>SCLG01000098.1:0-18970 GCA_004367875.1 Oikopleura albicans | reverse complement strand
ATTTCAGTGTCTACTAACAACGCAAATCTAAGAATTGCTATGGAAAATTGCCATCGTAGTTTCAACTTTTAGAGGTCTTTTTTAAACGATTAATCCTGAATTAATGGCTTGAATTCACGGATTTCAGTTAAAATTTTCGGCAAAAAATTTCGCCAAAAAATTTTAACTCGAATCCGCGATTGAGACATTTCAGACTTTTCTGGACGGAAAAAAAATAGAATTATCTTAAACTCACATATATTATGCAATTTGATGCGTAGATTACGTTAGTGAAATAAAAAAATTACAAGAAGAGACACAGTTGGGCGCTAGAGAGCATTTTCGAGGCCAAAAGTACACTTCACTGTGAACCACTTATTCCTATTTGTCTCACATAATAAGTTTGTGCTATTCTATGGAATGGTTAAAGTTTAGATTGAAACTTCTCATTTTTGGAATACCGAGGTATAAAAAGATACAACTTTCTAGTAATTCATCAAAAGATAATAAAAAAATCCGACTTAGATTTTACTCAAGTTTAAATTTAACGAATCCTGTTTTAGATAGCGACGCTTTGGAGGGGTTAAATATATTTAGCATATGCTAAAGAAAGTAAATCGTCTATCTTTGAATGATAAAAAATAAACTGCACGTGCAACTTTCTCGTGCCTGAAATGAAGAAACATGTTTATTTGACAAAATTTGACAAAAATATATAACTTTTAGCCCAAGTGTTTACGGTTTTTGTTTGTAAACCTTTCCGGTTATTACACGGGTTTAAGTGGACTTTTTGAGAAATTTAATGTAATAAATAGCCGACGAATGACGGTTGTTTTCAATACTGACACTGTACAAAAAAAATCGATGTTTTGGACTTCAAAACATAAATATCATTAGACTTACGATATCATTTTACAAGAGAAATCATTAAACTTTTACACAGGGTGCGCTGTTAAGCGACCACTAAAGTGTCCAAAAAAGTGAATTCTTGGTAGAAAATTGGCCTATTAATTGGTCAATGAGTAGGCGATTTGCCGGAAAAATCAAAAGTGGTTGCCGTTAACGGCAAATAGCCGTTAGTACCGGTACAATTTTATATGAACAAAATCGTTAATCAGGAAAGGACCAATTACTCTTAATTCAGAATAAGCTAAATTTTAACCTAACCTTAGGTGCGTCCTAAAATGAATCATCAGAGGATAAAAACTCAATATGGCTTTGATGAACGTCACTTAACTAGATAACATAAATCATAATACTGACGCAGTACGTATTCATGTAAATTTACATGGTTCAAAACGAAATGAAATATCAATCTACACCTAATAATAAATCGTCATTTACATGATTTGGAGCGTCTTAGTGGTTTTAAATGACTAGCATGTGCAACTATCTAAAATATTTTTATTCAAAGAATTTGCGCAAACGGACATTTTTCGTCACTTAATAAAAAGGAATACGGACTCAAGAAACAAATTGTGTACTAAAAAGTGACATTTCACAAATAACGCAAATATTCGGTTTGTTGATTAGGTCCGAATTGCAAGTTAAAACTACATCATCTGGAAGGTTATCTCATAAAAGAAAATTTTAAAAGTAGAAGATAGCTGCGCATGGCGTTGGTTTTTTGGAAGATCGTTGCGGAACTCGTAGGTTTTTCAAAGATTAATGCGGACGTGACAGTGTGCAGCCCGCTTAGTTCAGAGTAAACCAAATACACTGTGATGAAGGTTAAGTACCATATGTACACATAAACAACCGTAGGTTGTGGGGAGCTGGTTTCCGGTAGGTTCAAATTTTACTAGTAATATTGTCGCTCGCACAGTCCTTTCTCGAAACAAAAAAAACGAGTTTTGGGGCGCCAATGAGACTGCTGAAATTGGAAAAAGGTAGCCTCACTCTACCTGTTTTTTATCCCTTATACTATTTGCAATGGTAAAATTGTTACAAAAACTTTAGAACTTTTAGTATTAGTGCGTGAAAATTACCGTGATCCAGAATATCGACATTTAAGTTCTATCTAAACTAGATAGAACAAGATTTAACCATGTCCGTAGCCCAATCAATTTAACCGTAAATCTGGTTCGAGATAAACTCTTTGAGGATTATTACTACATGTCCGAGAAACGATTATGAAAAATAAAATTATGTGTTTTTAGAAAAAAAAAGTTCTACTGACAAATTGTCGGGATTTGGTTGTTTATTTTGATGAAATAAAATAACATAAAATTCCCTAGTTTCAGATCTAACATACTTTTTGTTTTTCATTTTTTTTCACGTTTGGAGTATCTTGCTTTCTCAAAACGTCTAACAATTTTTTACGAAAAAAAAGCTTCTGATATTTGAGAAACATTCCCACGGAAATTTTCACAAAAAGTCTTATCAATTTTTTAATTAAGACAAAATAAATGGATGTAACTTTGCTATTATCATGCTTTATCAATTTGTGAGTATACCGTGAATTCGAGCTCAGGATTAACAATAATGATGTCTAAAAAAACGACAGTCCGAGCTCCAACACACGGTATATTATTCGCTTTATTCTCAGAAAGTTAATGATCCCGTTTGCCCTCAAAATTTCACGGTCAAAAATAACTGGACTGACGTCTTAAACACTAATCGATTTAAATTTGGTCAGTAGCAATCGTAGATTACAACGGCACTTTGCAGTGTTAACTTTAAGTGACCATTCTTGACATCGAAATTATTTGACGTGAAATGAACTGTCAAATAATCCAACAGAGAACTTGATTCGAAACATCAGTTATCTTTTGCTTTTTAAAGGTGCTTATTTTCAAATAACCCACCCGATAAAGGCCTTTTTGTTATTTATTTTCAATTGCAGATAAAAAAAATACTCAACTAGCTGTCATGATAATATAAATGTCATATTTGAGCATTTTCAACTACTTCTAAAATAACACACACCTTATCGACGTTCTAAAAATTTCATGGACAAATATGCTACGCCGAGGCGCGCCGGATGCGGCATTGTGTTTCGCGCCGTTATGTTTGATTTTTTTCCCCGCGCGTACCCTTACGTTTATTTTGTTTTTCGAAGAATTTATCCAGCCTATCCACCTACGCTCTGCGCTATTTCTTCTGCGGAAACAATATTGTTCATTTTTCACGTGAGGCCAAATCAAATTTGACACATTCATATTATGTTAAACATAAAATGAAGCGGCACAGTGCGTAGGCGATTCACTTATAAGTCGCAAAAAATCAATTTTAACTTAGTAAAAAGTGAAAATAGCACTCTATAATCAAATAATGAGAAAAAATAATTACGTGTGATATGTGACAAAGGCCCTATAACGGACAAATTTTTGTTTAGACAAAAAACTAAGCCATAAGTACTAAAAAATATACAAAAACCGTATGACAACGCCGTATGTACAAAATCGTTGAGAGAAAACATATTGAATCAACTAAATAACATCAAAATCGTTTGCATATAATAATTACATTGTAATTGTATACAAGTCCGTATTTTTGGATGGTAGTTACATAATTTTTGGAGAAATGAAAAATAAATATGGGAGAAAACCTAACACACAAAGTTCACGGTTCGTTTACTAAAGGGTGTAGTTGCTAAACGGACAAAAATGTTTTTGGACTTTATGGCCTTGATGACTTTGTAAAAACTACATCCGCAAAATTTTCCGCGAATTTTCACCCGATTCGGGAACTGGCCTCGTGGAACTGTAAAACTGGACGTTTTTGATTTTTTTTCTAAATAAGTTAACATAACGATCATAAATGTGGTTTGAGGTTAATTTTACAACAATTATCTAACATTTAGTGAAAATACCGAACAGTTCTAACGGTTCAATAAACCACATTGGAGGCTAAATTCACTACTGCGGATAAAATGTTGGAAATATCAAGATGTTTTGATTCATTGGAATTTTCTAATTTTACGGCTATTTACGATATAAATCTGAATATCATAAAGCTAAGACTTCTCGAGCTCATGATTATAGTACGCAGCCGTTTTTTAGATATTATTTTCTAAAATACGTGTTCTTTGACATCACGCTGTATCATGAACAGTTAAATTATGTGATTTGAGTGACTTTAAAGCTAAACATTTAGGATTTAAGTTTTGTAAAATTACGAATGAAACCATAACATGTGCCGGAAGTCCTCACAATGACATTTACAAGACTAATCGTAATTTGTAAACTTTGAAGCGTTCTGAAGAAGGATCATAAAGACAGCTACGTTTGTTCACCGTCAGCTAATATCGTGATGACCCAATCATATCATGGGAAATTTTTTAGATGTCATTTACATAGAAAATTGAACTGAATTCAAGCGAAAAGTTTGTATGGTAGATCAAAAAGTGGTTAAGCGCAAATACTGGAGTGAGAAAAAAAAAGTGTCACCGAGAAAATTTCGCTTGTAGCTTTGAAACAGTACTCAGTCTTATCTATGGTAAGACCCGCTTCGAGCTCGGTGACAAACTGGCGACCCACACCAGTAGTACGCGGATTGACTAAAAGTCAAAACTCAAAGGAATACGGTATTAATATTTTAATCTCTCTTCTAGCTTAATCCACGCGGTGTCCCAATCCATTGACAAGCATTAGCACTTATATGCCTATATTTGTATGGTTTGGGACACCACGTGGATTTATCTGGCAAAGATATTAGAAAACAAGTTGTAGTTTGAGAATGCTTAGCTTATGATTTTTATTGAAATAATTTCTAGTTATTTATTCGTTTTTAATTTAAGGACCGGTCAGTCATGTTGTGTACAAACTGAATCCGAAAACCAGTAAAGTCCATTTTTGTCACACATTTGATGTTTTTATTACAATTTAGGGTGTTAGCTATTGTTATCAAGTAAGGTCAAGTTTATTTGACCATCGAATTCTAGAAATTTCGACGTTTAAAAATTCCGATCAAAATTTGAATTTATAAAATTGCTCATATACATTTTAAGAAATAAATACTGTACAATTGGTTTTCAATGTCTATTTTGTTCATGATAATAATCTAAAATGTTCCAAGATATGGTAAAACGTAATTTGGTTGCAAAGTTGAATCAGAATCATAACGGATAACACACTTTTTCTTAACAAGTTTGAGTTTTTACACCGAGTTTTTTTTAATCGAACAACTTCAATTGAACAGTGTTGGTGCTATTGATAAATTTTTTTCTGTATACTGTTAAGAACAATGTGGAGCTCATTTCTATGGAGGCTTTTTGCGCTACTATGTTTCGTTCATTAAATGTCAAGGTCAGGAAGTTAATTTTTTGTCCCTCTTTTCCAGTTTTTTCGAGATTATTTTTGTTCTAGACTTCGGACAAAAAAAATCCTCCATAGGATTGAGCGCCTGGATTGTAGAAACAGTTGACCACGAAAACAAAAGCAATACCACCAACACTGTTCAATAGAAGTTCAGTTCAATTTGCCGTTTTGGAGAAGTTCAAGTGCACGTGGGCGGTCGGCGGTGATATTTATGACCTTGGAAATGCAACCATATTACAGCAGAAACTTTGATCTCGTAGCACAAGAAAAAAATAATGTAATCGTAGGTGTGGAACGTATTTTATAGCGTTTTCCCGTAAGGTACTTTTTGTAAACAAAGGGACTGACCGGTCCTTAACGGTTTTTTTACTATTATTACAGTTGTTAACATTTGTATAATAAAGAGTTCAATTATCCAATAAAAAGAATAATATAAACTGCCCTTAGTAAAGTGAAAAATAAACCTTACTTACAAGGTAAATGAGTAAATTTAACTGAACTGGTTTAAAATTTACTTGCCGTGTCAGAAAATTATACCTTTAAAATGACCTAAATGGAAACAAAATAGTAATTTGGTTAACATACTTTGTCAGTTTTTATGCACGACCCATTTGGAGCATCGGTAAATTTTGCCATGCAATTTTGTTTACGTGTGGAAAAAAATCAACAAATGAGGAATAAATTGTTATACTAGTATAATAAAATGTTATTAGGGTATTGGGACACCAAGTGGATTCTGATACGAAAAGACAGAAAATTTAGTATATAATTAATATAAAATAAAACTATTCATCTTTTATGTATGTTTTAGTGAATTGTTGTGTATATTTTTAATCTAAAATCTGAATGTAAATGTAAATCTGTATGTAAAATGATAACAAAAGAAATTGGTCGATTAATATGTTACGGATTAAATGGTCTACATGCACTATCCTATACTGTATAGGAACTATCCTATACTGTATAGCCTATACAGTATAGGCTATACATGACTTTAATTAAAATTACACTCCGAATTATTTGTGCAGATTAAATGTGCTATAAACATTCGTGTATCACACTGTAGGGACCACACATAAAATAATTGAAGAGCTTTGGTTGAGTTAAAAATAACTAAATACCTTAATTTAAATCAAATATATTAAACAATTTAGAGCAAATACCTTTAAAAAATCCAGAAAAACCGAAAACTGTTCTATGTGGCAAATTAAATGTTTTAACCGCAGAATCATTTAAACGTTACGATAACGTGCCAATGTTAGATATAAATTTTACACTTGTTTTGTCTAACAGCTAACTAGGTCAAATTATTACAAATGAATATTTAATTCAAGTTTTTTGATTTGCTTGTTTTTAAGTTTTTCGCCGTTCAAAATTTCGCTAGTTCTATTGTTAGAAACTATACATATCAAAGCTATACTATGAAGATAACTTAAAAATTAGTTAAAGTTTACTCAAAACATAAAAAAAAATATTTAATTTTATTTTCAGAATTAATAAGATATTATTCCTAAAATATTACGAAATTATTCATAAAATGCAATTTTAACAGTCATGCGCATATTGGGTAGCTAGCTACCCATTTTCACTTCATTTCTAAATAAAAAAAGAACGGCTTGTGATAATAAAAAACGGACAACGGAAATGAAATCAAAATTTTGTTTTTACGTTTTTATATGGGAGAAAAATATTTTTTTTAGAAAATTGTTTTTACGTTTGAGTCCGTGGAGGACGAGCGTTAAGGTTGAAAACCACCCAAGTGAGAGAAAACGAACAGGGTTTCAACATAAAATAATAATCAAAGAAATCCGTTCATCATTTGGCGCGCTAGAACAAATTGGGTAGCTAGCTACCCCAGATGCGCATGACTGTTATAGAAAACTCGATGTGCATGACTGTTAACGCTCAAAATCAAATTTATAAACTATTATTATAACGAATTTTTACACTTCAGGCCAAATAAAAGAATTATCGGATTGTTTCTAAAAATCGTAAATTTCACTTTAAAACGACTTCATTTATCAAAGTATAGTTAGATTAATAAATATTCCTCTTATTAAATGATGTTTTTAAAATCGATATTTCATGGGTCGACAAGTTGTGAACAAAACGCTAAGGTTCTGATGAAGTATATTTTAACTTTTCGAACTTTTTTTTAGTCTGAAAATTAGTCTTTTGTATTCGCATCATTTACTCCTAGATGTAGGGTTCAAATATACATGATGTATGATGGCATTGAATAGGTTTTTAGATGAAAATTCGCGAAGGAGTTTGTAGAAAAATAGTTTTTTATTTGCAAAAAAATTCGTTTAATGAATAAAATTTGACATAACGAGCATCTATATTGATTATTAATCGTACAGAATTTCACTAGAAGTTTGTTTTAAAAAGTTTGTTTAAACAAAATGCTTTAGACGTAACCTAAGGAATATTTTATACGATAACTGATCTTAATTCGCTTATGTTGTCAGTTTCTATTCAGATGATGACGGCAAACTGGGTCAACCGAACAGTTCTATTTTTGAGGTTTGGACGTTTTCTTCATCCAAAAGAGCGACTACATTCAATGTAAGCAAAGTACGTACTGGTACATTTATAGTCTACCATACACTATCTGATTTACTGTGCTTATATGAACTTCAAAGGTCTGAATTTCAAAGAAAAACACAACATTTTTTTATTTAGACGCCAAGTGAGGATAGGTTTAATTTAAAAAAAACTCCAAGGAAACGAAGTTCCATATTACGTACGTCACCAGTATAAATTATATTTTCAATCGTTTTTAGCAAGAGAAAAGGAAGTGACAAATTATATGATGCCCAAAGTTAGGGTATAATCTTAAAGATTAAAAAACAGGAATCCTACTCAATCTTGGCGCCGTATTCGTATACTGTATATGTTTCCAAGTGTTATCTAATAATATGTGATCATACGTTGAAGACCAAAGAATGATCGTTTCTTTAAAAATTAAGCGGAAACTGGCCGAAAAAATCAAAAATCTTCCTATACAGACTTTGGAGGTCATATATGAAAACAAATAATGCAAAATTCGAGTTTCTGATCCCAAATAGAATACGACGAGTCATGCGTATATTGTGTAGCTAGCTACCCATTTTCACTTCATTTCTAAATAAAAAGAGAACGGTTTGTGATAATAAAAAACGGACAACGGATTTGAAATCAACATTTTTTTTTTACATTTTCATATGGTAGAAAAATATTTTATTAGAAAATTGTTTTTACGTTTGGGTCCGTGGAGGACGAGGGTTAAGGTTGAAAATCACTCCAGTAAGAGAAGAAGAACAGGGCTTCAAAATAAAATAATAATCAAAAAAATCTGTTCATTGTTTGGTGCGCTAGGGCAAATTGGGTAGCTAGCTACCCCAGATGCGCATACTCACATTGGATATCAAGATGTATTTTCAAGTTCAAAACTTTTTGCTAACCATAGATTTTTCCCTCGTAAACCTTTTGAAAAACCAAAATCGATGAGCTGTATTTTGTATATTTAATGGAATTTTTAAACACGGTTAATTTTCAGTAGAATAAGAGATTTAAAAGTATAAAAACAGATTACCGGATGTCAATTTTCGGTTAATCATAACTTAATCTTAACAAAAAATAACCGTGATAGGCATATCAACCAAATTCAAAAACCCGATCGGGTATACGGTATACCGTATACCTCTTATCGATTTCGAACTATTAGGGAAATTAATAAAAAGAGGGCCACATGGCACTGTCGGGAGCATATGAGCTAACTTAATTATGGTACATTTACGTAATACTTTATGTAAGAAATTTAAAAATTCTTCAAAATTAGGTTACGGTTTCTCTGTTTTCGATAACCTTGACTAATATACAAAAAGGTGCACTTTTTCTTTTATCACACACTAATTTATTTACCTTTTGATAGATCGTGAAGTATCATGATTATTTTTCGATTGGCTTGCTCCTCTTTGGATTAAATGCGAAGTTAATCAATTTAGTATTTCAAAATTATTCTTCACTTATCGTGATGGCCTCTAGTGAATTGAGGACATTTTNACTAGGCCAATATAAACTGCCCTTAGTAAAGTGAAAAATAAACCTTACTAGGTAAATGAGTAAATTTAACTGAACTGGTTTAAAATTTACTTGCCGTGTCAGAAAATTATACCTTTAAAATGACCTAAATGGAAACAAAATAGTAATTTGGTTAACATACTTTGTCAGTTTTTATGCACGACCCATTTGGAGCATCGGTAAATTTTGCCATGCAATTTTGTTTACGTGTGGAAAAAATCAACAAATGAGGAATAAATTGTTATGTAATAAAATGTTTTTAGGGTATTGGGACACCAAGTGGATTTTGCTACGAAAAGACAGAAAATTTAGTATATAATTAATATAAAATAAAACAATTCATCAATGTATGTTTCAGTGAATTGTTGTGTATATTTTTAATCTAAAATCAGAATATGCAAAATGATGATAAAAGAAATTGGTCGATTAATATGTTACGGATTAAATGGTCTACATGCACTATCCTATACATGACTTTAATTAAAGTCACACTCCGAATTATTTATGCAGATTAAATGTGCCATAAACATTCGTGTATCACACTGTATGGGCCACACATAAAATAATTGAAGAGCTTTGGTTAAGTAAAAAATAACTAAATACCTTAATTTAAATCAAATACTTTAAACAATTTAGAGCAAATACTTTAAAAAAATCCAGAAAAACCGAAAACTATTCTATGTGACAAATTAAATGTTTCGGCCACAGAATCATTTAAACGTTACGATTATGTTAACGTGTCAATGTTAGATATAAATTTTACAGTTGTTTTGTCTAACAGCCAAATAGGTCAAATTATTACAAACGAATATTTAATTTAAGTTTTTTGATTTGCTTGTTTTTTAGTGTAATTCGTTCAAAATTTCGCTAGTTCTATTGTCAGAAACTACTTTAAAACATATTTAATTTTACTTTAAGAATTAAATAAGATATTATTTCTAAAATATTACGAAAGTATTCATAAAATACAATTTTAACATTGAAAATCATGTTTAAAAACTATTTTAATAACGCATTTTATATACTGTATATTTTAACTGTTCGAACTTATTTTTAGTAGAAATTTTTGTATTGGCATCATTTACTCTTACATGTAGGGTGCAAAATATACATGATGTATGATGGCATCGAATAGGTTTTTCAATGAACTTTCTCGAAGAAGTTTGTAGAAAAATAAATTTTTATTTGCAGAAAAATCGTTTAATGAATAAAATCTGACATTACGAGCATCTATATTGATTATTGATCGTACAGAATTTCACTAGAAGTTTGTTTAAAAAAGTTTGTTGAAAACAAAATGCTTTAGACGTAACCTAAGGAATATTTTATGCGATAACTGATCTTAATTCGCTTATGTTGTCAGTTTCTATTCAGATGATGACGGCAAACTGGGTCAGCCGAACAGTTCTATTTTTGAGGTTGGGACGTTTTTTTCACCCAAAAGAGCGACTACATTCAATGTAAGCAAAGTACGTACTGGTACATTTATGGTCTACCATACACTATCTGACTTAATGTGCTTATATGAACTTCAAAGGTCTGAATTTCAAAGAAAAACACAACATTTTTTATTTGGACGCCGAGTGAGGATAGGTTTAATTAAAAAAAAAACTCCAAGGAAACGCAGGAAACGAAGTTCCATATTACGTCCGTCACCAGTATAAATTATATTTTCAATCGTTTATAGCAAGAGAAAAGGAAGTGACAATTTATATAATGCCCCAAGTTAGGGTAATAATAAAAAACAGGAATCCTACTCAATCTTGGCGCCGCATTCGTATACTGTATATGTTTCCAAGTGTTATCTAATAATATGTGATCATACGTTTAAGCCCAAAGAATGATCGTTTCTTTAAAAATTAAGCAGAAACTAGTCGAAAAAATCAAAAATCTTCCTATACAGACTTTGGAGATCATATATGAAAACAAATAATGCAAAATTCGAGGTTCGGATCCCAAATAGAATACGACGAGTTAACAGTCATGCGCATATTGGGTAGCTCGCTACCCATTTTCAGTTTATTTCTAAATAAAAAGAGAACGGCTCGTGATAATAAAAAACGGAGAACAGATTTGAAATCAAAATTTTTTTTACGTTTTCATATGGTAGAAACATATTTTTTTTAATTGTTTTAACGTTTTGTAGTGTAAACAAAATATAACAGTTTGGGTCCGTGGATGACGAGGGTTAAGGTTGAAAATCACCCCAGTAAGAGAAGAAGAACACGGCTTCAAAATAAAATAATAATCAAAAAAATCCGTTAATTGTTTGGTGCGCTAGGGCAAATTGGCTACCCCAGAGGCGCATGACTGTTATAGTAAACTCGATGCGCATGACTGTTAAAATACTACGCGTAGTATTGTAGAGGCTACATGTATATCATATTCAGTATATATCTTGAAGGAAACTATGTAATATAGTGAGAGAAAAAGTTTCTCCCGTTAAATAGTGGGATAAGGTGTGTAAAAATAGAACATATTCACAAGAATTTTCAGGATACTTTCATTGGGTATCAAGATGTATTTTCAAGTTCAAAAATTTTTTGCTAACCATTGATTTTTCCCTCGTGAACTTTTTGAACTAGTTTTTCGCGCCTGGATGAGCACATGCGCCCCATTTTCAATCTCATGTTGAGCCCCTGACAGTGCCATGTGGTATTTCTATTTGAAACTTGAGGATCAGACCGTTTCTAATTATTCCAATAGGCGTATAAAAGCAAAAAGATGGGCTGTATTTTTTATTTTAATCGGAAGTATTTTAATTGGAAGTAGGCGGTTTACTTCGCGTATAATAAGTAAGAGATATTAAAGTATTTATACCGATAACCGGATTTCAATTTCCGGTTAATCAGAATTTAATCTTAACAAACAAATAACCGTGAAAAGCATATCAACCAAATACAAAACTCAATCCGGGATACCTCTCATCAATTTCGAGCTAAATAAAAAGAGTGCCACATGGCACTGTCGGGTGCACATGAGCTAACTTACTTATGGTATATTTACGCAAGACTTAACGTAAGAAAATTTTTAAATTCTTCAAAATTAGGTTAAGGTTTCTCTGTTTTGATTAATACACAAAAAATGCATTTTTTCCTTTATTTAACACTAATGTATTTACCTTTTGATAGATCGTGAAGTATCATGATTATTTTTCGATTGGCTTGCTCCTCTTTGGATTAAATGCGAAGTTAATCAATTTAGTATTTCAAAATTATTCTTCACTTATCGTGATGGCCTCTAGTGAATTGAGGACATTTTCTTTCTTCCGTTTTATACTAGAAGGTCCTCTATCGTACAAGGGAAGAAGTTTTTACGAAAGGGCGCCCTCAACGTACCGCACCCAAGTTATGGAGTAACGGCGCGGCCAAGCTCAACTTAGGGGGGTACTTTCACAAACTTAACGCCAAGGTCGACTTAGTAAGTGGGGCAAGAGGGCTGCCTGGAAGAGGATGCGGCGCTATTCCCCTCCAACATCAATCGCAACGTTAAATGGTTGACGTTAGCATCCAATCTCGTTGAACACACCAAACTTTATACAGGGCGCTTGAACTTAACCCCTAAACACATATATAATGGACACAAATGTCAATTATATTATTCTCCATTCATTTTTGGTTGGAGAAACGTTTCCAAGTTATGGTTAGAAACTTGACAACGTTACCGGTTTTTGTCATTTTTTTTATATCAATACCCGACCGACGATTGGCCGGTAATTTTTTACTCCCAAAAACGTAAAATTGTAGGTTTTGGCCATTTCTAGGGCAAATTAACTCCTGCGTTCTCGACAGTGCCGTATGGTACTGTTTTACAAATGTATTTCGCTTCTAATCCGAAATCGATGAGAGCTTTCCCCGATCAGGTTTTAGCATTCGCTTGATTGGCCGATGACAGCTATTCATTGTCTTGATCAACTTCCGGTTAACCGAAAATGGACATCCGGTTAGTGGTCTTAACACTTTTTGTGGTTTCGACAAAATTGTCACTGACACCAATTCGACTACACTCGATAAAAATGAGCGTTTTGATACCTCGTTTTACGCTCACTCGATAAAAATATTTCGAGACAATAATAAACATCATACTACGGTATTACTGAGAATAAAATAATTAATAGAATGAGTAAAAAACGAAATTTTTATAGGTATGTAACATACCGTATGTTTCAAAAGCAGTCCCATATGGCACTGACTTGAGCTCTACAGGATACTAAAAACGGGACCGCAGATGTTAAGGCCGAAAGTTCGAAACCTCATATATTTTTTTAATTAAGTTCCACTCAAAAACACGTAAAATTATCGGTTTTTGTATGTGGGGTAAGAGGGTTGCCTTGCAAGAGGATGTGGCGCTATTCCCTTGTCACATCAATCGTAATGTTAAATGGTTCTTACAAAAATGGTAGCATCCAATCTTGCTGAATACATGACTCTTTTTATAGGGCGTGTGAACTTAACCTATAAACACTTATACAGTAGTGGACATAAATGTCAAATTTACCATTTTCGTTTTTTGGAGAAACGCTTTCAAGTTACAATGTATGATATAAAATTCGACAGTTACCCATTTTTGCCATAATCGAATTCGGGTTCTATTGAATTCGGCACTAAGCGCTG
The DNA here is from genome assembly GCA_004367875.1 of Oikopleura albicans. NCBI lineage: Eukaryota > Metazoa > Chordata > Appendicularia > Copelata > Oikopleuridae > Oikopleura > Oikopleura albicans. Next base: position 5,052 of record SCLG01000098.1, on the reverse strand, counting down.
CGCTCTCCTGCACTAGTGCCATATTAATACTCTGATGTTTAACTCGGCACTAACTACGATAATCTTTATTTTTCTAGCAATTTTTTTGTAGTACAGGGATGCCGATTAGTGGAATTTTTACCATAGACCTTGTTAAATTTTTTTTATCGTATTTTTACTAATAAGATAAATATATTTTTTCCTGGTTCATTCACCAATACGGGCCGGCCGTACCCCGGGCTGAATCAGCTATAAATTATAGGCTATAATTTATAGCCTTTAATACTACATATGATGTATATGATTTTTGAATGAAATTTATTAACATTATTTTTTTATTTCTATATTTTACGAGAGCTCGTGTGTTTCAGGAAATATCGCGATACATTTACTTTAAAAACACTGGTTTCAGATTTTTGTATTCTCCTCATCAAACGTATTAATTCGCCCGAATATTTATACAATTACTTATGCTGTGGTTTGTTTGATACTACTTAATCTTATAAAAATTGATTTTGTATTTAAAAATTGTCTAAACAGTACTTGCAAAGTACTTTATTTGTAGCGAAAATATTTGCTAAAGTTGTATTAGAGAAAATACAAAAATATTGATATCTTCTCAGTTTTTAAGTTTATTATACACCAGGTGCGCCGTTATGTTTCACCCCGTTATGTTACAATTTTCCCGTTCGTCCCGTTATGTTTCAATTTTTTAGCAAAAAAATGTCTGGCGTTTTTTGCCAACGCACTACGCCGTTATGTTAGAATTTTCCGTTATGTTACAATTTGTCCGAAAAAACGCGTATTTTGCAATACTTTTAAGTTACGTAATCACTATTTTCCGTTATGTTACAATTTGTACAAAAAAAACACGTATTGCGCAATATTATCCCGTTCATCCCGTTATGTTACAATTTTTAATTTCTTTGGCGTTTTCCAGGGAAATCGCCTACGCACTGTGCCGTTATGTTACAATTTTCCGTTATGTTACACTTTTTTTAATTTAGTTTTGTAACATAACGGCGCGCCTGGTGTAATAATTTATTGCCAACTTCAGTCTATTACACGGGGTTGCCAAATAAGGCCAAATAAAGTTCTTTCTATTAAAGCTAATCCGAATAATTTATATGAACATGCAATAATAGCAATTTTTCAGCATGCCCTTAACGCTGCCCTAGTAGTATTAACGTAATCGGATACGTGACATTTGACGTTGCCCATTCGAACTTGTCGGAATAAACTTGTCAAAAGATAGCCAGTCTCGATACCCTAATTCAATCCACATAAAACACTCGTGGCACGAATATAGCTAGTGATATTTTGTAAATGATTTAACCGGATTCAATTTGCTTCTAATTCGAGTTCTTGAACGTGAACCATTCACAATTAAATTTGTTACGGTCGGTAACTTAGGCGGTGTAACCGTTGGTCCAACTCAAAGGGTTTAGACGGGCACCGTAAACTATAAGTTTATAATATTATCTCTAATGATGTTATTAATAATTATTTCGTAAAAATTTGTTCGGTCATAAATATGTCGTGCCGCTTTATTTTCTGTATACAGCCAAACTTCAGATTTATTACAGGTTAAAGTTCATATTTACTATAAAATACTGAAAATAAAACGGCACCACATAATAATGACCGCACCAGTTTGAACGAAATAATTACTAATAACTTATTAACTAATAAATTATAAGTTATAATCTAAGTCTTATATTGTATGGAGCCTGTTTAATTCATGTATTATTAATTAAATTAATTATTATTAATAATTATTATAAATTAAATGAACCTTTAGAATTCGTGAAAACGTCTTGACTTATCCATGTAGTGTATGAAGTAATATAATCTGCTTGCCGTTTTCTGAATCACATACTTTAAGAGATTTTGTAAAATAAAAATGACCAAAAAACCCCGTTGTGTGGTGTAAGATCAGTTGCATGTAGGGTGAACAAGGCAAAATGAATATTGGTCGGAAAACCAAAAACTCAGAAATTTTATTGTTTTGTCGGATTCTACGACAAAAAGTACACCAGGTCTACAATTTTCATGTCTGTGGCGTGATGTACTAAATTTTTCGATTTCAGTTTTGGGCCCTAGTTGCATGAGTCAAGATGAGTCATATGTTGAACAGCGAAATTTTTTGTTAAGATAAAACGTGTCAAGATAAGATCTAAGAAACCCAGACGAGAGTTAAACAACTGTATTAGTAGTTGTTAATCCCCGTTTTGGTTATATCAAACTAAACATTTAGTACTAAGCTATGGAACCAAAATTGAACGTCGTGTATGTAAAAACAAGCTTTAAGTCCATTAAAAATCGAAAAACACGGGTTATTTATACGGGTGCCAATTTTGCCTAGCACGGTCGAATATCGGACCCAACGTTTGTTTACTTATTAATTATAGTACAGCAGGAATGAAAAATATTTCCCCCTGCAACGTAGTTAAAAGACTGCAACTCTTCACTTTAATGCCACGTTTTTCCATATTAATTTTTGAAAATTATACAGTATTAACTTAAATATTGTACTTAGAACATTGTACTAAACATTAAATTTAAACTTCCCGATTTAAACCACCCATTGAGACAGTTTTTTTTTCACTAATTGATAAGTAAAAACTGTTCTCGTTTTTTTTCTTCTCGTCTTCAAATTAGACCACTATAATAATATAAGGTTGGACGCGCCTGACTGCCCACGGAACAACAAAAGGAAGAAACTCTTATTTGTTGTTTCGCTTTTCTATGGTAACGCGCCCAATCAAAATTGGCAGCGCGAGACAATTACAGTGTTGCGTGGACATCATTATTTTTATAACACTCTTTCATTTGGTGAGGGCCATTTTCGAACATGACAGATAGTATGTATTCTTGAGCAATTTTGTCAAAATTTTGTTGGCTCGGTTTAAAATTATACGTATTTGTTATACTCGTTTTGCTCGCATAAACAAAAACTGAACATTTGAAAAAAAATCTACATAAATTTCAAGAAAATTGCTCTCTAGTGCGTTAACAATTCTACGCAATTCATTTTTAAAATTGAAATTTCTGTTTCAAATTTACAAGATAAAGCATGTTCAAACATCAGAACTCAAAATATGTCGTCTAGCAAGAAAATTTGCACACTTTAACTTATAGTTTTGATGAGTTGAGAACGCGTAAAAAACAAGTTATTGCCTCTTTGTTTTCAGGATTGTCGGCAGTTTCGTACTTGACCCATTTTCATGTTCAACGTCAACGTGTTGATTTTATATTGTTTGCATGTGAGGTACCGAATGCGGGTTTAGGCATTGATGCTGCGTATACTTAACATAATCCACCAACGAATCGGCCTAACGTTATTTCAATATTTATGTTAGAAATTTTATTAACTGGTATATCAACGTCACATTTTGACGTTGAATATTCAAGACCTTGTACGAAAATATTAATTTACGCTACTAAAAGGGTTATGTCTGCTAGTAGTACATCAAATAACATTTCCACGGTATGTCCAAAAAAGTGAAATTTTAAGTGGATACGGAAAAAAGAACACACCAGAGGAATTGCGTGACTAAAAAGCACACACTTGCCCCCGGGAGTTTCCTAACTGACAGCCTAATAATTTACACCCTTGAAAATTGTTTTGGCCATATTGAAGAGCTTAAAAAGTTCTAACGCGACCGCTATAATTTTTCGAAGGTCAATTTTATTTCGACCTTCGAAAAATTCTAGAGCTCTCTACAGACATTTTATGAATTTCATTTTTACACTTTTTCTTACTAACTTTTTGAGCCCTACAATATAGCCAACACAGTTGTCAAAACAATAGGCTTTGAAGGCCCACAATAATTAAATACAGTAAGCTCAGCAAAAAAAGATCTTAACTGTACAAGGGAGGGGGACAAAAAGGCGAGACAAAAACGAACAAAAATTTGTTGTATTTTTGTTGATTGTCTCGTTTTCTTTCAACTGCTATTTTTCACTTTCCGCAATACAGTTTAAAGACCATACCTTTTGCACAATTCAATTCAACCTAATTCACAGTGCCTTCTTGATACTCATATTTGAAACCATTCAGAATAAAGGACAGATAATTGAGACAACTCATTTTCCAAAAGAAAATCTCAGAATAACAAAAATCGTAATGAAAGTAGAAATGAAATTGATGCGGCAAATCTTCTATTTACATTTACATTACACCCCCTGCGCCGTTATGTTTCCACCAAATTGTTCCAAAACCGGAAACATAACGGCACCGTCGGGAACATAACGGCGCAATACGTAGGCGATTTGTCGGAAATTTGTATGTGCGGAAAGATAACAGCTCCTACGGGGCCATTCTAGAATGTTTCAAATATCGAAGCGCACAAATGCGCAAATGAACTTGCAAACAGAGAAATAAGTGATAAAATCTCAAAAAAAGAATAAATTTTCTGATCATTTATCGGTGGCTACGAAAAAACTTATTCTTGCACTATGTGATAAATCAGTCCTTACTCCCATTACGGGCGCGCCTATAATTTATGTGCGTTTATCCCATTACGGCCGCTTTTTTCGTCAAAAAAGTGATTATCCAATTACGGCCGTTTTTTCTTGATAGGTTTGGCGTAAGTTATGTATTTTAGACATGTGTGTAAAAAAAATTGTCAAAAATAAACCCTTCGAATTTTAGACTGTCACAAAAATCAAGAAACAGATCATAAAATTAATATTTAAAAGTTCAATAAGCCATTCTTATATAAATTGGTCCCAAATTAACCCTATTAGGGGTACCCTATTAGGGGTTTCGAAAACTGAAAACGGCCGTAATGGGAATATTATGTATTAATATTACTATGTATGTTAGAATTGTTCGACTGCGACGTCGAGTGACAACATCTCGTATATAAAGATTCTAACCCTCGTTTCATTGTTCTATACACTGTTTAAGTAATTTTTGTATAGGTAACCACCTACTATATGTATTTACGATAAAAAAGTAAGATAGTTGGCCAAAATTATCGTCCGGAATGCTGAGTATTCTGTTGTTCAATTGTGTGGCTGGAAATTATTTCGACACATATCTTAGAGCTCGATGTTCAAAGGCCG
>SCLG01000097.1:531244-565060 GCA_004367875.1 Oikopleura albicans | reverse complement strand
CGATAACTGCGCACCCGGTGTATTATATATGTATATTATCATATTATAAAATGTCAGGTAAGAGGTGTTGACGAAAAACAGTTTTTTTCTTTCTTAAATCAATTATTAATCGCGATATACACCACCTGACGGATGGTACAACTCCATAAACGCTATCAAAGCGGTAAGATAACTGGTCAGGGCGTTTAGTAAAATAATTGAAAAACTGGATATGTTTCCGTCCAAAAAGTGGTCAGATAACTTCTGGTGAGATAAGGCGTCAGGTGGTGTATATAACATAGATTACATTTATCTTGTTTTCTTGAAATTGCTTACTCTATATTGATTTTCTCTGTCAAGTGATTAAATAAAAATGTAAAAACACAAAATTATACGTGTCTAAAATGCTAATGTGGAAAAAATTCGATAGTAGATATGTTCAAGGGTTAACCTTCAAACACATATGACGGAAGTTTGTCCGTCCGGGTATATAAAATGCGTTTTTTATGGTGTCTCATTCTATCAAATGTAACGCCAGTGAAAACAAACATAGATTAATCGATTACAAAGTCGGAGAACCAATAAAAATGAAAATTTTGTTTCCGTAATGAATATTGATTAGTCATTTATTGGAGCTAGGAAACCTCAAAATAGAAGTTATTTGCAATTAATAGTTTCCACGCACATTTTTTTTCTGTCATATTTTTCCAAAATTGTTAAATAGTGAACGACCCACTAGCCTGTAAAAAAATGAACCCCATACGTCATCCGGTTAACCGTTTGTGAATTTGTGGTTTTGTGGTCAAATCGACCAAAAAGTGTCCAAGGGTGGTCGGAGAACTTTCGAGAGTATGCTCATTCGATTCAGGACCATCGAATTGCTCATAGTGAAAAATTACGTAGGTTAGAACACAACGATAGATGGCACGGACAAAATTCCGTCCGATGTGTTCAGGGAATTGTTTTAAATATGTGTTCAAAGGTTAAACGGTTCGTAATTCCTCGCTTGATCGCATAAACCACTAATTGAGCATTCGTCCACATCATCGCAATTGAAGCCATCTCCAGAATATCCAACTTTACAATTACAGTCATAACTCCCCAAAGTATTAGAGCATTTTGCATTAGTATGGCATGTATTGGGGTTAGTATCGCATTCATTTATGTCATCACAAGAACTCCCATTCCAAATAAACCCATCACCACAGGTACAGGTAAATGACCCTATAGTGTTTCCGCATGTAGCATCGGCAGTGCATGTATGAGTTCCCATATCACATTCGTTAATATCTTCACATTCTAACCCGTCGCCGCTTTTCTTAGGTACAAATCTATGGGTAACATAAGTTATATTATATAACTTTTGTCAAAAAAGTGCCGTCACAATTAAAATGTAAAAATATTCGTGAAAAATTCGTAAAAAAAGCTTCGCCAAAAAAAAAAATTCCATCGAAAATTTGACGAAATTTTTAGACAAAACTACTATTTTAATTTTGTAAAAAATTGACGAACTTTTGAGACAAAACTTCTATGTGAACTTAGTTAAAATTTGACAAAATTTTAAAGCAAAAGTCCTATTTGAACGTTTTAAAATTTGAACTTTGTCAAAATTTGAACTTTGTCAAAATTTGAATTTTGTCAAAATTTGAACTTTGTCAAAAATTGAACTTTGTCAAAATTTGAACTTTGTCAAAATTGGAACTTTATCAAAATTTGACGTAATTACGCGTAAGTTTCAACAAAATTCGAGACAAAACTTTCGTCAAAATTTGACCAAAATTTCAACGATTTTGTTTTTTTGAAACCTCGCTATGCCCCTAAAAACAAACTAACTTTCGAGAGCACACTATTAGATTAAAAACGGGAGGGAGTTCTTAAAATATTTTTTGTACCGTTACTATATCCATCGTTACAAGAGCAAACAAAAGCGCCGGGAGTGTTCTCGCATTGGGCGTCTTTATGACATATGGTTTCGGAGAGACACTCGTCAATATCGAGGCAAAACTCCTCTAAGCCAAATTCAAACCCCGTATTACATTGACATTCATAAGTCGTGATTAAATCAACACAAGACGAATTCTCAGGACATGCAATATTAATACATTCGTTGATTTCGTAACAAACTTTCCCATTTCCGCGAAATCCATCTTGACATGTACATGTAAAGCTACCTTCTGTATTTGTGCAGGTCGCATATTCATCGCAAATTGAGTCAACTTTTTTAGTTACACATGTAAATTTTTCCCACATTAGAACATCTGAGACTTTTCTGTCGAATCATTATAATTTTGCTAAAAACATTTCAGGAAAATTGCTACGTAAGTTAAGACTGGGAAGATTTAAATAAAAAGTTTTGAAGAAAAACAATGTTTTGGATCATTTGTCCACCTAGCTAGACAGTAGTGGTTTATCCGCAAAATGAACAAAAAAAAACGAAAAAAAAAATGAAAATTTTCTTGAAAGTGGCTAAATATCCTGGAAAGTTTTATAACATCGATTAAGGCTGAATTTGGGTCGCAATTAGCGAAATAAAAAAAGAGGCGGCCTTGGAAGAGGTAGACCTATTTTTCGATACGCGAACATTTAATTTGGTTTACCTCTAACCAATCACGTCAATGTAAAATGAGATGACCTCTTCCATAGCCGCCTCTTTTTTATTTCTTTAATTGCGACCCAAATTCAGTCGTAATCGATTTTAGGTTGTTCGCGATAAAAATGTCGCAGATTCGTTTTCTAGATTTTTTTGAAAAATGAGTCCGTTTTTGCGTTAATCGAACCTTTAGGTCAAAAATGAAAAATTACTTATTTGACTAGTTTTTTTTATACTTTTTTGCAGATGTGATTGGTTTTACGAGCTCAATCGAATTGTAATTTTTTTTTTATTTGGGAAGGTGAAAATAAAAAGATGTTCTTTAATTATGAGAACCACCATTGTGAAACCATTTGTAACCTAACTTGACATTCGTCGACATCTGTACAATTAAATCCATCTCCACTGAATCCGACCGAGCACCCACACTCAAACGATCCAATAGTGTTCGAGCAAAATCCATTAGTGTCACAAGTGTGTGATTTATTTTCACATTCATTTACATCCTCACACGTCTTACCATCCCCAAAATATCCAGACTGGCAGCTACAAATAGGCTGTCCAAACTGAATTTGAAATATTTTGCCGTTTTCGTGAACAATGGCGGCATACGCCTCAGATGGTGGAAATACTTAACAAAACTTATTTTAGACTAAAAATCTTAGTAGTAAAATTTGAACAATTTTTAATTCACGTTATTTGACATAAAAAATTTCCAAAATTTGAAAAATTTTTGTAGCGCTTTTGGTTGATGCGCTAGAGAGCATAGGAATTTTAGTTTCTTCGCCCGAGTTTACCGATATTCTCAAATTTGAGATTTTGTCGAGTTTTGTTGTGCATTTTTCGATTCTATACTCCATTTTAGTATGACTGCATTTTGACAGTAGGACCCTGAAGTTACGCGTAGTAAACATACAGCAAATACAAATATTGGTTCGACTTTCGCCTTTTTTACTCATAACTTAATCTGCTGACGACTTTCGAAATTTAGTAGTTTGAACAGCCTAGCTACAGGTGAAATTTCCATGATTGTTCTCACATGTTGCCAGTTCGTCGCAATCATGGAGTTCACTTGAACATTCGTCGACGTCACTACAATCATAACCATCACCCAAAAATCCATCCTTTGTTGAGTTTTACCTACCAAATTCCACTATTTCTAAAATACACAGGGGGCGCCGTTATGTTTCAAATAAAAACTCGAAAAATAGTGAAACATAATGGCCCGAGCGGGATTAAGTGAAACATAACGGGGTAATTTCGCGACAAAAAATCGGCCCGATAACCGCATTGGGTGGCCTATAACTGCGCAGGGCCTAGGCGGAAAAGTAAAAAGTCTTTTTGGGCAAAAACCTGCCCGATAACAGCACGAGCGGCCCAACCCGCCCGATAACTGCGCAATGGGTGTATTATAGATTAAACTTTCCTGACATGCACATTCAACGTTTCCTGGTACATTGACACAAATTGCATTTGAATGACAAGGCTTATTATGGGCGCATTCGTCAATATCGTAACAGGTTACACCGTCACCAGCAAAACCGGCGTTACAATCGCAATCGTATGATCCGACCGTATTCGTACAAAGAGCATTTGCATCACACTCGTTATCTTCACTTGTCACACATTCATCATTGTCAATACAGTTCTATAAAATATGCTTGTTTTGATTTTTTTAACAGCAATACTTGTAGTTAGGGCCCCCACGCTACCCCCGCATTCAAGTGAAAAACTAATGTCCTGAAAATTTACGAATTGATAAAATATGCGATACATTGTGGAAAAGAGAAATTGACACACAAAATCACGACACTTTTTGACAAACGATTGTTATTAAGAAGAACATGACACTTTTTGACAAATCATCGTACTTAACGAGAAAATAACACTTTTTTTGAAATAATTGCACGAATTTTTCGGAAATTGTGAAAGAACGTGACATTTTTTTTGGGAGATTTGTCGCGAACAAGAAAGTTATACAGTAAAAGTGTTATAGAAAACTAAAGTGATGTCAGCAAAACGGTTATTGGAACAGGTGTGTATTTCGTCCACTTTCTTTTTTTAAATCTGTCACGTTCTAGAAAATGACGACCGTTTGTCAAAAAGTGTCACGTTCTCGTGTCCACAACTGTATTACATTTTAATATTCGAAAATACCTGCAAAAACCACGGGCATTTTCGATGAGTAGAGATTCTTATGAAGTTTTTTAAAGAGAAATTTTTTAACACTGAACCTGTCCATCTTGCGTAAAGCCAGTTTGACAAGCACATTCAAAACTTCCAGGCGTATTTGAACAAGTGGCGTAGATATGGCATGTATCATTTTGAGCACATTCGTTGACGTCAATACAAAAATCGTCTTCACCTTTTCTGTATCCCTTTTGCGATGTTCAAAAGTGCAACGAAGAAAAAATATGTAAATTAAAATACGAACGCCAAATCGTATTTGCATGATAATATAAATACAGTTGGTGTGGTAACGAGTTGACACGTAACAAGTTGTCAGTTCAGAACGAAGTGACACTTTTTGGGAGTTTTTTGGGCAAACATGGGCAAAAGTGAAGGAACGAAGTGAAAGTTTTCTTCGCGATCTGAAATTTGTTATACAGTTGGTGTGGTAACGAGTTGACACTTTCGTTTCCGATTCATTTTGAGCGTCACTTAAGGGGTATCTTTCAATTTTTCATAATTTTTAAACTTCATATTCATAAAAAGTGATTAAAATCTTTTCGAACGAGGGGTCTACTATTCCCGTACAATTGAATTAAGCCAATCAAATTGTGGGAATTTATTCCCAGAATATTCTAGGAATATTCCTGGAATAAATTCCTGCAATTTGATTGGCTGATGTCAAAAACAAAGAATCAGATTTCAACACGGACAAAAAAATTGTAGAAAACTACAAATTAATTCACAAACAAAAAAAAAATAATTTTTTGAAGAAAAAAATAATAAATTTTTGATTATGGAATTTATCAACGACGAAGCAACCGAAACAAATATGGAGGGTGGGGATGAGGGCACAATGTCAAAAAAATATGGTCTTAAATTGAAAAAGTAAGTTAAAATTTTATAAAATCCTAATTTTTTTTCGGTTGCTTCGTTGGTCTTCATCCAAAAAAAGCGTAAAAAGACATGATTTCAAAGATTTTTTCGCAAAAAACATGCTTCACAAAAAATTGACTTGACCTTAGTGCAAGAAAAAAGATGACTTGACTTTAGTGCAAAAAAGATGACTTGACCTTATAAGGGTCCCCTTTTGTGACCTTATAACCAGACCCCCCTGTACTTATTCTCATATTAAGAGAATTCATTTGCCCAACGGCAAATTGTCCTTTGCAGTTCAACCGAACGTGGTGGACCAAGTTAGCCTACCGTCACCGCCAAAGCCACAAGAAGGATGGAGGGCAATCCAAGAAGGCGATCCAGGATGGTGGACTGGAGCCTATTCTTCCTTGGGTTAGGATTAGGTTAGAATCGCCCCACCCAGATGAGGTTACGTACGCCAAAAATTGGCTACGCGCTAATAACGCAAAGGCGTTAAAAATTATCGCCGAAAATGAAGCCGCTGTGGCGGCTCAAGCCTCATCTGGGTGGGCCGATGACTTCCAGCAGCCGCTCGAGGCTTTAAATACGCCACCACGTTCGGCTGTTGGAAGCGTGAAACGAAAGTTGGATCGCCTCCCCGAGTTGGAAAAGCCACCAGTAAAACGGCTTCCGCGCCGCGGTAAGAAATAAGGGAGGCGATCCAAAATAATGCAACTTAGCTAATTCAATTTGTTATTTTAATGTTAAGCACGCTGACATTGTGTATTGAAATCAAGCTCACCACCAACTGTATTTATAACGTCCTTTTAAGTTGAAATCAAACAACAATTTGTACTGTTGATTTGTACAATTTGTACCGTTGAAGCTTTCAAAGCGATTTTAAAATTACACTGTACTTTAGTCATTTCGACCGTTCCAGACGTACATTTTGCACGCGAAAAAATCTATTCTCAGAATATTTCTAGAACTTTTTTAACGAAAAATGTTTTGCATTTTTTTCCAAAAAATCAGTTTTTTGTTCCGTTTGTTTCACCTCACAGATTCCGGTAATGTGTCATTCATTTTTATGTCTCGGCCTTAAAGAATATTCGACATCAAAACAGTGGCGTGAGTTTTATAGCTTAAAAACATATGTATATGTCCATGTAAACTAATGGATGATTACAAAATGTGACGTACGGCACATCTCGTCACATAGGGAGAATTGATAATCAATCCCACAGGAGCTAATAGAGTATGAATCGGAATGATTCATTTTCTTTCGATTCTTCGTCGAGTAGGAATTCTTCATCAATCCCTATCCCCATTTGAGTGTTTTTTTTTAATTTTGAAATTTTTAAATGTTGGCCGCGTCAAAAAAAAACTATATCATATAGTCTATATAGTCTATATGTAATAATACCAACCTAGCCAAATATAAAATTATCAAAATTGGTCTTACATTTTTAGTGACTTTTTTGACAAAATTAAACTTAATATTTGAGTACAATTTCGAACATCATGCCTCGTCACAGCGACATTCAAAATCAGCAATTAAATCAAAACAAGCCGAATTTTCCGGACACTCGGCGCCAAGGCACTCGTCTAGTTCAAAACAGAATTTGCCGTTTCCACCGTAGCCGTCATTACATGAGCAATCATACCTGCCGGGTTTATTATTGCAAGACGCGTTAGAATCGCATTCGAAACTCGTCTCACATTCATTGACGTCTTCACAACTAAAATAATTGAAATACAGACTCTGTATTACAGAGGGTCGCCAAAGAAGGGCCTTTCAAAATAGGGTCACCAAATAAGGGTCGGTCGCTCCAAATAAGGGTCGCTTTTTCCGAGAAAAATATTATTGCGCCAAATAAGGGTCGCTGATTTAAACATTGATACTTCTGAATATTTTTTACTATTTTCTTGTCCGCTTATCGACTTAATTAATTTAAATTGTTTTAAATCTCTAATTAAGTCTTAAAATTAATAAAATAAAAAATGAAACGCAAAAACATATTTTCATACCTAATTAGCAATAAAATATGCTTATCCTAGGTTCGCCAAATAAGGGTAGACGAATTACCCTTTGTCCACTTTACCCTTTTTTGTCGACAAATTACCCTTTTTTGTCGACAAATTACCCTTTTTTGTCCACAAATTACCCTTTAGACAAATCCCCTTTGAACTTATAAGAAAGGATTCCGATTCAGTCGGTGCCCATAACAACTTATTTAGAAAATAGGATGGAAATTTTAATGTACACCACTGCTCAGCTATCGGGCCATTTTTGTATGGCTTAAATTCGGTACTTGGTGTACCTAGTAATTGGGTACAGTTGATGTGCGCACAACGCACCACTTTCGTTTCTCAAAAATTGGTGCGTTGTGCGCGTACTGGTGCGTTGTGTGCACACTGGTGCGTTGTGCGCACGCCCATCACCAAATTCACTACGAGATATAAGCTTAATATTTGTAGGACTATAATCGTACGTCAATTTTGTACACAACAGGTCATAGCCGGCCTTAAGCCAATTTAAAGATTTTTTTAATTTTTGTTGTTCTTCATTTGGGGGTATTCACAAAAATACCCCGCGTAAAGCTCTCAAAAAATCAGTCGACGCTTCGCGACGCCCGTTTAACTTAATTTCATTTCAGGTTGAAGCAATGAAAAATATAATTACAACTATTTTGTTTTTTAGAACACATAGCGTCATCTCTGTAATTTTGTGTATTAAAAATCAGTTTTTTTCACATTTTGAAAGACTTTCCGACACAAAAATTCAATTTGTTAAGGTATCGGTTGGAAATTAATACGCGGGATCCTTTTTTGATACCAAAGCTTATGAATTTTTTCTCAAAAAACGACTCGGAATTCAGTTTTTGGNGGTCGCTTTTTCCGAGAAGAATATTATTGCGCCAAATAAGGGTCGCTAATTTAAACATTGATACTTCTGAATATTTTTTTACTATTTTCTTGTCCGCTTATCGACTTAATTAATTTAAATTGTTTTTAATCTCTAATTAAGTCTTAAAATTAATAAAATAAAAAATGAAACGCAAAAACATATTTTCATACCTAGTCAGCAATAAAATATGCTTATCCTAGGTTCGCCAAATAAGGGTCGACGAATTACCCTTTGTCCACTTTACCCTTTTTTGTCGTCAAATTACCCTTTTTTGTCCACAAATTACCCTTTAGACAAATCCCCTTTGAACTTATAAGAAAAGATTCCAAGTCAGTCGGTGCCCATAACAACTTATTTAGAAAATAGGATGGAAATTTTTAATGTATACCACTGCTCAGCTATCGGGCCATTTTTGTATGGCTTAAATTCGGTACTTGGTGTACCTAGTAATTGGGTAATTGGGTACCTTGGAGTACCCGGTAACAACTATTTTGAAAAGGACCCCTTAACAGCATGAGCAGGAAAATGGGAAGGGGTTTATTAAAAAAAAAAGAAAAACAAGAAGGGTAGAGCTCAACGTAAAATGAAAAATTAAAATAAAAGAACATACCCAAATCCATCTCCAATATATCCGCTGTCACAAAAACACTCAAAATTTCCCGGGCCGTTTTTGCAAAAAGCATTTTCATGGCAATTATGTTCTCCAGTAAGACATTCATTTTTGTCAATACAACCGGTCACCCCAATGCCATCTCCAAGATATCCACTTTGGCACGTGCAGTTATAAAATGAATCGACATTTGTACAAACGGCATTTTCATGACAATTGTCGGTTTTTTCGTCACATTCGTTTATATCATCACATTTATATCCATCACCACGAAAACCGGCAATACAAGCGCAAGTAACACTTCCCGGAATATTTATGCAATCGGCATTTTGAGCACAGGGATTATCTTTGAAAGGTATGACCAAAAATATGAGTTGAATTTCCGGGTTTACCATAAAAGCATCAAAGAAGCCGCCCGTACAAAAATTATGATAATGTACATTATGACATAGCAGCAATAGAATCAACGCTGTTTGAAAATGACATAATTAATTAATTGCAGTTTGCGTTGATTGCAAAGAAATTGCTACTATGTCACAATCAACTTAATCAGTATGTGTTTGAGGTCGTCTATCTCAATTTTGACCATTAAAAAAAGAATCCGGGTAAGTTCGACATGGCGGTTGTATTTGTTCGGTGTAGGTTTTTCGACTTTCGGTGTTCACTTTTTTTCCTGTGACCTGAAGTCACCGGAAATAACAAAAAATGAATGAAAATGAAAAAAAATATGAACACCACAAAAAGTGAAAACTGGAAATCGAAAAATCTAATCCGAACAAAAAACCGATGTGTCGAACTCACCCGGATTTTTTTAATCTTCAAAATTGGTCTTCTGGACGCCGCAATCCGGTATGGTTCTCCATGAGCAATGTGAATATATCTGCTTCGAGTTAGTCCCCTACTGCTATTATTTTTATAACGCTCAAAGGTTAAAAACGCGAGAAATTCCACGTTAAAAATACACTGTATATAAACCAGCTAACCGGTTATGTTCACAAAATTCCGTTTCGTTAACAATTTTCGAGTTTTGATGCACTTCGGTTCTCGCCCAGGCTCTACCCAGTTATGCTAAGAACAACGTACGTCCTACACTGTTATATAAATAATTTTTGGAGCTTGATGTTGTTAATATAATGGGTGGTTTTTAAATACATTCCTTTTATTGACCGAAGTGGTAACTGACGTATTTTTTCATAAACCACAATTATTCGGCAACCCACCCTAGACATTCATCAATATCGGTGCAAACAATTCCGTCTAAAACGGTATATGCTGAAACGGCATATCCGTTTTGGCAGTCACATTCATAAGAACCCTCTGTATTTGTACATTCAGAATTGTCACCACAATTGTTGGAGTCAGCAAAAATTAGGGTTTTCAACACACAACAAACTTGAAATAAAGTTTTGTAACAAAACAAGTTAATACAACAACGACGGCACAATTGTACACGTACAGAAGCTGCCGTGAGAGGGTACGACACTAGGTGCGCGGTTATGTTTCACCCCGTTATGTTACAATTTTCCCGTTCGTTGTTACATTTTTTAAGCAAAAAAATTTCTGGCGTTTTTGCCTACGCACTACGCTGCTTTGTTACAATTTGTACAAAAAACACGTATTGCGCAATATTATCCCCGTTCGTCCCGTTATGTTACAATTTTTAATTTTTTGGGGTTTTCCAGCCAAATCGCCTACGCACTGCGCCATTATGTTAGAATTTTCCTTTATATTACACTTTTTTTATTTGGTTTCGTAACATAACGGCGCACCTGGTGTATTTATATTCTAAATAAATTTGTGTTTGTTGAAAACCCTAGCAATACACTCGTTTACATCATCACAGTGCGTTCCATCGCCCATAAACCCTGTTTTACATGAGCATTCAAAACTGTCTTTAGAATTATCACACATAGCATTTGAATGGCATGGATTCTCATTGCATTCATTTATGTCTTCACAATTTTCACCATCGCCTTCAAATCCCTCTTCGATTATGTTTTTTTTTTGTTAGAATCAAATTGAATAACAAAATTAAAAACAAAATAGAATATGGGCATGTTAAAAATAAAATTTACAATAAAACTAGACTAACTAGTAGTTATAGCTAGCTACTATATTTTTAGTTTTCAATTTCTTAATTTAATTTATTAATCCTGGGCGTGTTTAATAAGGTTCAGATAATATGCGTGCTTAATCAGGGCCTGTCAACAGCCCGCTGACCTTAGCACAGCTCATTTTTATTTTTGGGCTCGAGAGGGCAGTTTAAGACAGCTCATTCTAATTTTTCAGCCCAAGAGGACAGTTCAGGACAGCTCATTATTTTTTGAATTATTAATAAGGGTCGCTCTTCGAAACTTAACGGATCTTTAACACACACGCCCTTCTATATGTTATAATGCATAGTATTTCTTCTAACCCTAAGTCTAAATTTTTACGATATTTTTCATAAAACACAAGCCCTAAGCATTTACAAGTATAACTGCCTTCTGTATTTGAGCATAAAGCGTTTGTACTACATTCATTGTCTTCCTGGCATTCATCAATATCCTGATTCAGGTAAAAACAAAAAAAAAATATTTCGGGCAATCAATTCAGTTTTTTTCACGACGGCCGCTGGGCGGCAATAAAGTGATAATAATTTGCTTAAATTGCCTGTAAAGAAACAAGAAATTTTGTGATTATATGAGCAGTTTTTTTTTATATAACGAAAAATAATTTTTTCCCGATCCTGACATGTACCAGTATTTGACATAGTATATCCATCAGTGCATTGGCACTCAAAGGAGCCCGGGTAGTTTATACAGGTCGTCCCGATCGGACACGTGATTATCCCGCACTCGTCAATATCTGCACATTCGAACCCATTTCCCCGAAAACCGAAATTACACTGGCAATTGAACGAACCGGGAAAATTTTGACAAAATGCGTTTTCATCACAGACCTTAGCATTTACCAAACACTCATCGACGTCAATGCAATTGAGTCCGTCTCCAGTGAATCCTGACTTTTAAAGGCACACAAAAATGGCAAAAGTATAGAAAACTGGTCAAAATAGATGTTAATTGTATGTGAAGTCGAAACCGATTTTAATTCAGAAATTTTGGTTCGAAACGCAGAAATAACAAGTCATTCATCGGTGGTGTTAAAAATTGAGGCCAGATTCGGAATCTTTGACCACAAATCACCCGAGAACGGGTCAAGTAGAAAATTTGAGGGAACAAAAAAAAATTTAACCGATATTAAGCCGAAATTTTAAGTGTTTTTTTCAAACCAAAAACCGAAAATAACTACACAATTGTCGGTCATTTTCAAAAATCAGTTTCAGATTCGGAATCCTTGGCCTCGATTTACTATAATGATGTTTACGAAATCTGCCGGATAACTGCGTAAGATGCCAGATAAGACCACGAGCGAGGTTAAGTTAGTTTGATCCATGTAAATTATGATTAATCATTAATCACAAACCGATAAAGAATTAAACGATTATCAAAAATTATCAAATATGTTTGCTGCCGTAATCTTACATGTACATGTATAACCTTCCGTAACATCTGTACAATCGGCTTCTTCACTGCATTTGTCCAAGTTCAACTTACACTCGTCCACATCTATCAATTTCATTATATTTTGTATTTGTAATATACCGGTTAATTCAATAATATCATAAAAATATTTTGTTAAATTGCGTTAAAATTATACGTATTTATTCAATTATGATAAATACAGCACGAATTCCGAGAAAAAAAAAATAGAATAAAGTTGACATTTTATTGACATTTTATTGACATTTAATTGACATTTTATTGACATTTTATTGACATTTTATTTGACAAATAGTAAACCCCTGGTGGACTACGCTTTGGATCAACATCCCGCACGAGGGTTTTATGGAAAGCCCGTGGGAGTTAAGATGGGTCACTGTCCAGTACTTACCTAGGAAAATTGCTGTTGGCTGAAACGAAGGTATGTTGATTCTGGTATCACATTTAACGGCGCTTACATAGCCCAACCAACTTAAAACTTTCCGAGCTGCTCGTCCTCCGGGTTCTTTTAATCAGAGTTTCGAAAAACGTTCTCATATTACGCCCAATCTGGAATTTTCAAAAAAAAAAAAATACAATATTATTATAAGTCGAGGACAAAAACTGTGTAGCTGCGTCCACGTGGTGGCCTCACGGATGATGGCATTAGTGTAGTGTAGTGCGTCACCACGTGGGGAAGATGGTAAAATGGTCCAAAATAATATTTTTTTAGTCTTCAATAATAGTTTCAAAAATTTGGAAAACGGCTTATGAAACTCTGCTTTTAACCAACAGTTTTTATTTTTCCGTCCCCAATCTTTTGGGCTATAAAACGCCACTTTGCATTTGACTTCTTGCAGACATAAATTCAAACATTCACTTAAACTTGCCACTTTATAAGAAGCGCCTTTGATATCGGTACCATAAATTGAGTATTTCAAATTGAATATTGCTAAGCTCTCTAGGTTAAACTACCTAGGGTTAATAAATATGTCATTTTTTAATATTTCCAAAAAATGAGGTAATAATCGAGGTTAATAATTTAAAAAAAAGTAGTACAAAAAATAAACTGAACCGAGTAAAATTATTTACAGTACATCATGTTCAATATGAAGGAATTTAACGCATACTTTATTTAATCGTAGACGCTGTCTAAAAACCTACGTGATTCGCGCAATACAATTTGCAAGAAATGCAATACACAGGGTGCGCCGTTATGTTTCACAAAAATAGTGAAACATAATGGCCCGATCGGTAAAAAGTTAAACATAACGGCGTTGGGCTTAACATATAAAGATATGTATTAGGGGAAAATATTTTCTCAAAAAAGTGAAACATAACAGCGCGCTCGGGAAAAAGTGAAACATAACGACGCAATCTGTGTATAACCATTGTACGTAGTATTTATTTCATTTTTGACCCACTTTCCGAAGATGATGAAATTGGTCGAAAAAATTTGACCAATTCACCATGATTACGGTGAATTGGTCAAATTTTTTCGACCAATTTTACTCCACCATTTATATATTAATTAAATTGGTACCGTTGAGAAATGAAAAAAAAAATGTTACAAAAGAGTTTGAAATACCCCCCATAAATCGCCACGTTTTCCCAATACATAATATTTGTATCATCATTACAACTTTCTAAACAAATTCGAGGTTAGTGAACAAGGAAATAAGTTGTTCATACTTTATTTAACCTACGTATATTTTTTACGTTTTTAATTAATAACATTAGTGCTAAATTTTAAAATTTTGTAAATTTCAAATATGACATAATCTTAGGGTCGTAATTTTTCGACAAACAGGGTCATGACTCATGAGTCAAAACTCATGAGTCATGACCATCCTTAATTTGGGGAACTTACTTGTGTTTTTGCTTTTATCTTATTTTTAGAAAAAAATAATATCATGAAAAATACAAGGAGAGCGGCAAGTATGGGTACGCTAAGTAAGGGTAGGGACGCTAAGTAAAAGTAGGTGGGCGCCAAGTAAGGGGAGGTTTCATTTCCCGAAAAAAATTCGCCGCCAAGTAAGGGTAGGGTAATTGTATGAGTGGCAACGCCAAGTAAGGATAGGGGCGAAACCTACCCTTTCTTGGTCCTCCTCCTGATACCTTATTATTATACTTTATTAGCAACAACGAAACAAATTATATAAATCATACGTACCGAATTTATCATACAAAGTCGTGGACTCGGTCAAAATAACTCTAAAAATCTGGGCTAAAATGACTTTTTTCATATTTTTTTTCTCTTGAAGAAATTTCTCTTTCCGAACGACTTTTTTTTATTTTACGTCAATTTGTCACTGATTCCTTTGAACGTTATTAATTTAGTTTCAGAACCGTGTATGTTCGGCGAGAAGGATTAAAATTGCGCTACAAGTGTTTTGGCAAAACAAATACTTTTCATGTTTTTCATAATTATACCCCCGCTCAATCAACCATAATGTAAGTGGAGCATATCCGGCTCGAGATTAAATGTACCCTTAAATGTTGTCCTAATCTAATGTACCCTTTACACAAATAATACCTGTCAGACGGTTTCAAACCCGTTGTGTCTAAATCTTGACCTCGTTTTTGTTGGTTTTTGAATACGCTTTAACTAACATGGGGTCGCTAATGCTTATTTTGCTGTTATCATAAAACGACCCGTATTTGTTCGTCACATACAGTTTGTCTTTTTTCTAACAATTCAGTACACCACTTGTGCAGTTATCTTGTCGAAATATATATTTCGCGATATTGTCGTAATACTCTTCGTAATACTCTTCGTAAATTACTATTATAGTATCTCATCATTGTTTTGACTTCGCAGTTATCTTGCATCCAGTTATTTTACTAAAATGTGATAAAAATGTCTATTTCGTAATTTTACCGCCTACGCCCTGCGCAGTTTTCATGCCTTAACAGTACTTTCGCAAGTGGTGTATCCGCTCATTTATTTTTTTCGATTCGAGGTGGCCAACTACTAACTTCCAAAAACACTAACCCGTAGATGGACATTCATGGCAAGTTAGTAAACCGTCTAGACGCGTTTTGATTCGACATTGTGTACGAACTTAGGGCATTTTAAAGCGATTTGCACAAATGTACACAACTGTCCTCTAGGAGATGAAAAGTTAAATTTCAGCCAAATTTAATACGACAGACACTTATTTATTAACATATAAATCATTATAAATGTTGTATGTTTCAAGAATTTTGTGAAAAACCCGAAATAAACATGTTTAATAATGCAATAAACAAAGCAACGACCGCACCACATGTTCGAATCACCATTGCTTTATTTTGTTTTTCAGTACTTCGTGACAATTCATTGGCATTGCACTGTTTCATTAAGCATAATTCTAAAATATGTATAGTAAGGACGGTACTGTAAGATGTCATTAAACCACGGAGTTCGGTTATCTTACAGTTTAATAGGAATGCAAATTTCCGGGAACACATACCGTATGTCGGTGCTGAGACTGACATATTTTAGACAATTTTCGTAAGCACCACGGTGTTTTCTCGGGAAAAAACGCTTTCTTGGAAAAACTAATATTAGACAGGAAGATCAAGCTCGGCTGGAAATTTCCTCCGGCAATTTATTCGACGAAAACATTTTTATCTGTAAAATATTTTTTTTTGTATTTTCTCCGAAAACGATTTTATCCGAAAACGATTTTCTCCGAAAAAGATTTTCTCCCAAATAACTCTGAGAGCCGAAATAGGAATTCGTCATATGTAAGATTCTGGGCCATTATATAGCACTTTATTTAAATTTGTTATTATGGAATTACCTATTACAATGTACACCCCATATAATAATTGAAGTGCGAGTGAAGTTGGAATTAATACAAAAACAACTTTTTCTTGAATCGTTAGGCAGCTTCGGTACGATAAGGGTGGCCCGGCTTGGCCAATACACGGAGTCTGTAGTAATTTTGAAAGTTGGACGGCATTTTGAATAAACAATGCCGTATTGACGGCTCCAGCGCCACCACTTTGTAAGGCTTTTTAATGATTTATCACTATAACTTTGGGGGTAACGCAGACTGTATATACCATGTTGAAAAAATATTGATTAGCAACAGTCGTAAGTTAACTCTTGCACTCCCTACACTGTAGGGTCTACAGTCCCATATTCCCGTGATAGCTCCAAATCGGCGACCCAAATAGGGTGTTTGTGCTAATTGTTATGCCTATTACGATTTTTTGTCAAGATCACAATAATGTAATAGTGTAATTTCCCATTAACCAAAGTAGGCACCCGGTTATCGGTTTCAATTTTTTATATTTCTTATTTAACGCAAAGATGACCGTATCTGATAATTCCTACAAATAGGGCTCGGCACGCATGGCTTTGGAACATGGCTTGGCTTGGCTTGGCTTGGCTTGGCTTTTTGTGTGCCAAGCCAAGCCAATTTTTTTGGAGGGTCAAAAAAGCCAAGCTAAGCCAAGCCAATTTTTTGGGAGGGGAAAATTTTTTCGAGAGGGGAAAAACGCCAAGCCAAGCCAAAAAAATTCAAGAGGAGAAAACGCCAAGCCAAGCCAAGCCACTGAAAATGCTTGGCTTTGCCGAGCCCTGCCTACAAATATATAAAAGCCAGTCCGTCATTTTAGTTTTATAAACGCTTTGGAACTTAGACTAGGCCCTTAAAACAATTTTTCATGCAACTTTTAAACGACAAATCCGTTCCTGATGATTTTGCCGCTCTCTGTTTACACTTTATTCTTTGAAGGTCGTTTTTGGTGATGGGTTCATCTGAATTGGCCATTTCTCGTGATAAATTGGAATTTTTGGTTTCTTTGGACAAATTGGAATTTTTGCGCACTTTTAATTTGTATAAATTAGACTGAAGTAAAATGGAAACGACTTACTCGGACTAAAACCAATATCGCTCCTCGGTTTAATATCATTTGATATTGTTAACTTGAGACGGTGTTATCATTATGGTGTTTCAATAAAAAACGCTTAGTTAACACCGTTCAATGAACTTGCACTTTGTTATGAAGCTTCCATAACAAACGTTTATTCCATAACGGATGCTATTTTCGTCGAAAAAGTTATTATCCGTTAGCGGCCCATAGTAAGCTCTTGAGGGGCGCTAATCCCTTGAGGGACATTTATTCTTTGACGACCGCTTTTTTAGAGAACCGAAAGTGTCCCTTATACGGGTGAGAACTGTATTACAAATTTTTATCAAAATTTTTTTTTGATTAACGACTTAAACCAGAATTTTAATATACACCACATGTTTACAGAAGTTAACGTCCCTAAAGTTAACAAAATGCCCAGAAGTTTAAAAATTCATGAAAGTTAACAGTCTTTTTGAAGAAAAACTATTTGAAATACTATGACTCTGAGAACACTGGTGCAAATTTATCCACTTCTCCAATTTCTTTTGCAACATTTTCAAAATTTGACCTTAAATTATTTTCTTTTTTCGAAGGTCGATTATTTATAACTTTTCTCTCCATGTCCATATAATGATTGTTATCCTGATCCGAATAAGGGTTGGAAATTTGCCAAGTTCAAACTCATAATAATTCAATTTATTGTCTGTTGTTTGTTTTTTTTATTATTTATGAAAGTACTTAATAAACTTATATCATTTGAAGCCTTTGTTTTTTTCTGAAACTATGACTCATCGGGTCTAAAATTTGTAATGATATGAGGTGTGAAGATAACAGTTAAAAAGCTCTTGTCAGTACATTTAATAAACTTTAATTCTATAAGATTGGTTTAGAATGAATTCGATGAGTTTAGGCCACAAAGATTGTCAAATTGCTAAATTTTCTCCGCGAATATAAAATGAATTTTTTTCAAATGTTAAAGAAAATGTGAGCCACTCGAGCCACGGGCCATGGCGCTGGCTTAATTTTTCTTATTGGGCAGTTCAGGTGTAATACAAAATAGTCTCAATTAAAAATATTTCTCAAACTCATCGAATTCACTCTAAACCGACGTTATTTATCTCTGGTACTAAAACATGACAAAAAATGATTTATATTTATAACCCTGGTCATCAAGTGAATTGAAATTTTCTGTTTTTTCTCTAGATTTGTAACTTATTTTTCGTTGCGTATTGTGTTCATCGTCTGAGCAATATGAGCAATGTCGGTTTTTACAAATAGTACTACTACGTTTCATATCAAAAGGCTAATAATAACAGGCTATTATGATAAGGCAGATGTTGACCATAATATTGACTGGGACACGCAGAACACTAACGTCAACACACACATAAAAGTAAATTGTTAATTACTATGAATTAAATTTAACAACTGTCAAGGGCAGCATCGTAATACGGTTGTTACGAGTTTTGAGACGATGAACCGAAGTTCGGCTAACCACCTTTAATCCAATCGTAAACTGTCTAAGGCGGACAATAAAAACCCAGTAGAGGACTGTAACTAGCAACAAACAATAATTAAGGCGCGTTTCACGGGGACCAAATAATGGGCCATTTTGAGGCCTTTAATGAAGTTTATCACGTTAGGGGTTGAACTTGAGCCAAAACTGAATTAGTCAACGACAATCCAATTTTTAATTTTGCGTCAAATTGTCAAATATTTGTTTTGAATTTTTTTTGTGGTTTTCACTTATTCTTTCTTTTCTGAAGTAGCCTTTTTAAATTTTTATTCATGATAGTTGCGCAGTTTTTCATAATTTTTTAATGTCGGTAATTTTACTACAGTTTACTACATCACGCCTCACAGTCTGGGGTATAGACGTGAAATTTTGTGACAAAAGTGGCTTTTTAGCACAGTTGAAAGGAAGCGACACTGTAAAATACACTTCCTCACTTAGGTAAAAGAAATAACAACTTTGTTCATTTTTTATTTATAGAAATATTTTGTTTTTGGTAACGAATGTTTGAAATTTAAGGTAAAAAGGTCGTAAGGTCAAATGACAAAAATACATCAGAAAATATGAGAACCAGAGAATTCGGCACTGAGCGTGCGCAGCGCAGCGAGTGCCGAGATACCCTCTACGAATGAGAATCCGGCACTAGTGCCGAAATACTCTCTACGAATGAGAATCCGGCACTAAATTGAGATAGTTTTATAATAATGAGATTGCTTAACTATATTTTTATGTGTTTNGTGAAACATACTAGAACGGTCCCGTAGGCGCCGTTATGTTTCCGCACATACAAATTTCCGACAAATCGCCTACGTATTGCGCCGTTATGTTCCCGACGGTGCCGTTATGTTTCCGGTTTTTGGAACAATTTGGTGGAAACATAACGGCGCAGGGGGTGTATACAACTGGTGTACTTTATTATCAACAACAAAACAAATTATACAAATCATACTTACCGAATTTATCATACAAGGTCGTGGACTCGGTCAAAATAACTGTAAAAATCTGGGCTAAAAGGACTTTTTTCATATTTTTTTTCTCTTAGGAAATTTCTCTTTCCGAACGACTTTTTTATTTTACGTCAATTTATCACTGATTCGTTTGAACGATATTAATTTAGTTTCAGAACCGTGTATGTTCGGCGAGAAGGATTAAAATTGCGCTACAAGTGTTTTGGCAAAACAAATACTTTTCATGTTTTTCATAATTATACCCCCGCTCAATCAACCATAATATAAGTGGAGCATATCCGGCTCAAGATTAAATGTACCCTAATGTTGTCCTAATCTAATGTACCCTTTACACAAATAATGCCTTTCAGACTGTTTCAAACCCGTTGTGTCTAAATCTTGACCCCGTTTTTGTTGGTTTTTAGATACGCTTTAACTTACATGGGGTCGCTAATGCTTGTTTTCTTGTTATCATAAAACGACCCGTAGTTGTACGTCACATACAGTATGTGTTTTTTTCTAACAATTCAATACACCACTTGTGCAGTTATCTTGCGAGCAGTTATTTTGTTAGTAGTTTGGCTAAAGTCGCACCATAAAGTTCGGTTTTCAAACACCAAAAAATAATAGGTGATAAAGAGCAAAAAAAAAATGAACACAAAAGTGGTGGCTCTACAGAGCCCCACAAAAGTTGAAAAAAAAAAAAATTCAAAAAAATTCAAAAATTTTTTCCAGAAAATTTTTTTTTTCCTCTCTATCGCCTATTTTTTTGTGTTTGAAAACCGAACTTCATTGTGCGACTTTTGCCTAACTACTGTTGTCGAAATGTATATTTCGTGACATTTTCGTAATATCTCATGATTGTTTTGCCTACGCAGTTATCTTGCACTAGTTGTTTTCCAAAATTTGATATTTCGTAATTTTACCGCCTAAGCCCTGCGAATTTTTCATGGTTAAAAAATACTTTCGCAAGATAACAGCGCAGGGGATGTATCCGCTCATGTATTTTCCCCGATTCTAGGTGGCTAACTACTAACTTCCAAAAATACTAACCAGTAGAGGGACATTCGTCGTAAGTTAATAACGTCTATCGGTTGAGTTTCATGAAAATTGGCCGAACGTTACTAGTATACCGGGTAGGCATATTTGAATATGATATAAAGACCAGTTTTCACCTTTTTATTTGGAACTGGGGTGCCCCTCCTTTCTTTCTGGTTTATAAAGGCGGCATTTTGGTCTTTATATCATCTTAAAATATGCCGACACGGTATACTAGAAACGATTGGCCGATTTTCATGAAACTCAACCGGTAGACGCGTCTATCAGAATTTTAATTCGACATTGTGTACAACCTTAGGGCATTTTTAAGCGATTTTCACAAATGTACACAACTGTCCCCTAGGAGTTGAAATGTTTTACCATGGATGTTAAATTTCAGTCAAATTTAATACGACAGACACTTATTTATTTACATATAAATGGTACTACGTGAACACGGAAATATACATGAGAAAAGGTGTATGTTTCAACTATTTTGTGAAAAACCCGAAATAAACATGTTTAATAATGCAATAAACAAAGCAACGACCGCACCACATGTTCGAATCACCATTGCTTTATTTTGTTTTTTAGTACTTCGTGACAATTCATTGGCATTGCACTGTTTCATTAAGCATAATTCTAAAATGTGTACCGGTTGAGTTTCATGAAAATCAGCCGAGCGTTTTTAGTATACTATGTCGGCATATTCTAGGATGATATAAAGACCAATTTTCCCCTGCTTATTTGTAACTGGGGTGCCCCTCCTTTCTCCTCTCTTTATAAATGGCGCATTAATAAAGAGGGGAGAAAGCAGGGCACCCCAGATCAAAATAAAAAAGAGGAAAATGGATCTTTATATAATCTTAAAATATGCCGACACGGTAAACTAGAAATGCTTGGCCGATTTTCCTGAAACTCAACCGGTAGAGTAACGTGTAATTGAACAACGGCATTTTATTGCATCCCGTCATCTTACAGTTTTCCAGGAATACAAATTTTCGGGAATACATACCGTATGTTGGTGCTGAAACTGACGTTTTTAAGCCAATTATCATAGGCACCACGGCCTTTTCTCGGAAAAAACTAGTATTTAATAACTAGTATTTAATACTAGTACTTAAAACTAGTATTCTAATAGACAGGAAGATCAAGCTCGACTGGAAATATCTTCAGACAAGTTGTTCGCCGAAAAATTTTTTATCTGAAAAACATTTTTTTTTGTATTTTCTCGAAAATTTTATTCGGCGAAAAACTTACAATCTGAAAAACGTTTTTTTGTATAGTCTCCGAAAAAGATTTTACCCTAAATAACTCTGAGAGCCGAAATATTGAATTGTCATATGTAAGACACTGGGCCATTATCTTACACTTTTTTTTAATTTGTTATTATGGAATTACCTATTACAATGTAAACTCCATATAATAATTGAAGTGCGAGTGAAGTTGGAATTAATACAAAAACAACTTTTTCTTGAATCGTTAGGCAGCTTCGGTACGATAAGGGTGGCCCCTCTTGGCCGACACACGGAGTCTGTAGTAATTTTGAAAGTTGGACGGCATTTTGAATAAACAATGCCGTATTGACGGCTCCAGCGCCACCACTTTGTAAGGCTTTTTAATAATTTGTCATTATAACTTTGGCGTTACGCAGACTGTATATGAATATATACAATGTTGAAAAAATATTCGTTTGTAGTAGTCCTAAGTTAACTTTTTTTCAATATTTAAAAATCAGGACGATATAGTCCTAAGTTAACTCTTACGCACCCAACAGTGACATTTGGACCCCAATAGGGTTTTGTACTCGGTTGATATGCCTATTAGTAATAGCCTATTACTAATAGGCTATTACGATTTTTTTTGTCAACATTAATTTCCCATTAACCAAAAGTCGGCCCCGGTAACCGGTGTCAATTTTTTATATCTCTTATTTAACGCAAAATTAGCCATGTCTTATAATTCCTATAAATATATGTATATATAAGCCAGTCCGTCATTTTATAAACTTTTTTGAATGATTAGACTAAACCCTTAAAACAATTTTTCATGCAAGTTTTCAAAAATGGCTTTACCCTCAACTAAACAGGGACGTTTGTAGCATTCTTTGGTGCATCGGTGTGATAAACATTAATTGCAATTTCAACGACAAATCCGTTCCTGATGATTTTGCCGCCCTCTGTTTACACTTTATTCTTTGAAGGTCGTTTTTGGTGATGGGTTCTTCTGATTCTGGCCTTTCTGGTGATAAATTGGAATTTTTGGTTTCTTTGGACACATTGGAATTTTTCCGCACTTTTAATTTGTATAAATTAGACTGAAGTTCTATGGAAACGACTTACTCGGACTAAAACTAATAAGGCTCCTCGGTTTAATATCGTTTGATATTGTTAACTTGAGACAGTGTTTTCATAAAAAGCGTTTAGTTAACCTTTATCCCATAACGGATGCTATTTGTGTTGAAAAAGTGATTATTCGTTACGTGCCTTTTGGGAGCTCTCTTTAAAAATTATTATCCAAAGAAAATTTTGAAATTACCACAATTTAAATATACACCGGCTGTCTACGGAAATTAACGTCAATAATCTTAACAAAATACCCGGAAGTTAACAAAATTTATGGAAGTTATCATCATATTTGCGTCATGTTTTTCACTGTTAGTTGACGCACTGTCTACTAAAGTGTAACTTCTTAGAAGTTAACAAAATGTCTGGAAGTTAACAGCCTTGTCTTTCATCGTTTTGTTGACTTCCGTAGACAGGTGGTGTAGCTTATATAATTAATATAAATTTTGAACAAAAAATATTTGAAATCCTATGACTCTGAGAACACTGGTGCAAACTTATCCATTTCTTCTCCAATTTCTTTTGCAACATTTTCAAAATTTGACCTTAAATTATTTTCTTTTTTCGAAGGTCGATTATTTATAACTTTTTTCTCCATATCCATATAATGATTGTTATCCTGATCCGAATAAGGGTTGGAAATTTGCCAAGTTCAAACTCATAATAATTTAAATTATGGTAGACTACCATTGGTAGTTTGTTGATTTTTATTGTTTTTTTTTAAAGTACTTAATAAACTTATATTTGAAGTCTTTGTTTTTTTCTGAAACATATATTTTTTACATTTGAGGGCGGTTTATCACAAAAAAAATCTTAATAGGCTATCAGTCATTGGGTCTAAAATTTGTCATGATATGAGGTGTGAAGATAAGAGTTAAAGAACTCTATGTCAAAATTTTATAAAGTTTTATTCTATAAGGTCGGTTAGAGTAAATTCGATGAGTTTGAGACAAAAAATTTGTCGTAAATAAAAATGAATTTATATTTTTTCAAATGCTAAAGAAAGTGCGAGCCACCCTAGCCATGGGCCATGGCCCATGGCTAGGGNTGTGATAGGTATAAGTAGCTGTTGTATTTTTTTTGAAAAAATGCATTTTTTGAGGTCATTTGTCCAACTAGAAAAAAACTTGGGGTCAAATGTCTATGATATGTATTAAAATAACTACTTAATACTAACAATGCTTTTTTATTCACCTTAAAATACAAATCAACGAAAAAAATTGAACTTAACAGTGAAATATAGTGATTTTAGGCGAAAAACTAAAAAACCCATAAAAACCCATATGGGGTGTTTGCGCAAAGATTTTTTTGTTTCATTGTGTTCCTGAGGTTTAGCTGAGTCTATCTGGTAAATTTTTTTCCCTAAGGTGGTTGGGTTTTCTAGATATAGCCGTTTTACGTTTTTTCTGAAAATCGTAACATGTTACGATTTTTGGAAAAAAAAATTTACCATGCGATTTCTGCACTCCTACTGAGTCCAAAAATCAATAAAACGTATTAAAAAACACATTTAAAAAAATTAGGGGCACCCCTACCCATGGCGCTTGATTAATTTTTCTTATCGAGCAATTCAGTTGTAATATAAAATAGTCTCAATTAAATATAATTCTCAAACCCATCGAATTCACTCTTAACCGACGTTATTTATCTCTGGTACTAAAACATGACAATTAATGCGCAATATGATTTATATTTATAACCCTGGTCATCAAGTGAATTGAATTTTTCTGTTTTTTCTCTAGAACTTATTTTTCGTTGCGTGTTGTGTTCATCGTCTGAGCAATATGAGCAATGTCGGTTTTTACAAATAGTACTACTACGTTTCATATCAAAAGGCTAATAATAACAGGCTATTATGATAAGGCAGATGTTGACCATAATATTGACTGGGACACGCAGAACACTAACGTCAACACACACATAAAAGTAAATTGTTAATTACTATGAATTAAATTTAACAACTGTCAAAGCCAACGTCGTAATACGGTTGTTACGAGTTTTGAGATGATGAACCGAAGTTCGGCTAACCACCTGTTAATCCAATCGTAAACTGTCTAAGGCCGACAATAAAAGCCCAGTAGAGGACAGTCCTGTAGCTAGTAACAGTCTGTAGCTAGTAACACAAAATAATTAAGGCGCGTTTCACCGGGACCAAATAATGGGCCATTTTGAGGCCTTTAATCAAATTTATCACGCTACGCGTTGAACTTGAGCCAAAACTCTATTAGTCAACTACAATACAATTTTTAATTTCACGTCAAATTGTCAAACATTTTTTTCTAAATTTTTTAGTGGTTTTCGCTTATTCTTCCTTTCCTGAAGTAGCCTTTTTAAAGTTGTAGTAAAGTTCGACTACTTCGAGCCAGTCGCTTGACTATAATAGGTATCATCAAAATTTTTAGTCAAGATAGTTTTTCATATTTTTTAATTTGATAATTTTACTACCGTTGGGGTACAGACGTGAAATTTTGTGACAAAAGTGGCTTTTTAGCACAGTTGAAAGGAAGCGACACTGAAAAATTCCTCACTTAGATAAAAGAAATAACAACTTTGTTCATTTTTTATTTATAGAAATATTTTGTTTTTGGTAGCGAATGCTTGAAATTTAAGGTAAAAAGGTCGTAAGGTCAAATGACAAGAATACATCAGAAAATATGATTAGCTGTTTTTTGGTAAACTGAGTTTTTTGATGGAGTGTTTGGTTTTGCAAAAACTTTAGAAAGTGAAATTTTGTGATTTTCAAACCATTTTTCAAAACGTTACCATTTAGAATCTTTCCAGCTAATCAAGCTTTTTGATGTACTCTACCGCCCGGACAAATGCACAGAAAGACGAAAACATTTATACAGAATCAATCGTTGCTCATTGGCTGATATGTAAAGTCTTTTTGAAAGCTGTGGTAGGTAGAACTGTCGGGTACTTTGCCCTTTGAAATTTTGGGCGACGGAGGTAGTTCGATTTCAGGTTCATTTTGGCCATCTTCGTTACTTATTAATAATTGGGAATTCGATCGTGGCATCGCGATTCGATTGAAGAAAATCAACTCACCGCGCTCAAACTTTTTATATCCGAAAAAGGCAAGAACGCCAAAAATTGAAATAAAGAAGAGTGCTAAGAATACACTCAAGCCAACATGACTGCTGCTACTTTCATCATCTGGAATGTCCGCATTGTTTGCATATAGCTGTTTTGGGTTATATAAGGAAATATTTCACAACTCGCCGTGAGTCAACAACATGACTCGGTATGCGGCTCACCTAACCTTTCAACCTTATGTTGGCTTAACTTAGCTCACGTTACCTGAGCCAAACTGAGCCAAAGAAAATTTTCGACTAATGTCAGGGTCGGCAAAGCTAGGAAGTTTTATTCGATTGGTTTGGCTGGGCTCTTTGTTCTTTGTTCTTTTTGTTCTTTTGTTCAAAAAATTGGCTTGGATTGACTTGGCTTTTTCAACCTCTCAAAAAATTGCTTGGCTTTGCTTTTTGAGCTTCTGAAAAATTGGTTTGGCTTAGGTTTTTGTCTGTCAAAATAGGCCTTGGCTTTTTGTAAACCAGGTGCCAAATGCCATTCGTGCCGAGCCCTGGCTGACATAAGCTAAGCTATGACAAATAATTTCTTGCCTCAAATAAGTCAAGCTATTAGCTGAAAGCTAAACCAGAATAAATTTGGGCTTACGTCAGTTAAGCTAAGCCAAACTAGTGTCTGGATTAGGTTATCCAAGTCAAACTACTTTGAAAATAGCTCATGCAAGCTATTGCCGAGTCCTAGTAACAGTGGCGGATCCCCCAGTGTTAATGTTCCCTCGGTTTCTAGCCTTGACCTTATAACACCGGCCTTGAGGGGAAGACTTATGTTGCGACTTTTAAATATTTGATAAGAAAGGCGATTCGTCTGTGCACAATTTGTACACTTGAATAAGTCGGCTGGCGGTTTTTGGGAATGACAAATTCCAGCGTATTTGTCTTCACAGTCCTTGGTCGACCATCTGGACATGGTGTCTAGCTCGGTCCCACCGTATATGACACAGTCATTATTCCCGTCAACCACTGGCTGCTGATTTCTAAAAAAATGAATATTTTTCATAGGCAAGGCTCGTAACTTGGCTTACATAAGGCATGGCTGAACCTGACTGACGAAAGCAAGGCTAAAGTAGCCAAGTTTTCAAAAGGCTTAGCCGTAAATAATAGTTTAAAAATCATTTGGACGCCTTAAATCGCAAAAGTTTATCTACTTGTCGAATTAAAACTAATTTTAGGTATGCTGAGCGTAGTCAAATTCGTGTTTTTTTCAATAAATATAATGATTTATATCAAACCTCAAATTCCAATTTGTCCAGGCATTACTTGTGGTCGTCGACTGAACTGGTGTCTTTGTACTGTCATCCCATTTCCACGTCGGTAACGTTTTCTCAGTATCTCGCGTTAGGCCAATCCAGTAATCCATTCCGCTATGACGTTCCGCCATTAATCGATATAATTTATTGTTGAAAACTGTGTTTAGATTTTGTAATTAATGAATTACATGTTTTTGGCTGTCAAATTTACTAACAAATAAGGAGAAAATATTTATAGTACTTTCAAATAATCATACGGTAATTAAAATCATGAAATGAAGCATGGTGCTGCGAAACAAACCGCTCGTTCAGAAAACTGTGGCAATGCCAAATCAAAAGCTTGAGTATTCTTGTTCTTGCCACACTTTTTTTCGTGCGCTGCGCTACTCTTTTTTCTTCTAAAATTAATTGTAAGCGTAACACTTAAATGGTCTCGCGCTGCCAATTTTAATTGGCCGCGTTACCATAACAACGCGAAAAAAAAACAAATAATAATTTCTTCCTTTTTTGTTTAACAAAGCGTTTTTGTTTTAACAAAACGTAATACGCTTACAATTAGGTCGGACCTGATATTATAAAAAATCCCAAATGTTTATTTCTGAATTATATTCAATATAAATGTTTTTCAAATCATTTCCTGGATTGTCGATAGATACAATATTCATGCCTAAATGTTCACATAATTCTTTCGTCGAAGTGTATTTCTCGAGATTGCTGAGAATGTAAAAATAATCGCGACCATCACGCAGCAGGTGCTCTCTTGCAATTGTTTTTTGAATAACCATACTGCACTAAAATTTAGTGAAACAAATTATTTTTTGCTTAGGTAATTTAAAGGTTTAAAGTGGGAAGATAAGCGTTCATCACAACCCTTGGAATTTAAAATGGTTTGGGGTATAGTTTCTGATTTTTGGGTCTTGTTTGGCCGACAATTTTCTGATTTTTCTGTTGTTTTTTTTAATAAAAGGCACTCAAAATTACCGTTTTTTTTTATATAACCCCGGTGTTGCGCTCATGGAGCATTGAGTGAAAGACCCAAAAGGCGGATGACTGTAACATTATCCGTTTAAACTGAAAATTAATGTACCGTAACGTTGTAGTTTTTCTTGCAATTATCAACTTTCGTGAAATATTGAGAGCGCTCTGATTGAGGCATTTTCAAATAGAGCACCGATGTGTCATCGTAGGTCATGGCGTCATAGTTTTTAATAATATAACCGCCTTTGCTCGGTGCTGGTGCATCTACCATTTTAACATTGCCATGATACAGTCCTTCCTTGTGGCAAATTGAAGTAATCAAAAGCGCGGCATCATCAACGCCACAAATCGGCATGGGAGTCAATTTATTTTGCTCATCGGGGATGAATATATGAGCAATATCACTCCGGTTTTCCGCCATATTTTTCAGCTCGGCTGCACTGGGGAAATGATCGCCCAAGATCGCATCCTGAACGAAAATATTTTTTGAGACTAACCTTAACTGCTCGGGACTTTTGGTTGAAGTTTAGTGTCAAAAACCCGTTAAGTGATAATTAAAAACAGTAGGCGTATTCTTAATTTAAGAGGTCTCTCGATGTGCATTTTCGTTTTGCGAAATAAGGTAAATCGGATAAAAACATGGTTTAAAAAAGATGCACATCGAGAGATACATGCACATCGAGAGAGATATGAACATCGAAAGCGATGCACATCAAGAGAGATGCACATCGAGAGAGATGCATATCGAGAGAGATGCATATCGAGAGACTTAACTAGAGACTAACTAGAGAAATATAAAGAGCTATACGGGGTTTAATGTTAAAATTAGACATTTGAGATTATGGCAATTTTTAATCATCACAAGTTTTAAAATAA
The DNA here is from genome assembly GCA_004367875.1 of Oikopleura albicans. Taxonomy (NCBI): domain Eukaryota; kingdom Metazoa; phylum Chordata; class Appendicularia; order Copelata; family Oikopleuridae; genus Oikopleura; species Oikopleura albicans. The sequence continues at coordinate 535,547 of SCLG01000097.1, read as the reverse complement.
ATTTGGGGAACGTCAATTTTAAAAATGGGGTTTTTCTGATCTTAAAAAACCTATTAAAATACAAATAGAAACAAAGACTTACGCCCTGAATAGGAATCCGGTTTGCGCATTTGATAACAATATTTTCCTCTTTATTACAATTATGCTTTCCCCAGGGATAATGATGACATTGAATTAGTCTAGTTGGTTTTGTATTGGATGTCGTATTTCCGGTACAGTCCATTTCGTCAAGCCAGGTTACGCCGGGCCCATCTTGATTGCCGCCGCCCATATCCGGATAGGTACAGTCTTGCCACCCTAATTCGTTACAGGCAATCTTGCCGAGCAAGTCGACGTCGGTTGTGTCGTCACAAATAGTGCCCCATTTACCAGCATGCATTATTTCAAGTAAACCGTGGTTGTCGCGCTCTTTACCGTTCCAGGTTAGTCGCAGTTTACCTTCGTTTCGACAATCGCTTTTCATGAAGTTCTAACGTTTTCTGTTTATGAACATTGAAGAATAATAACTACAATATAATTTTGCCCCATTTAGGTACTCTTCTCACGCCGTGCCACAACGAATTATATCATATTCAGAAACTTATCGTATTATCTAACTCACGGTCCTTGGGCCACCGCGTGGATGTAGTGCATCATTTGCGCAGAGCGTAGGCGGCAAAATAAGGAAATGTTACATTTTTTTTCAAAATAAAGGGATACAAGATAACTGCGTAGCGTACGCAGCGTAGGCAAAAAATTGAAATATTTCGAAAAAATGACCAAATATTACATTTCAGCAAGATAACTGCGCAAGGTGTGCACAGATAAAATATTATTTCACCATTTAAAATGAGCATTTTATATGTAAAGTAGGAAGAGCTTTGATGAGAACTTTTCCTAATTGAGCATTTTTGCTGTTCTCCGCCATTGCCGCTACATGTGCGCGTTCCCCATGCATGTTTACAAACTCGCGAACGTTCGCGAATTCCTTTTCCCTCTTCGCAATCGCCCGGGTGACATTTTGACCAGGTACTCCATTGACTCCAAGTTGCTTGGTCAAACTTTGCAAATGCTTCGATTTCAAAAACGCAAAAACGCTCGGTCGACGTGATATTTAACATTTGTACATTTTGGCATTTGTCCGTTAAACCACATTGGATGTAGACATACTGCGTTAAACTTGCACTACTACTTGTGAAACGGGATGTTTCAATCGTGGCATTTTGGGTGTTTGCATTGGCTATACTGAGATTGGCATCATTGTTGTAAACCAGAATATTTACCCGAGCCACGGGCTTTTCGCTAAAAGTTATCCGAACATAGTCTGATAAGGGGGAAATTTGGAAGGAAAAATATGATTTTAAGAAATTGAGGGATAATATTAACTCCCGAGTACGCTTTATAAGCGNAGCACAAGTGGCCGGATAAACCCGCAGGTGGCCGGATAAACCCTAAGTGCGTGGGCGGGATTGGCGAAAAACTTTTGGGAAAAAAAGTGGCCGGATAAGCGCTCGAGCGGGCAAAGTGGCCGGATAAGGGGGGCCGGATAAACCCTCAGGCGGTGTATTTCGAAAAAATGACCAAATATTACATTTCAGCAAGATAACTGCGCAATGTGTGCGCAAATAAAATATTATTTCACCATTTAAAATGAGCATTTTATATGTTAATTAGGAGTAGCTTTGATGAGAACTTTTCCTAATTGAGCATTTTTGTTGTTCTCCGCCTTTGCCGCTGCATGTGCGCGTTCCCCATGCATGTTTACAAACTCGCGAACGTTCGCGAATTCCTTTTCCCTCATCACAATCGCCTGGGTGACATTTTGACCAGGTACTCCATTGACTCCAAGTTGCTTGGTCAAACTTTGCGAATGCTTCGATTTCAAAAACGCAAAAACGCTCGGTCGACGTGATATTTAACATTTGCACATTTTGGCATTTGTCCGTTAGACCACATTGGACGTAGACATACTGCGTTAAACTTGCACTACTACTTGTGAAACGGGATGTTTCAATCGTGGCATTTTGAGTGTTTGCATTGGCTATACTGAGATTGGCATCATTGTTGTAGACCAGAATATTTACCCGAGCCACGGGCTTTTCGCTAAAAGTTATCCGAACATAGTCTGATAAGGGGGAAATTTGGAAGGAAAAATATGATTTTAAGAAATTGAGGGATAATATTAACTCCCGAGTAGGCTTTATAAGCGGTCAAAACCGGTAATTTTGAGTGTAGCTTGGTAAAAACCGAGACCTTTAAATAAAATAACAAAAATTACCGGTAAATCCTGAATCCGTTTGACAAACTAATGCTAGATTTAGAATCTATGACCACAAATAATCTTATAATCGGTAAAAAACAGTAATTTTGACAGTTTTTTGATAAAAAAAAACGAAAAATACCGGACAATTGTTAGTCATTTTGAAAAAATAGTTCCAGATTCGAAATCCTTGGCCTCAATTTACCTTATAACTAGTCAAAACTGATAGTTTCACTTAATACCAGTTATAAAACCGGTAATTGGTCAACTTCCGGTTAGGGTGCCGGCGGACCGGTAATCGGGATTGCATTTCCGTTTAATTTCATATCAGATGTTGATTGAACAAACCGATCCGGAATACCTCGAACGATTCGAAAATGCTATAGAAAAAACTGTTAAAGTGTGCATATTTGTCCTGACGAGCGCGCAGCTGTTAAACAAACAAAAAATACATTTGTCCAAAAGTGAACTGACTAAACATTTCCCCCTTTTCCTAACGTATATGACGCATTCAAATCAAGATAGAACCAGCCGTATGATGCCGAGGCCCAGGTAGTTGGTTTTTTTATTTGAAGTGAGCCCTGAGATTCACAAGTGCTCGGAGTTGTACTAGTGATGTTATTGTTGTTGAATTTGCCATCAGTTGCAATATAGTATTTAGCGCTCATGCCCGACGACATACTGGTTGTAATTGTTGTTTGGCCGTTTCGAGCGATATTACGGGATTCTGGGTTAATGCGACTGTGGGTAGGGTTTTTTGTCACTTAACTCCTAAGGGTCACGACCGATTGTATAACCCGTAAGGCTCACACCAAATTTACAAAAGGGGACAGGATGATAAGCGACCACGTAATAAAGTATGAACGTGCTTGATAAGGGACGCTTTTCATGAAAAGTTTGGTACATATAAGGGACGAGGACGGTTTTCTTATGTTTTCTGCAAAATAAGCAAAACAAATAAACTTCAAATTTACTCTTTTCAAATCAAAAACTAAAGGAAAAGTGCTTAATAAGGGCATGTTTTTCAAATGAGCAAACCGTCCCTTATGAAGCGCCCTTTGTAATTGAAAACAAACGCAAGATTTACGTTTACACCCATAATACGCCTAGAACAAAAAACAATAATTATTACTAATACCGGTAGAATAACGATAAATACCGGTTTCTCCAGAAAACGACAACAATTTTACTGAAAGAACCCATGACTATGTGAATCTAACGGTGTAGCGCATTCGACAAAAACGTCTTCTTCATGATTACAATTTATCCCCTTTCCGCCGGCCCGTTGACCAAAAACGCACTCCGTTAACGAAACCTCGTCACCGGTACACATTATATCATCAAGCCAAACCGTCATATTTTTTCGATTTGCAGAGCCGGGTGGCGGTCGGTATCGAGCATTTTCTGGGTTGAAACTGGCGAAACCAAGCTCGCGGCAGATTACCAGTGTATTTGAATCTGTCCACATATCATCACAGATCGTACCCCATGAGCCCTATTTGATTTCGAAATTATAAAAAAAGATTATACGAAAATTCAACGGTATTTTTAGAATTTTGAAATTAAAACATGTGTTGTTACATTATAAGCAATATTTTTTAAAGTACTTTGCGTATACTATGAGGGCATTTAACTACAGCACGATAGGTCGCGTGTTCAATCCCCGCACTCTTATATAATTTTTTGTGTGCGTGAACTAGATTTTTTTTTTGTCAAAAAGATAAGTGAAATCAGATTAGTCGAATATAATATTTAGGTGCGCGAAGTTTTCAAACTTAAACCATTTTCGAAACCATTCCTGGTGTGTAGGATCAGATGTATTTTTAAAAAAGACTTGAACAAGTCCTTTATATGGCCTGCCCCATAATTCATTTACGGTTGCATTATAAAGCCGCAGCGAACCGGGCGCAGGACATGATCGCGTATTGCAATCTCGTGATTCTTTCATATTTGCTGTTGAGGGCATGGACTGTATACACTTTCGCATTTCCTGCGATGATGGATCCCCAGGGCATTTATAAATGCGCTCTTGTCGTCCTCCGTTACAATCCTGTGGCAAAAGTC
>SCLG01000097.1:500521-531127 GCA_004367875.1 Oikopleura albicans | reverse complement strand
TTCATATTTGCTGTTGAGGGCATGGACTGTATACACTTTCGCATTTCCTGCGATGATGGATCCCCAGGGCATTTATAAATGCGCTCTTGTCGTCCTCCATTACAATCCTGTTGCAAAAGTTTTGAAATTTTGTAATGTTATTATTATCAGCCATAACTTGCCCAGATTCGGACCAATTTTCATTGACAATCAGAAATTCACAATCAAAAATCATATGTGAGAGAAGAAAAAAAAATCGGAATTGGACATGTCAACTCTTAAAACAATTTTGTTCAGGTGGGAAAAATTAATGTTTTAAAGTACAGTCCTTACTCATTTATCGGACGTTTTCGGTTCTCGAAAATAGCGTCCAAAATTGGAGCATCGTCACAAAAAGGTCCATTTTTCTATTAGAATGGTCACATTTTTGACGAAAAACGTCCGAAAAAGGAGCAACCGTCCGATAAATGAGTAAGGAATGTCAAGAAGGGGTAGAAATTCACTAGAATCTGAATTTATACTTAATTTTTAACCAGCCCAAATACAAATTTTCTAAACTTTGCCTGAGAACACGGGCCCCAATTTTGCCAACCGAAAATTGGTTTAGCACAGGTGAGTACCACATCTTCGGTATGCGCACAATTATGTGATTTCGACCAAGTACAGCTTGTGAAGTTTTTGATATTTTCGGCTGTGCAGTCGATGTCATCAACCAGAATGGCATGCTCGTGCTGATATTTGGTTAGACCGCTTTCTCGCTCACTTTGGTAGGTTCCAAATAAGGCCATGACTTATTTATCTCTAGAATATTTCGGGAAATTCATTTTCTTCCTCTCGACTAGACCTTTTTTGGTATATTTGGGAGAAAATGTGATTTCAGTACCGGTAAAAACTGTATAAGCGCTAAAGAATTATAGGTCGTCGTTCATCAAATTATGCAAAGGGCCGTAGTCTAGAATATTTTCCAAATGCTTTCCTATTCGAAACAAGGAAGCCTGACAAACTGAAAACTCCAGAAAACGATCGTATAAATCATACTGGATATTTTTCATAATGACCTGTAAAATATTGATACTAAGTTTAAAAACCCGGTTTAAAAACTTGGTCCTACCGGTATAATGACCTAGTCTGAAGTAATTGTATCATCAGCTACTTTGGAACCTACCTTGGGGCAAAAAGTGACCGATCAAAACGGGAATGAGATAGGTAGTCACCGTAGTTCATTTCGGCACAGGCCAGTCGACCGGCAATGGCTTTAAAATTGTCATCACAGACCGTACCGTATTGTCCACTTTCTAATACAAAAAAAGTTTATTTATTTTTCTTCTAAATAATTAAAAATCATTGACTCCCCATTGGTCAATGAATGCTTAATTAATATAAATATTACTCTATGTTGATTTTCTTTGTCATAAGACGAGTTTAAAATGACGCGTTTAGAGTTTATTGTACTAACCTGCATCAAAAATCATCAAAAGTCCGCTAATTTGCGTTTCATCTTTAATCGCGTTATTATTAACGAGGATTAAAGCTTTATCCGCAGGACAGGGCTGTAAATTGCAATCATGTGTTTGTGGCTCGCCGGAAAATTTGTTGTTGACGACCAGCGTTCGTGTTCGTTGGTTTGTGCTGCCCACTTTTGTACATGAAACCTTATTAAAAGACATATATTAGCATGTTTTTTACATTTTATATTTTACGTATGCCGATATGTATGGCAAATATGGGCATGTAAATGCACATTTAATATATATTTATATGCATGTATTATATATGTACACATACATGGATTGTGGATATATGTATTACATATGTGNTTTTACCGGTATAATAACCCAGTCTGAAGTAATTCTATCATCAGCTACTTTGGAACCAACCTTGGGGCAAAAAGGGACCGATCAAAACGGGAATGAGATAGGTAGTCACCGTAGTTCATTTCGGCACAGGCTAGTCGACCGGCAATGGCTTTAAAATTGTCATCACAGACCGTACCGTATTGTCCACTTTCTAATACAAAAAAAGTTTATTTATTTTTCTTCTAAATAATTAAAAATCATTGACATCCCTTGGTCAATGAATGTTTAATTAATATTAATATTACTCTATGTTGATTTTCTTTGTCATAAGACGAGTTTAAAGTGACGCGTTTAGAGTTTCTTGTACTAACCTGCATCAAAAATCATCAAAAGTCCGCTAATTTGCGTTTCATCTTTAATCGCATTATTATTGACGAGGATTAAAGCTTTATCCGCAGGACAGGGCTGTAAATTGCAATCATGTGTTTGTGGGTCGCCGGAAAATTTGTTGTTGACGACCAGCGTTCGTGTTCGTTGGTTTGCGCTGCCCACTTTTGTACATGAAACCTTATTAAAAGACATATATTAGCATGTTTTTTACATTTTATATTTTACGTATGCCGGTATGTATGGCAAATATGGTCATGTATATGCACATTTAGTATATATTTATATGCATGTATTATATATGTACATATACATGGATTATGGATATATGGATTACATATGTGGCGACCCTAACCCTACGGGTTCATCCGGCCACTTTCGCTATCCAAAACTGGCCGGATAAACCCACGATGCCTGAGCGGGCTAGCCCCAAAACTTTTGTGAAAAATTGGCGGATAAATACGCAGGAGGTGTATATAACTCGGAATTCACAAAACGGCACTTCAAGTGCCACTTTTTGACAAATTACACTTTTTTCATATTACCATTTTGATAAGACGTCGCGACGTATTTTCTCGACATAAGCTGTTTGATTTTTAATACACCCCTGCGCTGTTATCGGGTCACCCTTTATCGGGTCAAAACCCGTTATCGGGTCAAAATTAGGACTCAAAATTTTCCAGCCTCCTCACCTACGCACTGCGCCGTTATCGGGTCAAAATTTGTTCTCGAAATGTTGACCCGATAACGGCGCAGGAGGTGTATAGCGTTTCCTTCCATTAAAAATAATTTGTTTCAAAACTAAACGACACCAAAATGAATCAAAACCGAATGAAATACAAACATTAGCAGCCAACCTTTTCTTTATTTTGATCCATACATGCACTCCACTCTGTCCAATGAGTTTTTCTCACCCAAGTCACAGATAATCCTGTTATCCAAGCATGTGTCCGCGCATTAATGTACCCAAATTGCCAGTCTGTTCCAGGCTTTCTTGAAATCATCGATAGCGTGCTCCCTGTAGTATGGGACAAAATGTAAAAAAATAAGTAAAATGGCGGCACAAGCTGATTTGGCGAACACATAAAAGGGCAAATAGTGAGTGGGGGGAAAACTCAAAAGAATGAAACTTAAAACTGAAGCCCGTTTTTCGCCCTTTTCAAGTTTCGCCCAAATAAGTTTGTGTCAAATGGCACCATTACGCATCATTTGATTTGAGACAAGTTATAAACTGGACAACGGGAGGAATCGAACTGGCGGGCAAATTAAAAAAAAAAACCCTGAGGTGATAGAGCTGCTCTCGGGGATTCCAAGAAATACATTTTTTTTTGGAATCCCCGAATGCACCTCTATCCCCTCAAACTTTTTTTTATTTTTTTGAAAAATTTTGCCCGCCAGTTTGTACCACAGTCTCCGAAAAGCGTTATTGAAAATTTAATGATTAAAATGCTGCTTCATTTAGATTAAATTTCCTGTCCCTTAGTGGTAATTTTAGACGAGGAATAATAATAATATAAGAAAAAACACTTAGGGTCTTGAATACGTTAACATTTATGATATTTGTCCCCCCTTGCCTGTAATAGTCCCCAATGTTTGTAAATAATTTCGTGCACCACCTGATCCAGCTTTCTCGATGACAAACTGAATGCCTTGGACATGCCGCGAGTTAAGACGCGTCGGAAGGTCAGCATACCAAATACGCATTTCAGTGATCTCCTGGTTCGATTCTGACAAAAGTTGAACAATTTATTCAATTTAACTCCCAAAGGTCCCAGTTGCACTCAATTCGTAGTGGTACATTAGTCCATATTTGGACTAAAGGCTCTAGTGACTATATTGCAGCTTTATAATAGAAAAAAAATTTCTCGTAAAATATAAATATAACCGTGTTTCATCGTTTTTAGATTTCGACGCTTTCACGTTTCTTCATTTTATCAACTATTTGCCTAAAGTAATATTGCTTGATGTGATAAGAGCTCGCTGTGAAGATCGGCGCGTAGTGGTTATGGTGCAAGCTCTTTTCATTAGAGTGTTTTCGGACGTCAGTTCTGCCCGACAGTTTGTTGCGTTTGCACAATCAGCTTGGAAAATTAAGCTATAGAGAAATGCTAGGCTAGGCTGGCCAACGCTATGTTGAATACTTCTAATGATAAAAAAACAGCCCGGCACAGCGGAGCTTTCAAAAACGTTTAAACGGTTTCGTAAAGCTCGGTACCGTTATTTTTCGGAAAAAACATCAGGAATTAAACGTTTGTTCGAGACAGAATTTTTTGACGATACTATTTATGAAATTAAAGCTTTTTGTCCAAAAGTTCAATTTTTGGTCTATTCCATATCATTCGCTCAAAATAGTATTTTCAAAAATATGTTTCGAAAGAAAGCTTTTTGAATGTTTTTTTATTGTGAAAAAATTTTTCGAAAAAAATTTTTGCCTAACGTTTTAAAAACGTTTTTTAAACGCTGGTGCCGGTAATTTTCACCTTTAAGATTCTGTAAGTACTTACGTACATTCGTACAAAAGTTTTTATACGGGGCTGACAGCTTAAATATCTTTTATAAAACGAATTATAATTTGAAAATTCAATTTGAGCAGCCTGGCTCCATGATTGGTTCCTGCCTGGTTAGTTACCGAGACATGATGCGTAATCGGTGTGCATAAAACGGCGGTTATATTCTTGATTTTTCCCAGGCCATCCAAAACACTAGTCGATCTTTCTTTTGAGCCACCCAGTGATGGTGATAAGATAGACTCAATTTTGTCCAAAGTGTCGTTCAGGGGACCAGTTTTACACGGTCTGCTATCTACTGTGCAATTCAAGTCTTTGGTGAGGGTTTTTTCGTTCAAAAAATCGCATTCTTTACAATTCTTTGAAGTCGAATCTGGGTCTCCGCCGTTGCACGTTCGTTTTCGGACCTACATGAGTTAAAATAAGCCGTTTGGTTAAAATAAACCGCCTGAGGGTTTATCAGGCCACTTTCGTCTTCCAAAACCGGCCTGATTAACCCCAAGGGCGTAGGCGGAATAGCTGAAAAATGTGAAAAACAAGGTGGCCTGATAAGCGCACGAGCGGGAATTGTCAAGTTCTTGTAATATTAGTCATTGTTAAATCTAAATTAATTGTAATAATATTAGATTTTAAACATGTTTTAAGATCATATCTCGGAGAAAAAAACTGAAAAATGTTCGTATAATTATTAGTTTGTCTTAAAAGGGACACCTTTAGAGTTTATAATGAATTTAAACACATATCTTCCAGTGACCGGATATTATTATACGGGAAAATGGCTGGATAAACCCATTCGCGGGTACAAACTAGCAGCACAAGTGGCCTGATAAACCCTCAGGTGACCTGATAAACCCTCAGGTAGCCTGATAAACCCTCAGGTGGCCTGATAAACCCTCAGGTGGCCTGATAAACCCGTAGGTAGCCTGATAAACCCTCAGGTGGCCTGATAAACCCTCAGGTGGCCTGATAAACCTTCAGGTGGCCTGATAAACCCTCAGGCCGTGTATTTAGTTTTTTATACCTGCATTCCCATATTATTGGCGTTTTGACTTGCAGAGCACTCACTCCATTCCCCCCACAGTGCCCAGTTTACGGATTGGCATGTTTCCCCATTCAAATAATAGTCCTTTTCGCACTCGCACTTTCCGGTAAACATATTACAGGACTTGTGGGCGCCCTCGAGCGTACAGTTCTTGTTTGAGCAAATATTATCACAGTTTTGGTTGCCATTCGCGGTGCCATTTTGTAAAGCTTCCCATTCAAGCTTAAAGCCGTACATTTCCCGACTTTTATCGGATTTAATTTCAACACGAAAACTCGAGGAGTTAAGGGTAGTCCATTCGTACCAGCCGAGTTCTACGGGGTTATTATCATCATACTGCTTGAATTGGCCGATTTCAGTTGTGAGATAATTAACGTCTTCCTCAACGTGCTCGCAGAAGTAGGGTGACTTACGTTCACTACAATAATTACATTATATACACCAGGTGCGCCGTTATGTTTCAAAACCAAATCAAAAAAAAAAGTGTAACATAACGGAAAATTATAAAATAACGGCGCAGTGCGTAGGCAATTTCGTTGGAAAACCCAAAAAAAATATCTAAAATTGTAACATAACGGGACGAACGGCGAAAATATTGCGCAATACGTGTTTTTTTGTAACATAACGGAAAATAATGATTACGTAACTCAAAAGTATTGCAAAATATGCGTTTTTTTTTGTACAAGTTGTAACATGACGGAAAATTGTAACATAGCGGCGTAGTGCGTAGGCAAACACGCCAGAAATTTTTTGCTAAAAATTGTAACATAACGGGAAGAACGGGAAAAATTGTAACATAATGGGGTGAAACATAACGGCGCACCTGGTGTATTAGTAGTAATACCATTCTTAACTGTAACACGCGTATTCGGTAGCTAGCTATAAATCCTTTATAATAAAACACAACGGATTTGAAATTCATAATTTAATTCTCGTATCTACACCTATTGGGCTGTTATGTGTCATGTCGCTATCTTCTAATTGAGCTTTAACTCTAGATAAACGGGGAACCGTTTGTGATAAGTGAAAACGGACAACGAAGTTAGAATTGAATCCCCATATTATTCGTGTTAATGTTTGTTTTTATATTGTTGATGTTTATATTTTTATCAATTTGTACTTACGCATGAGTGTTGTCCGTCCAGGTTACTTGGACGCTATCCCATTCACAATGTCGCCTGGTGTCGCCATTTGTTTTCACATAATTATCTGTTGGATCTTCATCTTCAATGTCAAATTTTGTGAAACGAACTCGAACAGGAGAACACAAGGCTTGAATCTCGTAATAGCAGTTTGCATTTGACGGATAAGGATGCTCCGATTCAACCGTACCATCATGGGCGCTCAATTTCTATGATCAGGGTTATATCACGAAACTTTTCAGAAAAATTCGGCACATTAACTCTCAGGGGGAAGGAGTTTTTGGGAACCCTTAGGAGGAAAATGCGTGTAAACAAACACGCACTTAAAAATTCACAATAATTCGCAATAATTCAAAAAACTGGTAAAGCCAAGTTGTAGAGCTCGTCAAACTACGTCGATCTGACTATTAAATCTATTAAATCTCCAACCTACGCGAAAAACACCGTCAATCGAATTTTCTCGAAAAGTTGAGGGGATCAGCAATACCCGTTGTGCCATACGGGGCCTCCATATGCCTTAAATCGACGAAAAAACAAGTTGCGTGTCTATATACACACACTTCCCCTGGTAGTTAAAACGCGCCTTTTTTGTTCAAACGAGTTTTTAAAGTATAAAAATGCACATTTTAATTAGATTAAAGTATCTTTGAATATAATTACACCCCCTGCGTTGTTATCTTGTCAACCGTTATCTTGTAGATTTTCCCGTTTGCACCGTTATCTTGCAAATTTTTTCGGCCAATTTTCTAGGAATCCCTATCCTTATGTGTTAATCACTGCGCTGTTATCTTGCAGATTTCTCCGTTCGCTCCGTTATATTGCGGATTTTTTTCGTTCGAAAGTTGCAAAATAAGAGCGTAGGGGGTGTAAAATGTTTTTAAATAGTTTTGTTCTCTCAGGAAAAAAAACATAAACTGTTTTCAGCGAACGTGACTCATAATTGACCGGTTGGTGATATCTCGAATCAAATTTCGGTTCTTTTTTTAGAAATTAAATTCTGTCAAATTTATGTATTACCACATAACATAACCCAACTGAGTTGCCGCATTCTTACACACAGTAAGTTCTGCAGCAAATATTTCTTGAAAAAGTATAAAAAGTAAACGTCTCATTTATATCCAATCTCGCTTTTTTTTAACTTTCGTTGAAAATTTCAACTGCGTCGAAAATAAAGCGAGGAATTTTAAATCAAAGCTTTTCCGATGGAAAATATTATTCTACGTTATTCTTCATCCGTTTGTTGTGCTTCGCGGATTCCTTTTAACATATGACGATTGAAATTCTCAATTTGAGAATCGAGAAAATTCCTTAGTATTCCTTATATTTTTGTTTATTATATTTATCAATACACTGGGTTTGCTCCAAATTAAACTTACTAGACTTAACTCCCAAGGGAACAAATGAGCAAACGTTGCTCAAAGCCCTCTAAATTATCCAAAACTAACAGAAAAGGTGGCGGAATCGAAAATTGCTGAAACATGTATCAAACCAAATTCGATAAAAATAATTTGGCAACAAAATTAAAATTTGTTTTTTTTTCAAAAAATTCCAAAATCTGGCAATACTCAAACTTGGTCAAAATTAACAATTTCGTTTTTTGCTCAGTTTAACGTAACACAGTATTAAGGAATTATTACTATTATTAAATATTATTACTATTATTAAATATAGACAGGATGAGCTTTTAACCGATCACCCGTTAATCAGCCAAAAACCTGTTAACCGGCCACTTTTAGACCAATTTATTAGAGATAACATCATTTACCGAGTATGCATTGAGCCATTAACCCGTCAGTTTATGAAAAAAATTAGTGGCCAGTTAACGGCGCATTTTGTTACATGTATTATAATATTAATTTCATCGTAGTAAGTTAGTACACACTGTCTTATTCTATAGTAATTAACAGTACTATTAGCAGTCTGTTGTTCTCAAAAGTAAAATTTATTCAAACATGAACCTAACAATTATATGGCCCATATGTTCGTAAAGTTCCCTTTTGAACGAACTCAATTTTTGCATTCAACTGATAACATTAGTAGTAGTACTGTTAATTATTAGAGTATCATACAGTACAGTGGGGCCTCCAAGTAAAACCGTCCCTTATTTAACTAATTGCCGATTTTTGCGACAAAATTGTCCTTTACATGACGAATTTTGTCCCTTACTTGGCGTCAAAATTGGCGGCCCGGCCCTTACTTGAGAAATTGTCTCGTACTTGGCGGGCCCTTACTTGACGGCCCCTCTGAATATAATCTATTTGTTAATAATAAGCAAACTATGAACTAATAAGGTTAAATTAACCTTATTAGTTCATGAATACATTATGTTCGTATAAACTCAATTTTCATAAACAACAGAGTGTTAATATTATTGCTAAGTAATACAGGGGAAGCCTATCCCGGCACGTTTTGGGTATCCCTGGATTGGACTACCCCTGTTCAGTTCAACCCTAACCAGTTATTTTAGCGCTAGTTATTTTTATAGTTAACCAAACGGTTATTCGAAACTTGGTATATTAACTACCGTGCTTCCGTTTGTTCAAATATGCAAAAATTCAAAACAATAATTACAGAGCCCAATTTTAGTTTTGTCTTTCATTCCTTGTGATTAAAAACGTGCGCGCAGCAGTTAACACTTTTTCAGGCACAACATAAAACAAATGAAAATGTCATTTTGGAATGTCATCACAATTTTGAAAATGTCATTTTGAAATGTCATTTTGGTAAGACTGCAAAATTTTCATTGGCAATCACGCGAAAATTATAAAATTACAAATATCACATTTATTTTCTTTAAACTAAGGACCGGTCAGTTGTGTAGAAACTAAATCGGAAAACTCCATTTTTAGCACACATTTTATGATTTTGTTACTATTTAAGGTCGTCACGTTCATTTGATCAAGAAGTTTTAGAAATATGGATTGACATTTCGATCTCTGGTTTGACGGTCACACTTTGACCCGAGTGACCGAAAGCAAAAGTTGAAATTATTAGACATCTTAGATGTCACATCTGTCTGTTAAGGGCGTCTTTACCGTAGTATCAAAAGTGTAAATTACTTATTTTAAATATAAATGTCAATCAGCGTCAGAGTTTGTGATGTACAAGTTATATAGAGAATATTTTTCATAGTTTATAATTGTACATTATGGTCGGTAATTTCTGCCCAAGTTCATCTTTTGCATATTTTTACTCAAACATAAATATTCACCGTCATTTATAAATATGTTTAAATAGAGTCAACTCCAAAAAAGTATAGCAGTCAATATATTGAAGTGTAGAAAGGTACAAATTATTTTGACCCAATTATACACCCCGTGCGTAATTATCGGATTACTTTTGCAGCTTAATATCGTAGTGATTTTCGAACGCGAACAAATAAATAAATAATGTTACCACTTTTGGGTAACGTTGCTTCGCAGCGCGTCTGAGGCATACGGGGCCTATCATTGGTCTTTTTTTTTGAGCGAGTTCGGCCAATCAGGCCAATCGACAAAAAGATACTGGTCTGATAACTGGGCAAGCCGTAACGGGACCGCTTGGTAGGTTTCTGGTGACATAGGTCCAGGTAATTTTGATAAATTTACTTAAAAAGGGAACGTCACAAAATTTTAGCTCTTTTGTACTACAGACGGGTTCAAAGGGTGTCCTAAAAAGTCTCAAGGGGTGTCTAGTGGGTAATAAAAACTCAACTCGAATTTTTTTCTAGAAAAAGGCCCGATAAAAGCATAGACAGGAAAAGCGACCCGATAATTGCCGATTTTTTGCGTTTTATATCAAACCACTAAATATTGACAATTTTCAGAATGTTCTATTGTATAATCCTCATTTTAACTGTATTACCTGTTTATTCAAATAAAAGCGATTACAAAACTGCCCTGCTAACCCTGCTGGAAGAAATTCAAAAATTACAATCTGCGAAAGACAATTTACCAAAAGGCAAAAAACCGACGGCGATAGATTCGTTTGGCTGGCGACTCATTAAACGCAACATAGTTCATAACATGTAATAAAATGCACTTTTCTTTTTTGCAGTCTTCATATTTTTTTATTTTCTTTCATTTTCGGTTATTTCCGGTCACTTCCGATTACTATAAAAAAAAGTGAAAATCGGAACAACCGGGAATTGAAAAATCTAAACCGACCAAAAAACGCCCGTGTTTAACTTGCCTGAATTCTTATTTTATTGGTCAAAATTTTTCCTCTGGAAGCCGGAATCTTTTATGGTTCTCCAGGAGGATTGTGCACTGCCCGAGGGTTTCACTTGAGTCTTGCATAACCTCATTTTCTTGAGTGAAGCGATTTCACCTTTATTTATCGGTAATGGGAATTATTGAATCGTGGACAACCTAGGGAGCGAATCTTTTGGTACGCAAAATCTTTTGGTATGACAGCTTCAATTGGTACTGATAGTTTTTTGGTGCCTTCCCTTTGCTATTTTTGAGCATTTTTAGGCAAATTTGAAAAAAAACGTTTTTTTTTTCAAAATCCACCGGTAATTTTGAAAATTTGATTTCATATTCGAATTCTCCGCACAAAAGTGCTTCTATAACATTTTTTGTTTTATTCAGTTACTACCACGTGATCACTTCAAGGTGCAAACCTATTAAAAAGCTTCAAAACCCTATACAACCCATATTTTTTTTAAATTTTGCTAAAATTTGCACACAGTCTCTGCGCTTATATGTGGGAAGTCTGTATATGAATTTTCAGTTTTATAGCACCAACTTCGCGCAAACGGCATGCAAAACAAAATCTCAAGAGTCTCATGAGACATCATACTCTTGAACCAATCACATTTCTGTTGACGGAAATTAATTAACGTGGTATAGAATTGATAATTGAGAAAAAAATCGAGATTATAAAACTTGTGGATCAAACGTGCAAAAAATCCTGTCGAAAAATAGCGAAAATTGTTTCCTTCAAAATTGGTAAGGTTATACACCACATGTCTACGCAACTTAACAACACATTTGGGGAAAAAAGGTGTTAAGTTCCGGGCATTTAGTTAAGTTCGAAGCATTTTGTTAAGTTTAGGTCACAGTGCGTAGGCGGAAAAGTTGACGCGAGATGACTGTTAAGTTCCAGGCATTTTGTTAAGTTCGAGGCATTTTGTTAAGTTTAGGGACGTTAAGTTCCGTAGCCAGGCGGTGTATTTGAAATACGGTATTTTGCCATACTTTCGAGTTACTTAATGCCTATTTGTTTTTTTGTACAGTTATCTTTCATTTTATACAAAAAAACTGTATTGCGCAATACTTTCGAGTTACGTAATGCCTGTTTGTTTTTTCTACAGTTATCTTCCATTTTGTACAAAACACACGTATTGCGCAATATGCGCACGTTACGTTATGCCTATTTGCAGTTATCTTTCATCGCCTACGCAATTTTAACCAAACGCCCACACAATGTATAATTATCTTTCATTTTTCTGCCTATTTTCAGTTATCTTTCGTCATTTTCGCGATGGTTTGCGAAAGATAACTGTACAACTGGTGTATATCCAAAAATATGGAAAAACCCGCTCGATAACAGGAAAGGGTGCGCGATAACAGCACCTGTTCGCATAGACCATTTTTAAAGTTTTACTTTGTTAAACAATTTGCGTGCACACGGGCCGATTTTAGTGAAAACTAGCTGCCTGGTCTATTTTTAAGCGTAGAATCCGAATATGGGGTAAATTTTGATGGATCTGAGAATAGGGGTATTCAAAGGGTTTCGACCTAGTGCGTAGGCGTAAATCCTGAACAAAAATTTGCCTTAATAGTTATTTCTAACTCAACTTGTTATTTCAAAATTTGAAATTCAATGCCAGGTGGGGTACTAATAAAATTGATAATTTAATGATAATATTTTTTACTGTATCACGGCTTAATCCCTCTGTGAAATGTTCTGGAGATATTATATCTCCGTTACGTTAATCGTACTACAATATACTTTGACGTCCTCGGTTTACAAAAAATATAAGCTGTTAATGCTCTTTCTTCAACTATTTTTACAGCAGTCAATAAAAACTAATATCAAGAGCAACGATACTGGAAGTTAAAGGTTACCGAAAAAAAAAAACAATATAATCGAAGTTCGTCTGTTGATTCTCATAAAATTCATTGGATTAAAATCTAGTAGGTCAACTCGTAACATAGCCAAATCTTTTCCGAAGAGTTAAACGCTGAGACCACGAAAAGGAAAGAAATAAAATATAGAGTTTATATTACGAAACTATCGAGAACAAGGTAATTTTGAATGGCGCAGCCGGATTTGGTCGAATGTAGAAATGGTCGAAGACCTGAAAAGGTCGAAAAAGGCATAAATTTCGCCCTTTTCGCCCTTTCGCCTGAAAAGGTTGAGTTCGAGGTTTTCAGTTTTCGACTTTTCTGGTTTTTGGCCTTTTCAGGTTTCGAGCATTTTAGGTTTTCGCCCTTTTATGCCATTTTCGACCTTTTATTTTTNCCTTTTTAGGGCTTCGACATTTTCTGCATTCGACCAAATCCGGCTGCGCCATTTTGAATTGCGAGAAAAACAAATTAACCACGGTTGGGTATTTCAAACTGATTTTTCAAAAATTGTCATTTTGTACTTGAAATACCCAACCACTGTGCGCAGTTAACCACTGTGCGCAGTTAACTGCAAAAAATTGAAAAAATAGACGGTAAACAGCCCCATTTAGTAAAGAGTTCCGGACACTGCGATGGGCGAAAAGGAGGTGCTCGTATATGGTAAGATAACGAAATGAATATATATCTGGAACTTTTTAACTTCTAGGGGGACAATTGTCCATATTTCGACATAAAAAAATACTAAACATAAAATTTCGTTACGCGTAAAGTAACGTACTCACGTTTTAAGGCAATGAACCTCCTGAAAAAACGCAAAATGGGACGACGGTTGGTTTAGCAAAATCGAACGGTACCATTTTGAAATCAGAGAAAGGTACTGAGTGTGAGATTAAACCCCCAACTACTTGGGCTGATGATCTGCCTGGATTCATTGATGTTAAACCGGTTTTGATATTTGGAATGATATGGCCTATGTTTGACTTCGTCTTGGATCTGGTGTTTGCGGGAATGTATATAAAAATATATACCGAGAATTGACAAATATATTAACTCTAATAAGATTCGAATGCGTTTCATTTTAATAATTGCGACAAAAGCGAGGGTAGTAAAATCAGCCCTACGAAACAACCCTGAGCTATTTTGTTTTACATCATAATAATTTAGAGTTTCAATTTCCTCAAAGGGCTACAATTAATTTTCAAAATGAATCAAAAATTCCGATTGTGACTGAATGTACTGTCGTCAATTTTCGATCACCAAAAAGTGACAATTGAAATTTTTTGATTTCTTTAAAACAAGCAGTAAAAAGTCGGACTTCCAAAACCCTTTAGCTTTATTAGAAGAAGATTGTGGGTCAGTGGTTTATTATTAAAAAAAACGAAAATTGTCGGTTTATTACCGGTCCGTTTCAGAAAATATATATCATATTCGGAATCCTCGTGTTCAATTTACTTTAAAAAATATAAAAAAAAGTTATTTTTACTAAAATTGAGGAAGTATAGGGTGAAACCCATACATGAACCTAGAACCCATAAGCTTACATTTGCGCATAANCCCTATTTTCCATTATCTTGAGGTTTTATAAACAAACACATGTATTGCGCAATACTTTCGCCCCTATTTTCCATTATCTTAGATTCGCCTACGCATTTTCAACCATACGCCCACACAATGTACCGTTATCTTGGTAACATCACCCTATTTTCCGTTATCTTAGATCCATTTAGCCCCAAACTTTCCCAAGATAAAGGTACATCTGGTGTATCATATTCGGAATCCTCGTGTTCAATTTACTTAAAAAATATAAAAAAAAGTTATTTTTACTAAAATTGAGGAAGTATAGGGTTAAACCCATACATGAACCTAGAACCCATAAGCTTACATTTGCGCATAATTGTGACCCGTTTTTTGGATTAAAGGGCTCAAACTGATCTAAGAAATGTATTTTTGGAATTAATAACTCGATGGTAGGACCAAGTTAGCATGTCCATGCATCCCTAATTATGGCTCATAATTTATAGCCCATAAATTATGGGCAATATGGGCACATGGTATGTATCTATTTATACTAATCAGTGAAAACTATTGCAACAACGACGTCACCAAGTACGTTGGCTCTTGCTTATTGTACTATTTGGATTATTGTCATTAATCCAATGGTTTTAGGTTCGGTTTAATATCGTAATAGCCCGCGACTATACTACTTCCAAATACACTACCTAAACAATTAAGATAATTGAAAATCGCGATACGTTTCGATGCACAAAGTGTTTTTGTTTAGATAATTTGTGTTTAGTTAAGTAGTCTTAATAACTGGTTTGGGGTATAGAGAATTACAAGCTGCGCGGTGAGTTGTTTGTGTGGCTAAAGGACGCTAGCCATTAGGAGGCGCCTAGAAAAAGCATGAGCCAATAGGCGCGCTTGTCAATTCAGTTACAGACGCCAGCGCCGTAGTATATGTAGTATAGTATATGTCGAGAACAAGGCTGAGACGAGGCTGACTAGATATTAACCAACTAAAAGCTCTTTTTCATCGAAATCCTGTAATGAACAAAAAAGTCGACAGTGGGGTTCTTAAGTTTTAATTTACTTATTTAATGTTATATTTCACCTTCTNAAAAAAGTGTAACATAACGGAAAATTGTAACATAACGGCGCAGTGCGTAGGCGATTTCGCTGGAAAACGACAAAAATTTAAAAATTGTAACATAACGGCGCAGTGCGGAGGCAATTTCGCTGGAAAATGCCTAAAAAATGAATTATAACATAACAGATCCCACGGGTAAAAATATTGTGTAATACGTGTTTTTGTACAAATCGTAACATAACGGCGTAGTGCGTGGGCGATAATACTGGCAAACTTTTTTCAAAAAAAATGTAACATAACGGGACGAACGGGAAAATTGTAACATAACGGCCTGTTGTATTAAATGAAGTTTCCCGAAAAAACGTTTTTTCGAAAGACCGCGGTGCTTTTGAGAAATGACAGCGAATTTTAAAACAAAAAATACTAACAGAAAGTTTGGTGGAGACCACTGGTTAACACACAGTAAGTCTCTTAATTTTTCTCACAAAATTTTCAGATAGACATAGCCAAATGGTGGTATACAAATTTGTGGTAGATCTCTGTTGAAAGATATGGTAAGTTATAGAAATGATAACCCTCTTAAAAGAATGCTTCAAAAATTTGGTATTCCACATTTTTTTGCTCTCCCTGTGCACTTTATGATTGGAGTTTACTCCTTAATTTATGACGAGTTTTATGCTGGAAATACCCGAAGACGTTGCGTCGAGAAAATGAAGAGTTTAATGCAAAAGAAGGAGTGGAATAACGAGAAGAATCCGCCAAACTATGACGCATTAGATATGGACGAAAAGGAAACTACTTTAAATGTTGGTTTTGAATTACTTCCAATTTAGGACAAACCAAAACGGTCAATGAGACCCCAGTCGCAATTTTTTCGTACAAAAACGCTTACAGACTAACGCAAGGATTTTTTTCAAGACTTTTTTTGTAAATAATGCGTAATAAAAAGTAACTTTGATGAGTGCTGGAAATTTATCAACGCTGATTTAAATAAGTTTTTAAATAAAGTTAAATAAGCTTTATGAATTAAAATTAATAAGTTTCATTTTATTGAACAAAAATGTACTTCTGTATTAGATTTTTTTTTTATCTTGGGTCGTTGTGTGTGTTTTTCGCCTTGCGTTTCGCCGTGTGGTCTATACGTTAGACCCTGGGTCCTCCTATTTTATCGATTTATTTCTGTGGTGCGTCCTTACGACCCGCAGGGTCGCTTGGGTGACACCGAAATATTCAACACCATCTAAAAAGTTTATTCAAGCCAATAATGGGGCATTATTTTCACGTTTGATTCTGTTATCGGTTGAAGCTTCCGTTGTTTTATGTTTAATGAACGCCCGATTATGGCTTGAGTTGGTCGAACCGCCTTTATTAACTTTAAGTAAGCAACGCGGTTTAGATTTTGGGCCGGTTGGTAAAGTTATGCTCAGCCCTGGAACGGCGACAAAACTTTGGATTTTGGACACCATTTTTCTAACAGTCAAAATTCTCATGTCCGGCTTTTCCACGCTGAAACCGATTTTGGATGAGTACTATGAAAAAGCAAAACGACAAAATAAACCAATGAAGGTTATTCAGCCAGTAATTGCGGTAACCAAAGCTGTTTTGGAAATATGTTTTGCGTCCGGGATGATTTTTTTGGCATGGATCTAACAAAAGACTGTCTTTAACACGCTTTTAAATACATTCTGGTCCTTCTAGATGTGCATTTTCGATTTCCGAAAAACGTGCACATCTAGAGAGACATGCACATCTAGAGGGACATGCACATCTAAAGGGACATTGCTCGTCGTACACACGGACAATTTTTACAAGTAAATTGCTCAGTATGGAAATTTTTAAGACGGAAATTGTTCAAACGAAAATTTCAAACACTAATAATAAATTCGAATTAAAAAAGGCATGTTAATATACTCCTTAAGTCACTTTGTAAATCCATTCAAGACCCTCACATTTTTAGCAAAAGATCAACGATGGAATGGTTTACGGGATTATATAGTTGCAGTGATTGGTATTCAAGTCAGGGTTGTAAATTTCGCTGAAAAGCGCATTAGGTTGCCGCTCGGGCAGTTTTTGCGTTTGTATATACCCATGCGCCGTTATCGGGTCAAAACCCATTATCGGGTCAAAATTTCGACTCAAATTTTCTAACCACCCACCTACGCACTGCGCCGTTATCGGGTCAAAAAAAAATTCGTCGTTAAAATACGTTGAAATTCTCTTTTTTTATTTATCTTTGAATATGTAGACTTCTCAAATTTCAGAATATTTTGAAGGCAAGTTTTTCTGTAAGAAAGACCAATTTTTAATAATACAAAAAAATTTTCTTAGCCATGACGTAAGCAAGTTAAGCACCAATTTACAATAATATCTTTTTTTATAAATTTTCAAATAGAAGTGCAGAAATATGAAATAATCACATAGACATATGAGACGTTCTAGAAAATCCCCGCTCGTGCCGTTATCGGGTCAAAATTTTGGATCAAAATTTTCCAGACATTCCGCCTACGCCCTGCGCCGTTATCGGGTCAAAACCCGTTATCGGTTAAAATTTGTCTTCGAAATGTTGACCCGATAACGGCGCAGGGGTGTACTACAATTTACGTTGGAACGCCTAACCCGACCCCAACGCATCTAGCAGCGTTCGGGTAGTTTTTCTAGTTTGAGAATTGACTGGGCAGTTTAACAAGCCAGCTCATGTTTATTTTTGAGCTTGACAGGCCAGTAATTCAAATATTTTTTGAATTTAATAAATAATATGCCTTGGTCTAGATACCGACGCAATAACGCTGATTTATAATTCTGGTTCAAGCGACATCAGTGGTTATTGGACTTATTCTTGCATTTGTCTTTCCCTTCATGTTTTGGATACAAAATTTCATTCAAACTCGAATTCAAACTTTCTGTGGCGTCCAAACATTCGATGAACGATATCGTAAATTGTCTGAAATTCCACAAGTAGTGAGGCTCGATTTTGACCTGACGTCACCCTTAACAAAATCGAAAACATTTGCCGTATTCGCTGTTTCCCAGCTCTTTCACATTTTGATACCCTTGTCGTTTGCATTATATTATCAATTTGCCATAGGTCAGGCTTTTGATATAAAACCGAGCTATGGCCAGTTAATTCAATACACAGGGTCCTCTGTTAACAGGTAGCATACAATTAAAAAACCTGCTTGTTAACGGCGAATATGACTGTTAAGGGCATGCTTGTTAACGATGCACCCTATGTGTTATATATTTTCCATATATCTTCGTAGTTTCTTTTGGTAGTTTCTTTCGTAGTTTCTTTTTACCTATTTTTCTTTTTGTCGCCAAAACGGTCCATTAATTATTCTGGGCTCATTTAATTAAAAACTAATTTTGTCAAATTATAGAACTCAAAATATGAGTTGAAGAATGTGGAAAAATAAAATTCCCAAAATCTCTGTGGCGAGCTCTAGAATTTTTTGGACATTCAAAAAATTCTAGAGCTCACTAGATACATTTTGAGAATTTCATTTTTTTTTTTACTAACTTGTCAAGTTCTATAATTTGGTTTTCAATAAAATGGCCCCTATTAGCGCAAAATAATTAAAAAACCGTTCTGGCGAAACAAAAAGCTTAATAGGGATCAAAAGAACCGAGGCAGATATGTGACCTATAAATATAGCGCTCAGAAGCCCATGAAAGGATATGGAACAGTTTGTCGTCCATTGAAATCAAATACAGAATTTTTGCTTGACAATACTAGTAAGAAATGAGAAGTAATCGTTGTACATTATTTATTAACTCACAGAGGGAAGTGCGTGTTAATAGACACGCAACTGGTGTTTTCGTCAATTTAAGGCATATGGAGGCTCCGTAGGGCAAAACGGGTATTGGTGACCCCCCCCTCAACTTTTCGAGAAAATTCAATTGGCGGTTTTTTGCGTAGGTTGGAGATTTCAAACAGCTCTCTAGGCTAAGTCTAGGCTCTCTAGGCTAAATCTATTTCTGAATAGTCAGATCGGCATAGTTTGACGAGCTCTACAACTTGGTTTTACCAGTTTTTATGAATTATTGCGAATTATGGTGATTTTTTTAAGTGCGTGTTTATTTACACGCATTTTCCCTCTACGGGTTCCCAAAAACTCCTTCCCCCTGAGAGTTAACATAAACTTTCTTTTGCTATCAAAATCGCACTTTTATATTTAGTCCAACCGCGTGGTATGAGATTCGAAGAGTTTTATCAACGTCGTAAAGATTACGGAGCAAATTATACAAAATGGCATGACTGGGCCAACGCCGGCACCGGACTCTTTTGGGACCATTATGAAAATAAACGCAAGCACACATACATGCCATTAGAAAATATCGATGATTTTGTCGAACAATACAATTTTGTTGGCTTTCATGATATTTGCAACTCTTTCACAATTTCCGACGTAACATATCTTACGTTTTTGTCACAATCCAAAGGGTTCACTCTCATGGTGCCAGGTTTTGCCCAACAAAATGCTTCAGGCTGGTGTGTACACATGGGTTATTTTGAAAATATGTATTTTGTTGCCAGCAGAACGGTTCAGTCGGTCTATTGGAGGGCTACAAACTCGCGGCCAAAACTTTGTGAAAAATATTTCACGATTTTTTCAAGACTTTTCAAGTCCTCTTGACAACCTTTTAGTGGTCCAAAAATATTTTATAAACTGTTCTGGAGTCCCTAAATGCGGGTATTTCATCTCAAGCGTTTTTTTTATTTTGAAAAAATTTGACCGCGAGTTCGCTACCCATTTTATTCACATACGAATAACTCGAACATTGTATTCACCTCAACAGCTACAAATCTATTTGAAGTGTTACAGTTATCTTCAACTGATTCACGATTCAACGAACTTTTGCAGTGCTTCATATTATTTTTTGGTCCTAATTTGAAGGATCTTAGCGACGAATATGACGTCTTATCAAAAAAATTTTATCAGGTGGATAATGTCGCCATTGACGGATTGCGCCCAACACGATTCAGTGAGGAGAGATACTACTCTAAAAAACTTGTAGATTCAAGAAATGTTTCTGAAAACAACTTTTGAAAATTTGCACAAATTCTGAAAGTCACCATGATAAATGGTGGTCAGTAACAGCCAATTTTTAAGCGAAATTGCCCACACACTACGCAATTAACCGCCACTTTTTGAGTGGATTTTTATCAGTTCAATTTTTATCCTAATTTTGGGTGAAGGGTACAAATGTTTTGTCTGTGTTTGTCAGTCGCAAAAAATATTTGAAAATGGAGTAATTCCGAAATATCAGATAATAAATGAATATATGTATTAATTGATGTCTCAACTGATGATAATAAATGAAGGGTACAAATGGTCGCGAAAAAACCCATTTATGAGTACTTTTGCGACCACACCATTTGGTCGCAAATTGTTGTTCAAAATATTGTGTTTTAAACAAGGTTTCGCGACCATTGTTTTCTACTTAAAAACAGTGGTCGCGAAACCTCACCCAAAACACCATGGGGTCGCGTAACCATATTTTGAACAACAATTCGCGACCAAATAGTGTGGTCGCGAAAGTACTCATTAACGGGTTTTTGTCGCGAACACAAATGGTCGCGTAAGTACCCCACTCCTAATTGTGACTTTTTTGATATTTTCTCGAACATCCGTAAAAGTTTGCCACAATGCGGTGATATTTCGTGTTATGAAATGAGCAAAAATCAACGACAGATATGCGATCAGATGTATAGGCCAGAAGTTGACTACTTAGCGGATATGATTGATATTGGTAATGAGTTTGGTTTGGTAGTTGGAATTATTATACTTGTGAACATTATTCTCGTGCTTCTGCGCTTTGGCCATTATTTGTCAGGTCTGGAATCTGAGGCCGATGCCGACCCGGAAACATTGAGCAACCTCGGCAAAAAAATCAATAAAATGGCGCCACTAGTGTATGGGGCAATGTTATTCCTATTGGTTTTGGGATTGAGCAACAAAAACGTTTTCGAAACAGTTAACTTTTGTCTCATGAATCCTAGTAAGGGTTTTTATTTTTAAATAAAGTGTTACAAATTTCTCAAAATTTGTAAGTTCGCCAGTATGAAACCCTAAAAAAGAGAACCAATTTGCGTCGATTATTTGAAAAGTGTAAGTTGCTTGGAACAATTCAAACCAGGAGCTGATAGTGAACATAGATCATATTATAGTGGTTATAGTGGTTATTCAAAGTTACTCAACACAGGATTGGTGTGTAAATTTGCCAATTTCAATAACCTTCCATATACCAGGGCTCGGCACATGGCTTGGCTTTTTTAAGCAATGCTAAGCCATTTTTTCAAAAGCCAAGCCAAGCTAAGCCAAAGTTTTTGGAGAGGGTAAAAATCCAAACTAAGCCAAGTCAAAAAAAAAATTGAGAGGGGAAAAAGGCCAAGCCACGCAAAAATTTTTCAAAGAGAAAGAAGCCAAGCCAAGCCAATGAAAATGCCGGGCTTTGACGAGCCCTGCCATATACAATCACTTAGTCCATTCCAGCCTCTTTTGCTTGTTATAATAGGCGAATTGACCGAAATTTACACACCCCTAAAAAAGATGCCAAAATTAGTATCGGGTGTGCTCTAATAATTCCTAAAAACACAACAATCAGTTTGAATGTTGTTGACTACGGCAAACGCAGATTTTCGCCTGATAATTTTGTGCTCATCAACGGAGAAGAACAAGTTCCGTTTTGAATTCAAGACAGCTTATATAATATATGTGGTATAGTGACTAATTGAATTCAAGACTAATTGGTATAGTCAATATAATATCAAGTCTTGAAATACACGGGTTATCTTAACAACATTTATCTTACGATGAAAGGGTTATCTTACCACTTTTCATTCATTTTTCTAATGCCATGCATGCGCCATCATGGCCATGATTGTCTTACCAAAGTTGGGTTATCTAACCAATTTTAGCGTTTATAATTTAGGTGATGAAAACTAAACCAATTTCCGAAACGGTTTCGGCGAAACCGCACACTTTTATGATCAGTTTAATTTATGCTTGCTTAGGCATTCTTGAAATAAAACGGCTTAGCGTCCAAATTTTATACACATCGTAGCGAAAACACATTAGATCAATTCCAATGGCTGTCTAATAAAGATTATTTCAGGGAGATTATTACCGATATTGGCGAAGAAAATGACCCCGACAAAGAGACAACTTTTGTTATAGTGGGAAAAGACGTCAACTTCGATATTTACTTTGTGAATAAAACTATTGAAGTCCCTAATGAAACTTTCCAAACAAATGCATTTCTTTACCTAAATGAGGACGAGACGTTCATATACAGGTTCAATAAACGTAGCTCAGAAAGCCCAGGTATGCTAAATATTACTTTTTACATTATACATAAACTGCGCATTACCGTGGAACAAAAACTCCTTTTGTACGGGTATACCGGTTGAATCCTATACCGGTGTCGGCATATTTTAATATGATATTAAGACCAAAATACCCCATTTTCATTTTGAACTGGGTGCTCTCCTTTTTGCCCTCTATTAATGCGGCATTTACAAAGAGGGGAGAAAGGAGGACACCTCAGATACAAAATAAAAGTGGTCTTTATACACCCCCTGCGCTGTTATCTTGTCACCCGTTATCTTGCAGATTTTCCCGTTGGCTCCGTTATGTTGCAGATTTTTTTCGGTCAATTTTCCAGGAATCTCTAACTTTATGTGTTAAGCCCTGCGCTGTTATCTTGCAGATGTCCCCGTTCGCTCCGTTATCTTGCGGATTTTTTTCATGCGATAGTTGCAGGATAACAACGCAGGGGGTGTATGATATAAATTTTATAATAAATTATATCATCATAAAATATGCCGACACAGTATACTAGAAACGCTCGGCCGATTTTCATGACACTCAACCGGTATTACACCACCTAACCGGTTATTTCAACACCACATATCTAAACAAAATGTCGTTATGCTCCGTTAACATTTTTAGG
Organism: Oikopleura albicans; assembly: GCA_004367875.1. NCBI lineage: Eukaryota > Metazoa > Chordata > Appendicularia > Copelata > Oikopleuridae > Oikopleura > Oikopleura albicans. Next base: position 507,678 of record SCLG01000097.1, on the reverse strand, counting down.
GCTGAAATGTGTAAACGCGTCTTATCTATTTAGCTTTCTCCTCAAAAATATATGTTGAGGGGTTAACTTTTTACCCCGTAGTTTCCCGCGTTTCTGGTTTCGAATTCCAAGATGAATATCTGAATAAAGACATTCAAATTATCGGCGACTCGGCTATTTTAAATATCGAGGGCGATATACGAATCTTAGGTGGAAATCTGGATACCACACAAATTCTTGGGTTGTACCCGAGAGGTATAAGACGCGTAGGGACACTTCCTTTTGAATTGGTACATGGCTGTGCTTGTTACAGGGACGGACTAATTTATGTTGGGTTTAGCAATTCCGAAGCATTTCTTGCTTATACGACGTAAGTTCACTTTTTTTTAAATCGAAGGACTTTTTGCGTGTCTGGTGTAGGGTTCCCGCGGACAAAACCGGGCTTGCGCAACTGATTCAGCATCCTTTCAGCCTTTTTCGAAAAAAAATAGATTGCTACTCTCAGTAATTAATGGCCTTCAATTTGGTACCCATATTGTCCTGATTGAAATACACCAGATAACTCGTTATAAGGCTACCCGTTATAGGGCTAAAATCTCGTTATAGGGCTACTTTTTGAGAAACCGAAATTTCGTTATAGCATATAACTTATAGCCTATAAGTTATAGGGCTAATTTTATTCAATTTTATCGAATCCTAATAAAATGATCGTAAAATATATGACTCATACCGTACAAGTCATATTTTTTTTTGTCAAATAGCACCCAAGAACCATAACAGTAAATTTTTGGTTCACCTTTGACAATAAACTTCGTTATAAGGCTAGTCGGAGTAACAGTTTTTCCTTTTGCGTAGGTCAAATCTATTATAGACTATAACGATACTATAACTCATAGTGCTAAAACTCGTTATAGAGCTATTTTTGAAACCAATTTAGTAACCCTATAACGAGTCATCTGGTGTAAATATTTTTTTTTGAAATTCTCAGCGGGTGACCTTCTTTCTAACTTGTCTAAATCTCATTTCAGAAGAAAGAAAACTTATAATATAAATCTATGTCGTTTCTTCTTCCATGACACATTTTGGTCGCAAAAAACTTTCAAATTTTAGACACTTGTCTAGTACACAACCCTATATCTGATTTTAGAAAGGATCTACTACAATTTAATCCGATCGCATTGAGTCATATACAACACTCTTATGGTAGTATGGTGGAATATAGTGATACCGTTTTTGTTGTCGGAAGCGCTTACGGCGCTTTAGAATCATATGTTTCAGTTGGGGTGGCATTTACAGTTAATTTAGTCAAAATTGTTGGTTAAGTTTCTTTTTTGGAAAAATCTACGCGGTGTCCCACTCCACAGAAGAGATGGCTGTCATATTTTGCTGCTGCATTTTGCTACAAACATTTCAAAATAATTAAAATTTTAAAGAACGCATTCTGAGTAAGATTTTGTAAAACTACATGCCACCCTAGTTTCAGCGGAAAACAGATGGAATTATGAAAAAATATTCGTTGGGGGATATGGAAGATCACATTTATTCCACCCTTCAGTTTTTGTTATAGAAAACAACCTTTATGTATCAGGTTAGATATACACCGGATGCGCAGTTATCAGGCACGTTGGCCTGTACTTATAAGGCACCCTGCGCAGTTATCAGGCAGTTTTCCCCGCTCGTGCTGTTATCAGGCAGTTTTTTATCAGGCGTCTTTTTTCCCTATTCCGCCTACGCCCTGCGCAGTTATCAAGCACTCCACGCAGTTATTAGAAAGGTTTTTGTGTCGCGAAACCTTCCTGATAACTGCGTACCCGGTGTACAAGTTTTTGAAGAAAATTTTTTTCTCTGGTTACAGCTTTCTCCGGTTTCCGGTTTCTCCGTTTCTGCCCTTTTTTACAAAAGATATTACAAAAGTAAGATAAAAATTTAGGTGGTAACCGTATAGGCTCTCGTACCGGGGAAATCGTTGTAAATCAAGTATGGCAATATAATGGAGCACAGTGGAGTCTAATGAAGCCTTTACGAACTCCTAGACACAGACATACGACCGTAGTGAATGGAAATGAACTCGTGGTCGTCGGTGGCTGTGTCACTTTGGAATGCGGAGGTGATTTAAATACGTAAGTTTTTCCACATCCTAGACTAAGCCAAGCCAAAATTTTCTGGGAGCAGAAAGAGCCAAAACAAGCAATTTTTTAAAGGCCAAAAAGCCAAGCCAAGCCAAACTAATGAAAATACATGGCTTGGCCGAGCCCTTATAACATCAAAAGGGCGGAAAAGTAATACCTAAAAACAAATTACTTGAAAGGCAAAATAGGAGACATTGACCATATGAATCAAAACGCCTAAAATCTGTCAAGACATTGGATTTTTGGCAAGAAATGGACTGAAAAGATATGGGCCGCCCATAATGGGCCATAAAGTATGGCCCATAATGGGCGATACAGCTGTATAATATAATTTATAACGGTCGTTTTTTTACTAATTTTATTATTACATATATGCTAAAGGATGCACTTGGAACGCTGGAAGATAACAGAAAACGGCTTTGAATATTTGAATTCGACAATTATCGATTTGGGAAACAATCCAAAATATTTTGTTTATTTACCACTGGCTGGAAATTTTGAACCAAGTTTCCGAATCGCCAATACTTTAACAACAGTCGGTGACGTCAAAACGGAACATGAGCAGATAATGGATTTAGATGATAATATTAATGACTGGTCTCTCGTCTCCACAATTAAACAAAACTTTATAATGCCCCGTTTAGAAAGTAAGTTTTCAATTTTAAGGGGGGTCTTATAGGTATGACCCATACCTAGGGCTTGGACAGTCCACCGTGGACTACAAGTATGAAGAAAGGGTGAACAACCTATGTATGTGAAAATTTCTCCAGTGGATCGTACTCCGATAAACACCGGAAATGACGTATTTAACCGGGTTTTTCACCAGCCGGTTTTGTTGCCGTTCTCGATTTTAGTACATTTTAGTACATTTTAGTATGGAGCCGTTAACCGGCGGTTATACAGTTAATAGGCAACTTTTTGGACAATTTTAGGGCTCGTATTTGCCAGTACACCACCTAACCAGTTATCTTATCAACTGCTTGACTCAAAAAGTGTTAAGATAATTGAATCTTCATTACATAATTGAGTGAAACGTTTGATTATATAATTGTAATTTACGATACGTTTCGGTCAAATAAGTGTTAAGATAACTAGTGTTGAAAAACTAGTTTTAAGATAACCGGTGTGAAGATAACTGGTTCGAGGGTTATATTACTAACTATATTGCTTCCATAGTTTTACCATCATGTAACTTTTTGGATGATATTGCGGGAAGCACAGACAAAACAAAAACTGGCAAAACTTGTCTTACTTGGAGCAGCTCAGAAGTACGGGAGTACGCACATCAGGGATACCTTCCAGAAGATTATAATCTCGAAAATCATAATTTCTGTCGAAATCCTAATAATGATACAAAGGGGCCGTGGTGTTATACTGGTTCTACAAGTACACTCAAGGGTGCTGAAGTGGACCACGATGTTGGAGGAGCCGCAGAATACTGTCTTTGTAGTAAGTTCAATACGAATTTCAAACTGTCATTTTTTAGGCATTCCGTTCTATAATTTCACTTTTTCGCTGAAATTATTGTACATTTGAAGAAACATCTAAAGATATCTAAAACAAAAATCGCACCATTTGGTTTAACAAATTTTATGTTACAACTAAGGGAGAAAAAACAAGCGGAGGTGGCCTCAAAAATCGAAAAAAAATCTGTTTTAGCCATTGTACTCAGAATCAAAAAGTAGATTAGAGGGGCCAAGGTCAGTTTTGTGCCAAGTTCAACGGATAACGTGATATAAGCGATAGGCTCTCTAATATAAGCGATACAGTTAAAAAAACCAAATTTTTTCGGTTCAATCCGGTAAGTTCGACACGGCCGCGGCGGTCTAGTTAAGAATTTTCGATTTCCGGTTTTCCCTTTTTTCTAACAACCGGTAACTACCGGGAATAAATCAATATACCGTGCGAAAGGTCGCCGACTGCAAGGGTTTGAGTGAGAGGCGAGTCGAACTAGCCGCTTAGTGTTAGCTTATTTTTGTATAGGAACGTGAGTTATCACAATTTTTAGATTTAAAAGACCAAACCGGTCTAATATTCGCACTTAGGGACTGACGAAATTTATGGGCAAAAATACTCAAATTTGAAGCAAATTCCAAAAATGCTGAAAATTGGGGTCTAGAAACTTTTATCCTAACATCACCAATTTTCAGTCGTCTTCGGATCCGATGTCCGGTTAACCAGTAAAACAACCGTTTATTGATTTCAAATTTGCTAACTAAACTACTTTTGTCGGCTTACCAATTTCCAATTTAGAAAATAACGAACCCTGTAATCCAAACTTTGCGCAGTGGAAAGACAAGACGGGGAACAGTTGTTGGTTGTACGGATTTTCTCAATGGTGTGACACTGATGGAGTGCTCGGTCGTGGATATTATAGTTCGTATGAGCCTTTAAAAGAATTGAGAATTCCCAACGACGTTTTTAGCGCATGGAATTGTCCGCAATGTGGATGTAATGGTAAGAATTGTATCCTTACAAATGTTGACGAAATCACCCATTCATCCCAGGGCTCGGCACAATTGGCTCGCTGTGGCTCGCTCTGGAGCCGAGTCGAGCCAACAAAAATTTTAATGATAGCGAGCCAAGCCGACCCGAGCCAAGGAAATTTTGAGAAGACCCGAGCCAAACGGAGCCGAGCCACGGAAATTTTTAGGGGCCCGAGCCAAGCCAACCCGAGCCAAGCCAACTCGAGCCAAGGAAATTTTTGTGCCGAGCCCTGATTCACCCCTAGGCCGTTATTTTACTACACCGCCTGAGGGTTTATTAGGCTCCCTTTATCAGGCCACTTTGCCCGCTCGTGCGCTTATCAGGCCACCTTGTTTTGCACATTTTCCAGCTATTCCGCTTACGCCCTTAGGGTTTATCAGGCCACCTGAGAGTTTATCAGGCCGGTTTTGGAAGGCGAAAGTGGCCTGATAAAGCCTCAAGCCGTGTAAAAAATCTAAAAAAAATAACAAAGGTTTATTTCAGCGGAAGAGACGTTAAATCATCCGTTAGCTTCACAGGAAAAACAGTCTTATCAGAAAGTACGTACAGGTATGTGTTATGCAATCGTTTTTATTTTTTATCTCGTTTATGATTTGATAATTTTGTAAAAAAAAAATAACTAATAATATTTTTGTTTCTGAAATTTTTATATAGATGAAAGATTTTGTAATCCTGGTTGGCGAACATGGCGCGACAGCCTGTATCATATTTGTGAGGATTATAGTGAAGGTGATTGGTGCACACTAGATGGCGAAGCCAGTCACGGATGGCTTACCGGTTGGCGAGATCTAAAAACCTACTCTTCAAAAGGATTTTCAGGGTGGAATTGTCCACAATGCGGTTGTATTGGTAAAAACTTAATTTTTGACCCCGCTCAAGACTCATTTCAAAAACTTTGATTTAGAGGATCGACGGTGTAATGCAAATTTTTCAAGTTGGACTGATAGTCTTGGGAGTACCTGTCAGGATTATGCAGAAGAAGGATTTTGTACTTCATCAGGAGATTATGGAGAAGGATGGTCACGGTTGGGATTCTTTATGGATTACCGGAACCCACAAGCTAACCGGATATATCAATTGGTTTTGACACATTGATATAAGTCCTTGACGAGTTGAAATCGCCGTTCGTGTAGCTTAAAAAATAAATGACTGGAATTAATGCCTCGAATATAAAAGTGTAGTAATAGTAATGAAATATTCAAATGATGCATCGCCTCAAGATAAAAAAAGTTCATGTTCGGTATCAAATATCAAGCAATGCGATTGGCCCAACGTGAACACATCCCTCAGCGCTACTTGGGGCCAATCAAAACCGCCCAAAATAATTCTATCGAGAAACAAAACAAACAAAAAATCTGAGAGACACATTAATACATCTTTTGAATAATAAGATTATCATTACTCCAAATTGGACATTATGTTTTTAATTCCAGTCATTTATTTTTTTTAAAGCTACACGAACGGCGATTTCAACTCGTCAAGGCTTTATAAATAAAAATCAAGAATGAAAATCGACTTTTTTGCTGTTTATTGCATTGTCAAGATTGAGGCATAAATGTTAAAATAAAAAAAGTGTGATTTTAGTAATTTGGCAAGCGGGTCTCTGATTTGTCCAAATTTTTCATAAAATTGATCAATTTGAGTGTTGTTTCCTGGAACCGATTATTACCTGAAAACATATCGAGTAAATAATTATTTACCCTATTACATTGTTGTCATAAATTATAATTAAAAAAAACGTTTGATATATTCACAAAAGATCAATTTTCCGGAGTAAATTGTCCACAATGCGGTTGTTTAGGTTTAAATATAAAAAAACAAAAACTCATTTTCATTCATTGACATCAATTTATTCAGAACCAGAAAGCAAATGCAATGAACAATGGAGTGATCCGGAGGGAAACAACTGCCCGGATTATTCCGAGAATAATTGGTGTCCAGATCCGGAGGATGCGGATTTCGTCTTCCAGGAGGACTCGGCTTCGTCTTGTCCAGAATGCGGCTGTTTAGATTGTTATCATTTTGATCATTTGAGTCCAGACTACGACGGGGATATATCGTTAACAATTTCCGGATACGAGTGTGCAAATTGGACGGATTCACTTTCGGAATATCCGGAATTAGGCCAACACAACAAGTGCCGCAATCCAAACAATGATATTTGGTCCTGGTGCTACACATCGGAACATGAAAAGGGATGGGACTACTGTACTTGTCAACCGAAAAAAGAATTCGAAAAATGTATTAACAATCCAGTGCTGGGTTTAAAATACACATATTTACCAGACAGACAAAATCACTACACAAGGTGCGCCGTTATGTAACAAAACCAAATCAAATAAAAGTGTAACATAACGGCGCAGTGCGTAGGCGATTTTGCTGGAAAACGCCGAAAAACTAAAAATTGTAACATAGCGGGATGAACGGGGAAAATAATGCGCAATACGTGTTTTTTGTACAAATTGTAACATAACGGAAAATCGTAATCACTGAAAGAAATCACTAAGAGAAAAAAAATAAGCCATGACCACCAAATTTTTTCGAAAAAAACTGTTTTGGCCA
>SCLG01000097.1:468017-500273 GCA_004367875.1 Oikopleura albicans | reverse complement strand
TGGCCAAAACAGTTTTTTTCGAAAAAATTTGGTGGTCATGGCTTATTTTTTTTTCTCTAACTCAAAAGCATTGCGAGATACACGTTTTTTGTACAAATTGTAACATAACGGCATACTATGTAGGCAAAAACGCCAGAAAGTTTTTTGATAAATAAAATGGGACGAACGGGAAAAGTTGTAACATAACGGGGTGAAACAGAACGGCGCACCTGGTGTATTATAAATTTTAGAAAATCTAAAAATAACCGTCATCTTTAGAACCAAAAATTAACGCCTACAAAGCTGCCTTAACCAATCACTCGCCATTTTTAGAGTTCTTAGATAAATTATCTCGGCAGTTTGCCTACAACCGTCAAGTTTGCAGAAAATGATAGAAGAGGGTTAACTACGCACCCTGTGTATTTTAACCCACGCTAAGATTACGACTTTGGATTTCTGAACCCATCGTACGAAGGCACAGACATAAACATTACAATAGGGTGTCCAATATTTATTTAACAATTGAGAGCCGCCTGATGTCATCAGAGTGCGCTCTCAGTTTTGAAATATCCTCTTGATTTTAACCACGTGTTTAATTCAGGACTCCCAACCTTACAAAACATCGCTGTAATCGCTTTTTTATTAATACAAAAGTGCTGGCTCCAAATTGGAACCAAAATACATGAACGAGTTAACCGAGAAATAGGGATTCAAAATTACTTAATTTGTTTTGCGTCGCATGTTAACTAAAATGGATTAGTAGTGTATTATATTTGGGCACTTATGAATTTAGTCAACGGCATATATTGTCAAAATTGGAACGCAGACGAACCTCATAATTCCGAGTATAAAGAAATGGGCGATCACAATTTTTGCTTGGTGTTTAAAATTTTGGCATCACAATGACCTTTTTCTTGAAAATCTCACTTTTCGTTTCATTTTTTCTCTTAACTCTAGTGTTTCACTTCTGAAAAAAAAAATCACACTTCGTCGTCTACCGTGAGTTATTTTTATATCTGGCTAATAATCTCGCGCGAGAACCGTTAGTTTATGCAGCCAATCAGCGGCCGCAATTTAAACCAGCGTCCAATTAGCGCGCCAATTTGAAGGTAAATTTAACGGAGCAAGATTTCAGCGATATACGTATAAATAACTCATTGTAATCGAATGGAAAGTATTTGTGCTTTAATAAAGCCAATCATCAAAAAAAAATACGTTTTTTACACCGGACTCGGGCAAAGGTCCGACTTTTTGGTTTAACCAAAATAGGGGTTAATATGTTTAACATAATAGGGGAAAATTTATTTTTTTTTTTGTGAAACATTAGCCAGAACCGAGTGTACCGCGTTAAGTCTTTTATCCCGTCAAAGTATATTCAATAAAAGTTGTGGTATTTTTTGGTTTCTCGGGCCTCAATAATTATTGTTAATTTTTTTTTCTTTAATTACAAATTACTAAAAACACTTAACAGTCGATCACCGAATGGGGATAAAACTGGCGCCTGGTGTTATACAACCAAAGAGGATGTTGAGTGGCAATACTGCCCATGTAGCCCGATTGATGCCATTTGCGTCGATGATACGGGGTTAACCCATAGGTACCAAGGGACTATTTCAACGACGCGAGCAGGTGTGACGTGCCAAAATTGGCTTGCCACTGAACCCCACGTGCCCAGATATGGAACCGAAAATAATAATCACTGTCAACAACCAGCGACTAGTACGAGGTCAGCATGGTGCTACACTATGGACCCCGAAACTAGATATGATTTCTGTCAATGTCCATTTACACGTCAAGAAGAATGATTTGGTTATATAATCAGAATTTGGTTATATAAACAGATATGGAGAATTTAAAGATAAAATTCCAGAAACTCTGTCTGCAACCTATATTTATCTACGGCACGCGTATTGGGTTGCTACCCACTTTTATTTTATTTCTAAATAAACGGAGAACCGTTTGTGATAAACCAAAATAGACAACATAATAGGAGTTCCTAAATTAAAATGCCAATTATTTGCGTATTTACAGCCCCTGCGCCGGCGTCATTATGGTTACAGCCCCTGCGCCATTATGTTTTACTTAGTTATTTTTCGTTATAAATCTAAATAAACGAATAACGGTTTTTGATAAATGACAATCTACACCGCTTAAGGGTTTATCCGGCCGGATAAACCCATTTGCCAGAATAAACTAAAAGCACAAGTAGCCGGATAAACCCTCAGTGCGTGGGGGGGATTGGCGAAAATTTTTTGGGAAAAAAAAGTGGGCGGATAAGCGCACAAGCGGGCAAAGTGGCCGAACAAGGGGGTGGATCAACCCTTAAGCGGTGTATAACGAATTTAAAGTCTGTAATTATTAGACACACTTTTTTGGAGAATTCATTTAGAACTGAAAAACGGTAAAAGTAACCGAAATATAATACACTGCTTAAGGGTTTATCCGGCCACTTTCACCTTCCAAAAACGGCCGGATAAACCCTCACCCGGCCGGATAAACCCTCAGTGCGTGGGCGGGATTGGCGAAAAACTTTTGGCGAAAAAAGTGGCCGGATAAACGCACGAGCGGGCAAAGTGGCCGGATAAGGGGGGGCCGGATAACCCCTTAAGCAGTGTAGTTTGTAAGGCGAAAAGAATTGAATTGAAAAAATAGACCGTCGTGAATTCCAGAACATTATAGAGTTTTATCGAATTTTGCGGCGAATTTTTGACTCCATGGAACATATTATATAATTCAAACAAGCGCAATTANAAAATGGTGGCCGGATAAGCGAACGAGCGGAGAATTGCGCAATTCATTAGTTTCATAAAGCGACCGGCCGGATAAGCAAACGAGCGGGAAATTTTCTAGAAACGATCATGTAACTCATTTTTTGACGTCGCATTACGTAAATTTCAATGGGACAAAAACATTGTTTTAACATACCATACAGTGGATATGGTCAATAAAATAAAAACGCAAAAATCGTAAATTGAATATCATTTTTGCTTTGAATTAAAAAGAGAGAAACTATTAGACTTAAACTTAAAGACTCTATGACGAAGCTGAACCGATATGTCAAAGACAAGTAGCTACTTTCATCTCAGAAAAAATGCATCGTCTATTGGCAATAAGTTCCTTGCAAGACATCGTAAAAAATTGAGCTAAAATCGAGAATGGCTGTATTCGAAACCCTAAAACTTGAGAGTGGTTGACAATTTTCAGCAAGAGCAAGACCTATTTGTCCAGCTCAGCGAAAAACACAAGTAGGAAAATGGCCGGATAAACCCGGTTGCCAGATAAACTAAAAGCACAAGTGGCCGGATAAACCCTCACCCGGCCGGATAAACCCTCAGTGCGTGGGCGGGATTGGCGAAAAACTTTTGGCGAAAAAAGTGGCCGGATAAACGCACGAGCGGGCAAAGTGGCCGGATAAGGGGGGGGCCGGATAACCCCTTAAGCAGTGTAGTTTGTAAGGCGAAAAGAATTGAATTGAAAAAATAGACCGTCGTGAATTCCAGAACATTATAGAGTTTTATCGAATTTTGCGGCGAATTTTTGACTCCATGGAACATATTATATAATTCAAACAAGCGCAATTATTTAAAAATACATATTGTATACTGATACGGGTGTTATAAAAAAAAAGATGTCAGTGGTTAAATTGAACTGCGTTAAATTCGCATGAATCACTTCCTCCCCTGGAACTTACTAGCAATATTCTTTCTTTTCTGTTCAAAATTTGATCATCATTGTTAGCACATGCATTAAAGTTAACAATTCCCGTACTATTTAATATCCAGATAGTTTCGTTATGGTATTTGAAATTTCATGAGCTTGATATTTGTATAAAACATTTGGTTGCGGAAATAACTGCATGGTACCGCATATAGTTTTGTATCCGCTCCAGAGTTAGAAACGGCGGCGAATTGAAATATATCAAATAGAGAATAATGCAGAGATTGGTGTGCCTTTTGGCACTTTTCTCTGCCTCTCAGGCATTGCATTCTTGCTATCAATGCACCCACACACTTGACTCGATTAACGAAACTTATGGGGTAAGAGTTATTACTGGTCAAACCTAACCAATTACTGGTAGACACAATGGCGACTGTTAAACACCTGCGAGCCCGATAGTGCCAAATGGCACTGTTCTCATTTATTTGTTAATAGCTCGCGATCGAAAATAATTATACCGGTTGAGTTTTTACCGGTTGAGTATTACCGGTTTTTAAACTTTTTTACACCTTGTTACCGAAAAACTGGCCGTGTCTAATAGTTCCAATAAATCGATAAAAGCCATTTTGGTTCTGTAGCTTTATTGACATAATAGGACACGGCTAGAGTCTAGCCGCAAGATCCTTTAGTTTCAAGCAGGATACCATATAACACTGTCGGTAGCGCAACAGGATATTAAAACGGCCATGCAGATGTTATGCAAAACACAAAAAAACTGGTGAACTCGTACCAACGATAAATTTTGAAAAAAACCTTCTGAATTTATCGACACAAATTGTATTTTTTTAATAATTAGCAGTTGAGCAGTAAATACCGTTTTTTTTTATTCAAAACACTTTATTTAAAAAAAATTAAAATAAATCTTATTTGTACCGTTTAGTTCTATGACCAATTATAGTCTCCTCAATTTTTACAGTCTGGGTTCTCTCGATGAGCGCTTTTTATTTTTCTTTGACCGACTTCTCTAAAAAAAAATTGGTAATGTTGACCGCCAGTAGGACGAGTAGTGTCTCTCTCTCGATGTGCACGTCTTTCTCGATGTGCAGGTTTTTGCTGAAATCTTAAATGCACATTGACAGTATTTTATTGACAAAAAGAAAGTTTTTACTAAGTAGTTTGAATCGTCAATTTTGCCCGCCTGTTTATTATGAGACTGCCTAAACGAGCCGATTTGATAAATTTTGTTTTATACCACCGGCGTAAAATCATGTCGAATGAGAATTATATTGTTAGTATTTAATTGGAAGCTAATATGGGAAATTAGCTGCAATAATGGGAAATATAAAATATTGGAAATTTTTCTCACGGACTATGAATCCTGAAAGGAACGAGTAACATTAATGCGTCAGCAGAATTGAATAAATTTTATACAATTGACTTATTCTTGTTTATCTGTCGAGTTTTCTAGATAATATAATCTTTTTTTTTTGAATTATCAAATCGAGAATAATGCAGAGATTGGTGTGCCTTTTGGCACTTTTCTCTGCATCTCAGGCGTTGCATATTTGCTATCAATGCACCCACACACTTGACTCGATTAACGAAACTTACGGGGTAAGAGATATTACTGGTCAAACCTAACCAATTACTGGTAGACCCAAGGGCGGCTGGTTAACACCTGCGAGCCCTTATAACAGTACTTTTCCATTTTGTTTTTTGTTTTACTTGGCCAGACGTTATCAGGATGAAAGAAATAATTGTTTTACTGTGTTTCATTTTGCAAATTTTCTACAATTTTTAAAATAAAGATTAATAATACAGTTGTGGGTGCGAGAACTTGACACTTTTTGGCTAATAGTCGTCAATTCCGAGAACTTGACCGTTTTTGGGAAAAAATGGATTAAATACACGATAACCCAGTTGTGCACGACTGCCCAGTTGTGCACATTTTTTGGAAACGCAAATTGCACAACTGGAAGGTCGTACCATTTTTGGAAAAAATTGTCAGAACTTGACACTTTCTTTGAAAATTTAGGTTGGGCAAGAAGAATGTTGGGATTCTGACGACATTGGGGTCGGTGTGCCGTGTAACTCAGAGGAGGAAATTTGTTTAACGAGGATATTAGTGCAGTGGAATGGTGCCGGCCACCAATTGGCACAGATTTCGCGCGGGTGCGGAGTCCCACCCGATATGCACTGTCACTCGGCCTCTATTGGAGGAATTCAGATGGCCGAATGTCATCAACAGTGTCAAGTAGATATGTGCAATGATGCCAGTTCAGTCATTGAAACTTCATATATGTTCAATTTTGGCGATAGTGTTGAATCATGTGAAGCTTGTAGGGTAAGCGACTGATATTTAATAGTATTACGCCCCCTGCGCTGTTATCTTGCAACTTTCGCGAAAAAAAAATCCGCAACGTAACGGATCAAATAGAAAAATATGCAAGATAACGCCGCAATGCGTAGGCGTTTTTTGTTGTTGATTGACTGGGCAAAAAATAACGAGTGATAACATACCAGCGCAAGGGGTTATTAACTTTTATTAAATCATTAAACTTGCTCAAACCTCGACAACCTCGGCTTCGGCAGACGGTAATTGGCTGTTTATTAGATTAGAGAATTAAATAAATCCAAAATTACAAATCAAATTTTTTTTCATTTAGCACTACGAAAATGAAAACGGGGACGCGAGTGGAAACATGAATTGCAAAGAAACATCGAATCAGAATAAATCGCCGTGCCCTGGTTACGCAAATAAGGGATGCTACACGGCAACATCGGTTAGTTACGATAAAAATAACGACCAGGAAGTCTGGACCGATCGCGGCTGTTCGGCCTTTATCATGGACAATGAAGACGGATACGAGTGTACATTTAAAAACAGGGAGGGCTACAAATCATTGTAAAAACCTTACTAAAGTATTTGACAAAAAAAAATGAAAAATAAGCGATAACCAAAAATAATTTGAAGAAAACACTGCCTGCAGAAACACCTGAACTTGTTTTGAATAATTATTTAATATTCAGCTTCAAAGCTCTTTATCACGTAACAGGGTGAACTTGAGCAAAAACTAGATTATACTACTACAGTCCACTTTTTCATTTTGCGTAAAATGGACGAATTCATTTTTTGATTATTTATTTGATATGAAAATTTTTGAACAAAAAAGAATTCCAGGTGTTGATCCTAATTTGGAGCTAAAATTTTGGCTATAAAATTCAAAAAAAGTCGACTTTGTAATCTTAAAAAAGCGAAGGAACCTCTTTCGATACGTGTAAAGAGACGTGCCAGAGTGAGGATTGCAATACTGGTTCGCCCAGTTATGAGATTGACACCTCGCCCGGAAACATGTGTTTATCTTGCTCGGTCACCGTCGACCAAAACAACAATACAGTCGGCGCTGGAAATATTGGATGTTGGTACGGTGATGAAAATCTAGTTTAGGATTCAAAAAATGTCTAGATTATAAAACCGACTCATTTAAGCTCAGATCAATAACAGAAGGAATACTAAAAAGATCAAATTATACATTTTGTACCTTGTGTAATTTGAAAAACAATCTAAAATGTTCGATAAGGACACCCCGCTGACAATTTGGAAAGACAATTTTTTCATTCACTTAGGTCAATATGAGTACCAAATTGAAGCTTGATAAAGAACAAAATTATTTGAGGAGGTCTAAGTCCTACTCGGCGTTTCGCATGAATTTCCTGCATATTTTGTCCCGCATTCTAGATAGCGATATTCGAGTTTTTGACGTGCGAAAAAAACTCGTGTTTAGCTATCTAGAAAATACGCCAGAAAAAATAGCGGAAATTCATGTAAAAAGCTGAGTAGTTATGGCTGTTAAAGGCGCACCCTATGTATTTCTAGAAAAAATTCTTTAAAACGGTGTTTTGGCCTATTTTGGCCCTTAGAGTTAGGAACATGTTGTTATGGATGTTTTGCTGAGTGGAAGATGGATTCAATAACTCAAGCCTTTAAAGTTATTTAAGGACCCCCAATTTTTACCGTGGACACCCTAGTTGGGTATTAAAAATATGAATCCATAATCAGGAGTTCAATGTGAATCAAATGAGGTTTGCTTGACCATGATGGAAGTGGATTGGGTAGCTCGAGGATCAATGCAATATACCGTACGTCGACGATGCACAAATAAGGATACCCAAGAACCGCCATGTCTTGAAGGAGAAACATCATTAATTAAATACAAAGATTGCTATCACCAATGTGACCCATCAGAAACGCGACCAAACTGCAACAGCGGACTTAATGAAATTGGTGATAAATTTTATGATCCGATGCAAAATGTTCAGGTAAAATTTAAAAATCAAAAATAAGTTTTTAGTGAAACGTTTTCCCCGATAAATACCTTTCTTAAAATTTTTTTGTTTCAATGACATTTTATTCCAGAAACTTTTTCGGCGAAAAACCACAATAGTGTATCAAGGGCGCATTACGAGCAAGTCTTTTAAAAGGCACATTTGAATTTTGCCTGACAACATTTTCTCCTAAAAACGTATTCTTCGAAAAGCCAATCTTGAACTTTTTCTCGAAAAACGTTTTCTTCGAAAAATGTGTTCCCCAAAAATTTCTGAAGAACTGAGAACCCCAGTGTTTAAATTATTCTGTATACTAGACCTGTTACGCCTGCGAATTTTCGCAAAAAGACAATGGCGATATGATTGGGTACGAGGCCTGCTCAGCCGAAATTGGCGTCAATAATGACGCAAACATTCCCGTTCATGTCTGTCCAAAGTTTGCGTCAAAGACCTGCTTTGAAGCCAGTACCACTCATTTTGATTACATGGGAAGTACAGAAGAAATTGATGAAGACTATCGCGGCTGTTCGCCATTTAAACAAGCTTATGCTTGCGACGAAATGGAGCTCAATGAGCTCAAGCTTTGGTGCTCAACTTAGAAATTTCCATTTCACTTCGAAATCACTTCCGACAGCCCTGCACGGTGCACCTAGTGACGCCCGGTTTTGTAAATAGTTTCTGGTTTATTTGTGCCAAACTTACGGCATAATTACTTGTTTCGTGTTTTTTGGCGGAATATACCGTACGGTACAATGTGGTATTCTCAGACAAAACTATCCTAAAAACCGATTTTAAATTCAGTTACAAAATTGCTAATAATTTTGCTGACTCCAAAGGGGAATTCCGTCCACTAGTCGGAAAACGATCGAATATTAAATACAGTAGTATTTCAAGAAACATCTTTTCTAAAACAACGGAAAAAATCTAAGCAAACAAAAAGTCCCCAAATCGACCATTTTAAAAAGAAGTCCCAGGCCTTACTCGCCATTTTAAAGTCGCCATTTTAAAGGCCCTTTATTTTAAAATCTCATTTTACTTTTTGTGCACCATTGTTCAGCACACAACTTGCAAAAACAGCTGCTCGACAAACAATTGCAATAAAGATGCGCACCAAACCCGGCATCAATGTTATAGCTGTACCGGAACTTCGGATAATTCGGGTGCTAGTGCTGGCGTCTCCGATGACCGCTGTTGGGATCCCGAGCAATTCAGTTAGGCTATAAAAAATTCACTTTTTTGTTTGTTTGTAATATTTTCATGTTATAAATGTCACTTTTCTTTCAAAAATTGGGCCGGTTAATGTTATTTTCGCGTTTTTCTCATAAAAAATGTAATATTGAACAACTCGCGAGTCGCGGCTTATTATTAGCGTTTGTTTGACCCTTATTCTCAACTTTATTTGGATTTTTGGACAGCCAAAGTTCAGCGACCGAATGTTGGCTGATTGCGAGGCCGACGAATTGTACTGTGTGGATGATTTGACCGTGGACTGGTTTCTAAATGGCCAACAAGTCTCTATCATCACACGTGGCTGCTCCAAAAACCCGGCGAGACCGATTCAAGAGGACTCAAATGATCCTTATTATTCCTTCATCGACATGCAAACATCATGCGAATCCACAAACGAAGGCACAGGTTTCAAATCGGAAAATGTTACTATATCGTCCTGATTTTAAAACGCGCAAAACAATTTTTAGCGGAAATGCATATCTCTCTTTGAAAAATTTGTCCTTGCGAAAAAATATCAAAAACTGAGTAATACAAAAATATTTTAAAAGAAGGAAGTCGCCTTTCCGTGACTTGCCTTTCGGTGATTGACCGAGCGCGCTCAAAAAAGACAGGCTACATGGGACTCAGACGCCCGCTCAAGCAACGTTACCAAAAAGTGGTAACATTATTTATTTTTTTCGCGTTTGAAAATCACTGCGATAAATGTCTTAAAACTGGATGGATGGGGTTAAAATGAATGACGTCACCCAAAATTGTCATAAAAACCTCAAATGTGTGACAAAATTGGACTTTACTGGTTTTCGGGTTCAGTTTGTACACCACATGACTGACCTGTCGTTTGCAAAATTCTGACCGCCAGTTTGTAGCCCTCCGATCTAACCCCTCCATCCATAGCGACACAATGTGAGCAATTTTCATTTTTTAGATTTTAAAATAACATATAATCATAATTTTTCTACGCAATTTAAATAGAATATTTGCTCAACTACTTTCACAAAAATGCCTCATCAATTGGCAGCGATAATGCCGATTTTGATATATTTTGAAAACCTGGAAAAGGCGGATGCAATAATAACATGGACGTTGCCAACTTAAACAAAGGTGACCAAAGATCTTGCTTCACTTGTTACGATAAAATCCATGCTGATGGAAGCGTAGAAGGAAACAAAAACTGTCCAAGCGATCAGGATCACGGTTCAAAATTTACCCTTTAATTATCTCTTAGCTCACATTTAGCATTGTTTTGCACCGTAAATCTGGTGTAATAGTATTTTGAACTCAAGTCAGAGCAGCAGCAATAACAAAGAAGATTGCCCGGCGTGGGCAAGTCAAGGATGTTTTACGTCCACGGCCTCACACTATGTCCAAGGTAGGGATCGAAAAAACGTTTGGTTGCCGGGGTTGTGGTGATTTTGTGAGCGTAATCGGATTTGTCCAAAAATCACACGTTGTTTTTCGATCCCTGGTTTTAGGTAACACTCAAATTGATGCTTATCGAGGTTGCTCTGCATTCAACATGAAACATAACGGAAATGACTATGACGAAAATAGCTGTTACGGCGGCATGTTTCCCGATGTTGACGGTGTCCAATCGCAATATAATATGTGTAAGACGACTTGCAAGGGTGACGATTGTAACAAGGATGAAACTCAAGATCCAAATTTGGACACAGATGTCCCACTTTGTCAAGTTTGTACCGTTACAGTTGATCAATATAATCGCACGGTTGGAAATGGTGATCTTGCGTGTTGGACAGGCTGGAATGAAAAACGAAAATTAACGTAATTCCGAAGGGTCCCTTTGATGTAGCGGTATCCCCATTCTTTCGTTTGGATCACATTTTCGGAAAAAAGTGCAAATGCAAGAGTATTACCTGGCCCCAGGTTCTGGTAGTTTTAATACACCGAGTGCGCAGTTATCAGGCACCCTACGAAATTCCCCGCTCGTCCTGTTATCAGGCAATTTTTTGCATTTTTCCCCTTATTCCGCTTACGCCTTGCGCAGTTATCAGGCACCCTACGCAGTTATCAGGTACCCTACGCAGTTATTAGACTGCTTTTCTGACAGCTTTTTTTGTCCCGAAACCAGCCTGATAAATGCGTACCCGGTGTATTTGTTTTTTAATAGATTATGAGAAGTTGTATTCAAATTTTTGCAAATTTGCACATTTGTCCCCCTGGGAGTTAAGTTTAATTTGTCTCGAATTATTCCAAAACGTGTTGGCTAAATTGGCTTCGGCGTAGGTCAAAAAGTTGAAGCTCTAAATTAAATAAAATTTTGTTAACTAAATTGGTATTAACTTAACACAGAAAATATAATCGTTATTCATTCAAAACAAGGAAGCAAAAAGTTCAACCAACCTTGCCCCAATGCCGACGATAAATGCATAACCGAAATGGAGGCTGATTGGTACCCAAGAGGTATGATTCAATACAATATGAAACGAGGCTGTGCCGCCAAGGTACCCGAAACATGTCTCACCGGTTCATCCTCACTACTTGCATACAAAGACTGCGCCGTTGATTGCGACCCGCGCGGAAATTCTGGTTGTAATGATGGAATTCAAGAAGTTGCCGAAAAATTCGCAAAGTTTAACAAAAATGTGGAGTCATGCTATACGTGTCAGTATTTCCAAAGTCAAGCTCGGTTGCTCAACTTGTTTTTGAAACTCGTAAGATTGGTTCTCACTTAGTAAAGTTCTCACACTGTCTACTAAAGTTAACAAAATTCTTAGAGGTTAACAAAATTCATGAAAGTTAACGCCTTTTTTAACCGCACCGTTTTGTTAACTTCCGTAGATAGATGGCGTTGATATGTTTAGCCGCTATTTTCACCGACATCGACAAATTATCGTTTCTTCAAATTACTTTTTTTGTTCACTGTACTAATTCAAAATGATAATTAGACTGTACAACCGAAATGAAGCGGACGGTCACGTGGAAGGTCACGCTGACTGCAGCAAAAATCCACAGCGTGTCGGTTCTAGAACATGCCCGCTATATGCGCAAGCTGCCTGTATGGAAGCTGCTTCCTTCCACTTGAGCTATGACAATGACAACAGCCAAATTGAAGATGATTTCCGAGGTTGCTCACCCTTCATTCTCGAAGAAGACTATGTCTGCAAGACCGCCGAGGCTGACGGTTTAACCCATAGAAACTGTAAAAACACATGCAACAGGGATGACTGCAATGATGGCCCATTAAGCAGTGGACATTCATGCTTTTCATGCGCGGCAACACGCGACAGCAGCGGCATCTCCGTTGGCACCAGCGACGACAGATGCTTCGATAGCGTCCATGACAAGTAATATTATTTTTTCTATACATTTTTATTTTGTACATGTTTCATTTCCTGGAATTTTGCATAAAATTCTAGAGCATTTTGTACAAATTTTGCGAGTATTTTCAACGTTTTTATAATACGTTAATTGTAGTCAAGACCTTGTACAAGATTGCGCACCAGGCGAAGATTACTGTGTTGATGAACTGCTCGTTGATTGGCTGCCGAAGGGTGACCAGGTAGGCACTAACCAGCGCTCGACAAGGCCAGCCATTTTCGTAGGCTTGGCTTTTTACCTTTTAAAAATTAGCTCATCTTGGCTTTTTTAAATCTTAAAAAGAATTTACTTGCTTCCGCTGTTTATCTGTGGAAAAAATTGAACAAAGTTTATTTTTAGTATGCGACTATCAGGCGTGGATGCTCATCGAAGAAACCCGCTGATAATTGTATTGATAATCAAGGCATGGCACTTTTAAAGGTATGTTCAAATATACGCCGGCTTCTACTAATAAAAGTCCTGAAACGTCCTTTGAAAATTATCAGTACAATATGACTCATATGATAAGGATCTTAAAATATTTACTAATTTCTCAAATAAAAAGGAAAAATGGAGGTCCGCAGCTACTAGAAGCTCAGCAATATTCAGCTGTATGATCTAACCTACGCGTTTTGATTTTCAGCAATGATATCCTACCTTCCTTTAAAGCTTGCCCAGCTGTTTCACAGGCTATTTAACAAAAAATGAACATTTTAAATTGAGAAATTAGTACATTTAATCTTTTTAGATCGTTGTGACTGTTTGAGATAATGGAAAAATTATTTAGTACAAAGATTGTTTCCATTACTGTGAAGACAATGCGTGCAATTATGGTATGGAAGCCGCTGATGGCTTTTTACCAAACAAACAGGACCAATCGACTGGCGAGTGCTATTCGTGCAAATATGTGGAACACGATTGGGGTACTGCCGAAGGTAATTCCAAATGTGTTGATCAATTGCCCGGATCAGACCTTAAAAATACATGCGCCATGTACCAGCACGTTTCTTGCTTTACGGCCGCCACAAAACACACGGCCCAAGAGGGCACCGACAATGAGGGCGAAACCATTGAGCAGATTTACAAAGGGATGGCTGCACTATACGCAACTTTTTAAGAAACTCGCATCTATATTCAATCATGGATCATAAAACCACGTAATTTTATTCAACGTTTCCGCCTACGCACTACCCACTTTTTCGAAACACACAAGTTCACAAAAAAACTTTTAAAATTTAGTCAACACTTTTTTTCCAGAATTTATAAAAAAAAATCCCAGATTTTAAGAATAAAATAATATTTCTATTTATCTTTATCCTCAAACAAGAGTCGCTATCGCGAAATAAGGGTCGAGGCTGCCGAACAGGGTCAATTTTCCAAGAAATTTTATTGGGCCAAATAAACGTCGGTTAGGGCTCAAATACGGGTCAGTTTTTCGGAAAATCCTCAAATATGGGTCGGTTTTTTGGAAAACACTCAAATACGGGTCGGTTTTTTCAGAACATACACGTTTCTTTTTTCCAGAACATTTTTAAACGTGGCCCTGATAAAAGCAGCACCTAAAATAGGCACATGGCCACAGAGCTAGTTTTTTGACGAAACATTTTTTGTAGAAATTCCTTGAAATTGTTTTTCTCCGTATTACCGCGGTGCTGTCGTTTTTCCTATAATATGTACAGCTTTGGGCAGGTTGTTCTTCATTCGTTTTGAAGGATGGTTTTGAAATCGAGGATACGCAATTGCCTAGCGAAATCGACGGCACAATGACCGGTTACATTATTTCAAGGACGACCTGTGCCGCTCATGACAATTGCAACTCGGAGCATCTCGATGTTAGTGGAAAACCGCCAGTGGCCAATTGTCAACAATGCCAGGTGACGGTTAACATGCAAAATAGAACGATTGGTGTTGGAGATAGTGGATGTTGGCTTGGAGATGCAAATAGCTACACTCAAGAATAGGGTTTACAGAAAAATCATAGTTTTAATTGGTATAAAGTGTTTCTAAAGCACGTTGAAGATTTTAAAATACATGAGGAAGGGTTAATAGGAGACAGTTTATTGGGTTGAAAAATCAGCTGGCAAAACTCGCTACGCTCGCGATATTTAACCCATTTCATAACAATTTAAACCATCTCGTAACGATTTAACCACATCGTAACGATTTAACCCTATCGTAATGATTAAATCAATGGCTCATATCAATCTAATAGGCCCATACTGTAAAGCTTTGACCGATATCGTAACGATTTTTCCAACATCGTAACGATGTTACGCATATCGTACCGAGTTTACTGATATTTAACAATTTAACCAATAACGTGATATATCGTAACGATTTTAACCATAACGTAACCATTATACCCATATCGTTACAATTTTACTAATATCGTTAAAATTTAACTCAAAACGTAACGCCTTTATCTAAATCGTAATGGGTTTTTCACCACATGAACCGGAAAGTGCCCCTAACTCCAAAAAATAAACTAAATTGAAACGGTTTTTGACATGTGAAAGTCTTACGTTTTCATTTACAGAACTTTAAACGTTTTAAACGTTAAATCTCGAAAATGTCAACTCAACCCAAGAATGCCCGGCCGGTCAGCCGTATTGTGCGACTGATATGTTGGTTGATTGGATCGCAGCGGGAGAGATTCAATACCGTATCAAACGTGGTTGTTCCTCAATTGCACCCAATGAGATTACTGAATGTGAAAGCGCATCATCTTCCCTCATGGAATATAAAGATTGCCAAGTTACCTGTGATCCGGCATCTAGCGGTGCTGGGTGTAATACAGGATTAGTCATTACATGCTTGCGAAGTTTTCTCGCGGACATTTAATACTTCGTAATGTTTTTGTAATACACCAGTTACCTGCTTAAACTAACAGTCAGTTGTCCGGCTTCGCATTACCTGTTCAAAGTAACAATTCCGCCTTCTTGCTAAAGGAAACCCAAAAATGGGACAAACAACTATTACTTTGAGTGGAACTGTTACTTTAATCAGGTAATGCGTAAGTGGAACAACTGATTGTTACTTTAAACAGGTAGGCGATGTATTTCATTATTTCATTTTGCCTAATCTGTTATCTTGCACCCACTCATTTTGCATAAATGTAATACAGTCCTCAGTCCCACAACGGCCGGTCCCACAACGGCCGACAGTCCCACAACGGCCGCGTTTTTCGAGCCTTGAAGGCGGCCGTTGTGGGACCGGCCGTTGCGGGACTGCCCCCTATTAGTTTAAAACTCACCTAGGTTTTACGAAATCGTCTTATCTTTTTCGTGATTATTTCTCATTTTCTTAAGGGTGGTATGATCGATTTGTTTACAAACATGCATGAAAAAGAAAACGTTATTCTGGACAAGTTATTGTTTTCCAACTATTGACCTTGAATTTGAGCCTGAACTTGGCACTTCATGTTTCTTACAGCATGCTGGATCAATTTCCTTTTTTTGTGTGGAAAAAGTGTGAAATAAAAAACTCTACAACTTTGTAAGAAAACATTTTCGATTTTTAATTTATTTTTCAAATTATTCGAAAATTAGTGTTTTTACCTATTTTAACTTGAAAAAAAATAATGATCAAGGAAAAAATCTGAAAATGTTTTCTTACAATTTTGTGGTGAAGTCAACGAAGCGAAAAAAAACANTAAAATTTAAACTTAATACCGTTGTATTTTTTTTTATGAATGCCAGAGGTCAGACCTTTCAAACTAAAGCTTAACATTGGCCATACGATGTCGCGTTAAGGCACACTGAGGTCCCAAAGACGCGGGATACAAATTTGTATCCCGGTGGTGAACAAGCACTAGCAGAGCGGTGGAGAACAAGGGTTAAGGAAACCCAAAAATGGAACAAACAACTATTACTTTGAGTGGAACTGTTACTTTAAGCAGGTAATGCGTAGGTGGAAAAACTGATTGTTACTTTAAACAGGTAGGTGATGCATTTCATTATTTCATTTTGCCTAAGCTGTTATCTTGCGCCCAGTTATTTTGCATAAATGTAATATTTCATCATTTGGCCGCCTACACCCTGCGCAGTTATCTTGACACTTTTCAAAATGCATTCGTAAACATAAACGTCACAGGGGTGTACAGATTTGAATTTTTTTTTTTTGGTCCATTTGAAGTCGCCGGAAATTAAGCCCATTCATAAATTTAATAAGTAAATTAATCGTCAAAAATCAAAGTAAAAAGCGGACAGTTCATAGCGTTTCATTCACTGTATTAATGACCAAATGACAGGCCTTGATCAGGTTGCCAGCAAATTCACCGAACTTGAGAATCCCATCGGCAGTTGCTATGAATGTTTATACAAACAGCGGGCCAATGGCAACGTTCACGGCCTTAGAGACTGTGGCCTTGCGGCCGAAGAAAGCGGATTAGAGCCTCGAGCATGCCCTGCCTACGCAAATAGCGCGTGTTATTTCGCCTCCGCAACGCACTTGAACTATCAAGATCCAAAAGAAAGTTTCGAAGATGACTACCGTGGGTGCTCCCCATTTGCTCCCGATGACGATCATCCAAATGGGGAATTTCATTGCGAGCTCGTTCAACTTGACGGATTCAAACATGAGATATGCAAAGGTCAGCCCACTTCCGCCCAAATATATATTCAATTTGTTTTTATAGTCCCGATAAAATTATTATATAATACGCGATAAGAGTACAGTTTGCAATCCACATGTATTTTCAGACAAAAATGTAAATTCCAACCGAACAGGATTCTGTTAACTTGTAAAGTCCTTTTTACGAGACAAAAATGAGCGGAGCTAACTCGCGCCTCTTTTCACCGAAAAGTGAAAAAAATAACAAGTGGACGCAAAGTGCCACATACGGGACGCGTTTTTTGTGAAATCGTCAAAAAGTCTGAGTATCGGACACTTTTTTGCTCGAAGAAAAAACTGCTCATTACTGGACAGTTTTAGCGAACTCAACTCGAAAGTTTTGGACTTTTTGGAAACTTTACTCAAAGCGTCGTTTAAATGGCACATTCAGATTTATATTTATGATAGTCTGAAAGTTAGTTAAGCAAAGTAAGAAAAAAACAATTATATCTTTAATAGGGTCCTGTAACACTACGGAGTGTAATGGCGAAGCATTTGCAGCACCCAAAAACCTCTGTTACACATGTTCAGTGACCTTAGACTCGAATAATGACATTGTGTTTGGAAGCAGACAATGTTGGAACGCTCCTCCAGAGTAAGTTGGCTCCATTTTATTTTTTTTTCAGATAATACGTAACTCTCAAGGGTCCATTCCTTAAAATATTTAAAATATGCCCTCTTTTCGCCAATATTTTGTCGAATCCGGCCCGAGTCAAAAATCGCTAAACACGTATATTTCTCAGAAGTGGTCAAAGTATGAAAAAACCATTGACTTATTTTTAAAGGAGGTATCTAGGGGTACCTATAAAGTACCTAAAATCTCTTTCTCGATTCCAAAGTTATTAGAAATATTAACTAAAATATAGTGCAACTGATTTGATTGCGGAATGCTCCAATGATGAGCCATACTGTATTGATGAAATTGAGGTTGATTGGTATGGTACTGGTCACCAATATACAGAATTGAAACGAGGTTGTTCCTCCCAGCCCGCTGTGAGCATTTGTGAGCAAGCTGAGTCTAGCCGAATAAAAGTAAGTAAACGTGCTTTGCTTCACTTACTATTGATATACCGGAGGTAGGCCAATTCCGAAACGCTTTTCGATTTTAAGTCAAAGTCCCGTTTTGTTTCGGAATTCGGACCAGATTTCAAATTCGCTATTTTTTNTTTTTTTCAACTCTTACTTTATGCTGCTTAACGTTATAGGGTATATGAAAATCTGAAAATTTATTTTTTGGACGTCCTGAACCCCGTAGAACAATTTTGTTGAAGATGCGACCCCAGTTTAGGCCGCTAATTATATTTATGTAAAAAAAAAATTAAAAAAATGTCATTAAGGCATTTAAAAATGGCGCAGGACTTTTGGACCATTCTGAGCCATTATTTGCGATTATGACGTCATCGGTTGAACTTGAGCGCAAACGGACAAAAATCTTAAAACCTAACTTTTCATTTACTACAATATGGCTGTTACAGTTTTTTTTCGATTTTTTTTTTGCTCGGCATCCCTTATTTTTTCTTCTCTAAGCCGAACTTCAAAACATATTCTTATTTTGAAAACCATTTAAATCCCCTTTTGATTAAGTTAGTGTATGAATAAAAAAAATATCAAATGATGTCTAATTTTTGTTTTACAAAAAAACGTTTCGTTAAAATATGCCGCAAAATATATTTCGAGAAATTACAAAATTTCTCATTTTTGTTTTATATTTAGTATAAAGATTGCATGCATTCTTGCAAGATTGAGGAAGAAGGGTTGGCATGTAACAACAATGTTACCCGCGTCCAGGAAAAATTCGTGGACCCAGATTATCGTCAAAACGAGTGCTTCGCCTGTAATTATATTGAGCAGGATAATGGAGAAGTTGCCGGAAATGAAAACTGTCGCGATTTGGATCAAGCGGGACCGGAAGTTGATATTGACCGGTTAATCAGAGAATGTCCGCTACACGCATCTGTCGGATGTTTTACTGGAGCCGCTATTCATGATGTGGTATGTGTTATTCTTTATTCTCATTAACATTACAGTCCTTTGAGTGGGGTTTTTTGAAGACAACGCGTCTTAATTTTGTCCTACCCATATTTTTAAAGCCGACCAAACAAAGATCGTTTCCGATCATTATTGGATTGTAATTGCGCGAATCGTGTCAATTGAGAACACGTGTATACTATACACTGTTTTGTCAAAATTGTGTACCTTAAAATGATCTACAGGTTTAGCCTGATGAAAATCGGCTGAGCGTTTATACTAGAAACGCGCAGCCGATTTTCATGAGACTAAACCAGTAGCATACCTTACTATCTCTTACTACCTGTGCCTTAGTATGAAGTCTTTCATGTACGCTCCAAGCCGTACGCAATAATGAAAAATAAGCGGACAGTTACATGCCTCTCCTTATGGTCTATCAGCCAACATAGTCCAACATAGTTTCTTTTGGATTATTGAGTTAATTCTAATTATTGAGTTATTTTTTACATTTGATGCACGAATTGCAACTATTTACCAATATGCTTGAAAGACCTTATACAGATAATTATACGGACATTTTTTCTTTCGTAGTTAAAACAAAGTTTTTAAACGATTTTTTATACTATGTTTTTAGTTTTGACTGTTCCAATATTTTTTATGGAGTTCTTTATAAATATCTACTACTGTAGTACATTAATTCTGTAGACTACCAAGAAATATCAATGTACTATTCCAACGAATTGACATCACCCTGCGAATCGCAGGCTGCGATCAATAAACAGTCGATTGAGAAAGAAAAAAAGCGACCAGGTGACCAACACGATTTGGATTATTCTAGCACCAATCGAAGTTGCTTTGCAAATAGACAGCGAACTAACAATAAGCTTTGAACCACTTTTTTCACTCAATCATCGAAGCTAACTTTGTAACATCAGAATAGTTTTGACATGGAAGAGGTTTACAAAGGGTGCTCGGCGTTTTTCATACCGGATCCGTTTTATGAGATGACGACTGATACTCTCTCGAACAATGTGACGTATAATTTGGCAAAAGAGACTTGTCGGGGACCCGTCTGTAATTATCGAACTCGTCATCCCTGGCCGACCGGTGACGAAACAACTACGAAATCTGAACATTCAACAACTAAACCATCAGATGAAACAACTCAACCTCTTGACGGAGAAACAACAACACTAGGAGATTCAACAACGGCTGGCTCCTCTGCCCAAATTTTCATTATTTCAGCCGTTTTATTACTTTCAACACTGCTTTTTTAGATTTATTTTTAAACTACGGAAAAATAGTACTGTATAAAACAATAAATATGTAAAAGTTGACTTTTTATTTCTTAAATAAAAACATTCCTAGGATCAAAATTGATAAAAACAATACTGTATAATCTTGAGTTTGCCAAAAAGTGTCGGTTTTAATAACACAAAACCGAACCTTATTTTAAGAACCCATTTATTTATCAAGAAAAAAAGCGAATATCACCAATTTTTTCGACAAAAAGTAATTTGGCCATTCGACGTAAAAATAAAAAGTGAATTGTAGTGAGCTAATTCAGTTTTGACCCAAGTTCATCCTGTCCCGTGATAAATTTGATTTATGACAAATTTCGTGGGTATAGCTAATTTTTGTTTTCTCTTTTATTTTTACGCTTTTATCAATTTACGTTCAACTAAATGTGGCTAAATTCAGAGTGGTGCTGACAAAGAGGAAGTCTACAAAGGGTGCTCAGCATTTTACATTGACGATCCGTTTTTTGAAATGACGACCGAAGAGTTGGCCGACGGTTTCACATATAATTTGGCCAAAGAAACGTGCCGAGGTCCCAGTTGCAACTATAAAACGCTTCACCCGTGGCCATCGGGAGAAGAAGGAACAACAACAACGAAGCCAGGAGATTCAACAACTCCCGGCTCCTCTGCGCATAAATTCATCATCTCGGCCGTTTTATTAATTTTAACGCTGCTTTTTTAGATCAAATTGACGACTACGGTAACAATTCTGTTCAATACTGTATAAAAACAATAGACATGTAAAAGTTAAATATAATTTCGAAAATAAAAACATTGCTGGAGCCAAAGAATCATTTGTTTATCAAATCCATCCGAGCATTTGCAAAAAAAAATCTGAGGCGTATCATTACAACTACCAATTCCACAACGGCGGCGTTTTTTGAAGACTTGAGACTTGTACTCGATTTTTAATTAACTCTTGCGCTCCCAAGAGTGCCATCTGACACTGTTTTTCATTTAATTTGTTAATAACTCGAATCAACAAGATTTATCTCCTATCGGTTTTTTTGTATTTGGTTGCTAAAAATTAATATCCGGTTATCGGTTTTAATATTTTTATCTTTTATTTATAAAGAGGGAAAAAAGGAGGGACCCCAGTCCCAAAAAGGTGAAAAATGGTCTTTATATCATCTTAATATGCCATCTTAAAATATGCCGACCCAGTATACTAGAAACGCTCGGCTGATTTTTATAAAACTCAACCGGTAACTCTGATCAGACGCCAAATGGATCATGTCTTAAAATTCCAAAAAATATATAACAACCAGCTTATTATTTTGATTTTATAATTTTTGAACGACGATTTTTGAGATTTGAGTGACGCATATTTTTGAATTTATATTTTCGATTTTGGATGACCACAGCAAACATCAACAATGACCGACATGAAAATGCACCGTTTTATTAATAATACATTTTTTTGTATATTTAATATACAATTTATGATTTTTCATACATAAATACAAAAAAATTAAGGATTAATCGGCTTGTTTAATTTTAACAGGTTGGGTTAATTTTCTTTTTTTGGCACCAGATATTTGAAGGTTTGATTCTGGTTCGAAAGATATTTTTGAACATTCACAGTCTCCATTGAATACGTTGTCCTCGCCAGAAGTAGATTCAATTTCTTTGGGTATTATATTCTGCATTATTACCGTGGGGCGATTATCACTCTTAAAATATTGTTAAGTTGGAGTGAGTATAATAATTCCAGAGAGAGTGAACCCTTGTGGTAATATGTTGTCACCTGTTATTTTGCAGTTTATGTCCGTTCGTTCGGGACCAAAAATTCAAATTAAGGGACAAAAATGGACTTTGGTCAAAAAAGCAAACCTTCCCTTAATTTGAGATTAACTGCCCATGTGGCAGTTTTCCCGTTAACTCTAGGATCTCGTAGATTTTTTTTATTGCGTAGGGAAAAGATAATGGCGCAGGGGTGTAAATCTCAATTAGTTACGAAACGGGTTCTCAAATTTCGGAACTTTCTAGTTTACTTTAAATACCTTTTTTCCATTCATAACTTGACTATCCAAGTCTAACCATTTTATTCCACCAAGTAATTGCGTAGGCGTCAAATTAATTCCGCTTGGAGTCAATATGGCTGGCGAGACGAGAGCTGGAAATTTATACGGGGAACTAATTGTCGTCACTAATTTTGGTAAGTTTTTTCTACTCGATACTCGGGAAACACTTTCTTTGCGTTTTTCAACTTTCTCTTGCCTTCTATTGATTAACTTTGCCTTCAAAGCTTTTACCGTTTCCTCACTTGCGCACTAAATTGTATATATTTTGAAAA
Organism: Oikopleura albicans; assembly: GCA_004367875.1. Lineage (NCBI taxonomy): Eukaryota > Metazoa > Chordata > Appendicularia > Copelata > Oikopleuridae > Oikopleura > Oikopleura albicans. The sequence continues at coordinate 477,587 of SCLG01000097.1, read as the reverse complement.
ATAGGGTATGAATATGATGAACGAAAAATCTTACGAACAGAAAAATTCTCGCGAACCGAAAAAATCTCCCGGGAACAAAATTTTCGCAAACAGAAAAATACCCTCAACAGCAGAAAACTCGCGAATAGAAAAATACCTTAAACAGCAGAAAACTCGCGAACATAAAAAATTTTTATTAAAAATATTTTTATTAAAAATACCCTCAACAGCAAAAAACTCGCGAACAGAAAAAATCTCACGAACAAAAAAATTGCGCAACTAAAATATGAAGTTTTAATAATTTTGATTTTTGGAAGCTCAAGACTCGTGAGTTAAGAGACTGAGTACTGTATGTTAAAATAACTACCTTAACCGATGTGTGTTCTCGCTGATGTCGTCGTAAAATCCATGGTTCGCGAAATAATTTATCGCATTGATCACATTTGAAGAATTCATTTCTGCGTCGTCTCTCGTGAATTTTCAAATATTCTAACGAGTCCGTTTCCCAATTACAAGTAGAACTGAATTATTCAGATTATCTTATATAATAAACACCGATAAGCAGTTAGGTTAACACTTTTGCAGTTTGCCGTTATGTTAACATAACGGGCAATCGGAGCCGACGTTGTTACCAACATTATTTACATTCATTGTAGAGAAAATTCAATTTATGTTGCCTTCTTAGAGCTCTTAAACCCGTAACATAACACTTTCATTCGCCAACAACCGTTACCGGTACAACAGCCGGTACACCGCCCATTACCGGTTCGTGAGCTATCATTCCCATTTTGTGACCAAACCATTACAAATTATATTATATGGATAAAATCATTATATTATAGGCGATAATTTATAGCCTATATAATTTATAGGTGAAAATATCTCATTTTGAAAACCATCTTACCATTTAAAATGTGAGTAGGTAACCGCAGGTTCCAATTGGTCTAAATTTCCGGACAGCTTCGCCTGGGCTAGAGCTAAGAAGTCAACTAGGCTTTCGGTAACTCGAGGCAAATCGGCCTGTCCTTGACGTTGGACTAAACGGATCATTTGAATCATTGCGGGACGAATACACAGGGATTCACAACGCGTTCCATCACTTGGTTTATTCCAGATGCCTTATAAAATGCTAAAAATAACCAAAAAACAAGTGTAGAATTAGGTTTTTTAACACTAGAATCTTTCACCTTACATTTGGACCTGATTTTTTTTTTTTGACTGAAAATTGATTTGACCTTACACTTTTTTCGGACTTTGATACTCATTTATTTGGAACTGTTTGACTTTATTTTTTGACCGAAAACTCATTTGACCTTACTTTTTTTACCCCATTTTTTTCCTTGAAAGTTTTTGATCTAAGTTTTTTTTTGACAAATTTGATGTGTTTTAAATTATTTGCACTTTGAATTTAATGAGAAATTTTGTTTCTGATAAAAAAATTTTTTAGCGTGAAGTTAATTGACATAAAACAAGTTTTCTAAGAAATCTATTTGATGTAAAATCTATTGGACCTGGAGTATCTTTGAAATACATTTTGGACCCAAATTATCCAATGATTATCCAAAACAGTGGAAAAATTAGTGAAGATTAAAAAATCAGAATAGGAATATAATATATGAATTTTCAATTATATTAGGCTTGACCATTTCAAGCTTAACCGGTTTCACGAACCATTCAATTATTATGATCGATGTTATATATTGTTAGAAACATTAATAACTTTACATTCGGGGAATTATTAATTAACTTAATGTTATTATTCATTCAACAAATACAATCAAGATAATGTTGTTATAAGTTAGGAAAAGTTTTAGCATTTCCTGAATCAGGCGATTGATCAATCTCATTTGGTAATTCCATGTTGTGATGTTTTCGTAAATGCAGTTTAAGATTCCCCTCCATTGGGGGTTCAAAAAGTTACTAGTGGTCATTTTAATAGAAAAAAAAATTCACTTGTTTTTCAGTTCTTATCATTTTCTATATTTCCTTATACATTGTGTTTTTCTAAAACGGTATTAATACAGTAATAGTGAGTAGATAACTTAAAACGCGTATTAAAACCACTCTTAAATTGAACCAAAGGTGTTACATATTCAATTGCCCAAATTAATGATTATTTTAACCCAAATATTCAAGAGCACGCTTGAAATTTATATTGATTTAACCTGTCTAGCATAATATACGAATGAAGAAGTGTATATGAAAAATCCCGAACTTTTTTCCTTCAATCATTATTTTGTGGAAAGCAAGAGCCACACAAAAAAAAGTGAAATGTGTAAAAACGGGCAGTTTATTGTATGAACTTTATGCCATTAATGCCATTAATGACAAGTTTATAAAAATGCAAACCGTGTGTGGACCTATCACGCTTGGTACCGCCTTAAAAATAAAATGTGTCACAAAAATTAATTAAAAAAACTGTTTTTGTCAACTTGTAGAGCTTAAAAATTTGTGAAAAATGTGGGAAAATGAAGTCCCGCAACTGTCTGTAAAAAGTTCTAGAATTTTTTGAACTGTCCAAAAACGTTTTTGTGACCTTTCACGACGGTACCTCACGTCTTTCTGAATCCCAAATCTTTTGCGTTGCTCGATGTCGACACAAGGGGCATTTGAATGGTCGAGCAGATACATGTACTCTCATGTGAATATCAAGGAGTGACGCGGCACGAAACAGCTTGAAACATACCGGGCACAGAAACGTTTCTTTCTCCATGTTTTCACTTTAGTGGTACCTGCTCTGTATATCCAACTGAAGAAAAACACTCACAAAAAAGAAGCAAACCAAAAACCAAAAAAAAAGATAATTATAATAATATTTTTTTGTTGTCAAAAGGAAACAGTGAATCTTTTCTATAAGTTTATTTTTGATAGCTCTGGCAACTGTTTCCTCCTTCTTGAGCTATTTTTGGAGCGTATTTTTGCCTCTCTAGCAGGAGATCAACACTACAGTACGAGCTTGGCATGGCAGCATATGTCATTTAATAATTAGGGCGGATTGATTGGACGGATATGAAGCTCTTTAGGAATAAAAAAATAAGTGTTGTAAACTACGGTATATTCGTAAATATTTATTATCTTTGACATATAACCCTAGACCGTTCTCGGGACTGTCCAGCGTGACATTTGTTTGCAAATTACATAAATGCCACTCAATTATGTTGATGCTATACATGTTTTTTTATTTTTACTAGTTTATCTGGGATAAGGTATTTTTTATTAATAAAAATAAATAACCTAAAAATGAACTTTCGAACCCTTTTTTTGAACTTTTTAGGGACTTTTCTTTGATTTTCTTTTATTGTCATTTCGAAATTTCTTTTTGCCTTGGTGTAAACGGTCTTTTGTTTTTTTAAACACGAACAGCTTTGGTGTGACGCATTTTTTTGAACTTTTATTCTGTTTGGATTTTTTTAATTTTTTTTTTTTTGAAGAACAAATGGTGTTTTGAACAACATCATTAGTCGCCAAATGACATTTTGGGTGAAGGTTGACAATTTAACGACCAAATTGTGGTCACCAAAGTACTAAAAAACAAATTTTTTGGCGACCAAAAATCACCTTAACCTCAACATCACCTGAGTTTTATTATAAACTGACATAGACCCGTGCTGACCCGTGTGCCATTTTTATAAAGCAAAATGAATGCGATAAATCACGACCAAAACCACTGTTTTGACAGAACTGTTCGATTTGGCCTACAACTTCTGACACGGTTAGGGTTAGGCTTTGATGAAGCATCCAATTCGTGGGTATTTTATCTAATCTTATGAATATTTTTGCATCAAATTGTTCAATTAAAATGACATGCGCATCATAATCGCTCTTTTACATCATAAAATAACGTGTGACAGTTAAGATAAATCATATTAGATTGAGAACTAGTCGAAAAACGACGAAAAACTCATTTTACATGCAAAAAAATGACTTCTTATGGAATAGAAGGTGGAATGATTAAGTGCGCAAATTGAATAAAATCATAGCAATTTGTAAAACAAAAACCGTTAAATTTCACTACAAAAAAAACGACCTCAACCACAATAATTTTTCTTTGATAATCAATTCAAGCATTTTTTCATCCTTTGAACAATGCCTGCTACATCGAATTGAAAGAAAAATTCAATTAGATAACGTTTTAAATCGTTTCGGAGTAGCCAAAAAGGGCTAAAGAAATAAAGTAGGCATTTTTTAAACAAATTTGTGGAAGTTAAGCCACGTACAAGTTTTAATAACGTTCATAAAAGGGCAATACGTACACCACCTACCAGCTTAAAAGTACCAGTCAGTTTTCCGCCCACGCAGTGTCTGATTAAAGTAATAGTTCCACTTAATGTAACAGTTTTTTAAACTTTGATTTAAGCAGGTAGTGCGTAGGCGGAACAACTGTTAATAAGACAGTTAAATGGTGTAAGTAATTTACTGAAACTTGGCGGTGATATAAAATCAACTAGAAAATTGACAGTTATTAGTAAATTAGACGGTTAACGGCGCAGCCTGTGTTTTTGATCAAATCACGAAAGGTTCACCACTTGACCAGTTATCTTATCGAAAAGTGTTAAGATAATTGAGTACATTGTATAGCGTTTTGTAAGATAATTGAAAATCGCGATACGGTTCCGTCCAAAAAGTGTTTAGATAACTGGTTAGGTATTTTGTATTTTAGTACAAAATCAAAAAAAATATTTCGAGACCATTCTAAAAGTTTTAATACTCTTTAGCGCCACAATCATTAACGATAAGAGATTAATTTCAAAAATTGTGCGAATTTTGACCTAATTCACCAAATATGGTGAATTGTAATTTCATAACTGACTTTTATTTTGTAGCGAGAATATTTCGACCGCGTTTTTTCATGTGTGAACAATTTATTAGTAAAAGTTTCTTGAATCTGGAATTGATCTTCTTTTGTTCTGGTCCGTTTTGGCGTGTCGTGTCCGTTAAGAACAAAAATGATTTAAATTTAAATGAGGACAGATGTTATGTGGTTTTCAAAAGTTGTCAATTTGGTTGAAGAATTTGCTTGAGGTATTTACGGCGGTAAACGATTTTATCAATGTCATTGTTCAGCTACGATGTTTAAGGTCGTCTAGATACGACTGATGTTGTTCCAACGTGAAATTCAGGTCCCATTAGTAAATACGTAATTTTCTCCCGCAAATTCCGAACAAATTCTCATTTAATATCTATCTTTTTTTTGATGAGCAATACTAAAGCACGAATATAAACCAGTGTTGGAAACGTTGGGCGTTGGGATGCGTTGGCCAATGTCCAACACCCAACCAACGCGTTGGGAGCGTTGGGCGTTAGGACAAATTTTCTCCCAACGCGTTGGGAGCGTTGGGCGTTGGGGCAATTTTTCTCCCAACGCGTTAGGTGCGTTGAGTGTTGGGGCAATTTTTCTCCCAACGCGTTGGGTGTTGGGGCAATTTTATTCCCAAAAATCGAGCGTTGGCCAACGCTTGCGTTGGTCGTTGGAAAAAAATCGACCGTTGGCCAACTTTTGCAACACTGATATAAACTATAACTACATATCTATGTCAGCGTAATTATGCATGTTTATTAACTTAACAGTTCAATATAAACGCCTGTTTATTAACAAACCCCGTTCGCTAGGGTTTGCAACGGTTGGTATGCCAAGTCTTGTATCTTACCAGTGCTGCACAGTAAATATTCAAAGATTTGGTGGTGTAATCTTATCATTTATTTAACCGAAAGAGTGGTTGGTTTTGGTGACAGCGCTTTCAATAGATACACTAGGTTGTCCCTTTGTTATACGGACAGTTAATGGTCCATATACTCAGGATTATGCAGACTCAGTAATTACAATTTTTTTTATTCCGAATTTGATTTTATTATTACTTAATCATTCGTTCTATATTACAAGTGAGTTGGTTGTTAAGCATGCCTGTTTATATACTTGCTCACTAGCATCATTTAATGAGTAAATAAACTTGCTTGCTCAGAGTGTGCTGTAATCGCTACGACTCCACCCCCTAAAAATTTTAAATTTAGTAAATTATGTGTGCTTATACAGTAAGATATGTTTTTTGTGTTTTAAGGTATTTTGTAGTTTTTTTATTCTATATTTCTTCTTTTTTCTTCTTTTTTGGTGTTATTTTTAATCTTTGCGGTCTTTTTTAGCTTGTTCTTGGTACACTGTTATGAAATATCCTGGTGCCCTTGAAGTTTGTTTTTCAAAAATAAGGGTGGTAGGGTCGATTTGTTTACAAACATGCATGAAAAAGAAAACGTTATTGTGGACAAGGCATACATTCCATCAATTTGAAAATGCCATGTACACATTTTTCCAACCTTCCGCAATCATTTCCCATCTTTTCACGCACCATAACTATTGACAGTGACCTTGAACTCGAGCCNTTTGAAATCTCCAACCTACGCAAAAAATAACACCGTTAATCGAATTTTCTCGAAAAGTTGAGGGGGGTCACCAATACCCGGTTTGCCCTACGGGGCCTCCATATGCCTTAAATCGACGAAAAAACCCAGTTGCGTGTCTATTTATACGCACTTCCCCCTGTGAGTTAACTTAACAGTTCAATATAAACGCTTGTTTATTAACAGACAGGGCACTGTGTTAAGGGCCTTAACTTAAGGGCCTTAACTTAAGGCAGACAATGCAGTCTTAGCAAACGTCACCTTATTAAGTCCGTTTGCTAGGGTTTGCAACGGTTGGTATGCTAAGTCTTGTATCTTACCAGTGCTGCACAGTAAATATTCAAAGATTTGGTGGTGTAATCTTATCATTTATTTAACCGAAAGAGTGGTTGGTTTTGCTGACAGGCGCCCTGTGCGATGATATAGACAGCGCTTTCAATAGATACACTAGGTTGTCCCTTTGTTACACGGACAGTTAATGGTCCATATACTCAGGATTATGCAGACTCAGTAATTACAATTTTTTTATTCCGAATTTGATTTTATTATTACTTAATCATTCGTTCTATATTACAAGTGAGTTGGTTGTTAAGCGAGCCTGTTTATATACTTGCTCACTAGCATCATTTAATGAATAAATAAACTTGCTTGCTCAGAGTGTGCTGTAATCTCTACAACTCCACCCCCTAAAAATTTTAAATTAAGTAAATTATGTGTGCTTATACAGTAAGATATGTTTTTTGTGTTTAACCGATAGAGACACAAAAATCAAAGTTCAACAGAGACATAGAGCCATTTTTTTGGCAAACGGCAAACGCAGTGCAAACTAAAATCTATTCTCGCTAAACTCGCGAAACAAAAAAGGTTTATTTTTATAAATAAAATTTTAGTTTTATTTTTTTTTTGTTCCNTTTTTAGGGCGCTAATTCAGAGAGTTAAAAAAATTATTATTTCTTCATTCGAGTGGCAGCTTATAGAGAACTAAAAAATATTCAATCGGTATTAATTTGAAAAAAATCTGGTAAGCCAATAATTTTTTGTAGCGGTGTAAAAATCAATTTTGCCAAAAAAATGGCACTATGTCTCTACCGGTTAAAGGTATTTTGTAGTTTTTATTTAATATTTCTTCTTTTTTGGTGTTATTTTTAATCTTTGCGGTCTTTTCTAGCTTGTTCTTGGTACACTGTTATGAAATATCCTGGTGCCCTTGAAGTTTGTTTTTCAAAAATAATTTAAAGTTCGTTTGCCGAAGCCATCTTCAAAATATATAACATACGCGGCCCTCCCGCGTATGTGCGATCCTGGATTTTTGGCGGTATTTCGGTTATCGCGTTAAACAACCTGTCGTCTCTTTCGGTTGGTGCAAGCTCAAGGCAATTGAAATTGTTACGATTCTCTAAGCAAATTGTTCAAAAATGCCTTCACGAATGTCTTTAGGTCATCCAAAAAAGTTATTTAATTTTTGTAGCGCCTAAAACGCCTCACGAATTTGTACAGTAATAATTGTTTTGCAGTTACAGTCCCGACCTTCAAATTGTGCAATTTGCGTTGCCGAAAACGTGCACAATTTGGAAGTCGTGCACAATTTAGGAGCCGTGCAAAATTTGGTAAAAGCCAAATTTAGCAAATGAAATTAAATTACATTGTATAATGCATCTATTTTTCTTTTTTACTTTTGGGTTTTCCAAAAGTCAAATTTTAAGCGAAAGCGCATCTTATGTTAACAAAATGGGTTCGAGTTCCATTAACCGCTCATGACTCGCGGCATACAAATCCAATTTTTATTGTAATTTTATTGTGTTTTATTGTATCATTTATATTCCGGTAAACCGACGAACAATTTTAAAAATGTTGCTGAAAACGTGGTAAATTAACTTTTTACGCAAGCATTTTGGATCGTGGCGTCAGTTCGTAACGCTTTGGGACGTAAAGTTTCGGGAGCAGTAAATTTATACAGGAGACAGAGAGAAGAAGTCTAATTTGGATAACTCCATTAGGGAGGCATCCTTGCCTACATTTCCCTATCAATAAAAATGTTATTTTCGAATGTATTCGTTAGAACAAAATAACCATCAAACATGCAAATGAAAGTTGCTTAAATAAATTTGCCAGTGTACGAAACCTCCAACAAAAAGAAACGTGTATCAGAAAACGGCTTTTTCGACTGTTATTCGTCCCGTCACCGACTGAATTGGAATCATTTCTAGAATGTCGAAAGGGGAATTGGTCGACAATTTGAGACCTATACATGACATTTGTGAATAATTGTCGACGGATTGCCAAGTAGATTCACGTGAATAATATACTTACGTAAATCTACTTATTTATTATATTATACTTAATTATATTATACTTAATTATATTATACTTACGTAAATCTTACCCAAATCGTTACGATTTTTCTTTCGAGGTCTGGTGACCCCAAATCGTTACGATTTTAATTTGATATGTTATTATGTACGTTGTTCATACGTTTTTAGGTCATTGAACTTCGAAAAATTGTAACGTTTTCAAATCATGACGTCACTTGTAACTGTTTGCGGTGTAACACTTGTGTATCAAGGACTCTGATTATGAAAAAACACTAAAAACACCAATTTGAAGAGTTAAAAAGCTAATGACCCCAAATAGTTACCAAATGACGTCATGCTCCCGAATCGTTACGATTTTTTGAACCACAAGTCGTAACGATTTGGGAGCAGGGACTATATATTTAACCTATGACATTTAACCCGTAACACTTTAAACAAATTCCCCTTTCGACTAATAAGAAATGATTCTAATTTAGTCCGTACCTCTGTACCATATATTTTTAGCATTATTCCTAAGAATTCCGTTTTAAGCACATCTTCGCGTTAAAATTCCTAAATTTCTTTTTTTTTTGTTACTTCAAATCTTCGCTGATTCTAGCGGTGTCGCTCGTGAACATGCACGCGCATTAAACTAGCTCCGTTTACGCCTTTCAAACTTTTACGAGTTGCCATACATTTTTGTTTGAAGTTCGAGAAAAAAAAAGTTGCTAAAAAAAGTTGAATATATTTTGTTGATAAAATGTTTATGATAAACGTGTTTAATGTATTGTTATTGGCAGAGAATGTAAAAATTGTCAGATCGGTTAACCCACTTTCGCAGTTTGCCGTTTTCCCGACTGGAGAGGAGAACGGTTTCGATGACATCGATCGAGGAGACGGATTTGAC
>SCLG01000097.1:448885-466169 GCA_004367875.1 Oikopleura albicans | reverse complement strand
CCCCCCCTCAACTTTTCGAGAAAATTCGATTGACGGTGTTATTTTTTGCGTAGGTTGGAGATTTCAAATAGCTCTCTAGGGGGCCCTGGTGGCCCAAATCAATTTCTGAATAGTCAGATCAACGTAGTTTGACGAGCTCTACAACTTGGCTTTACCAGTTTTTTGAATTAATGTGAATTTTTTAAGTGCGTGTTTATTTACACGCATTTCCCCTTACGGGTTCCCAAAAACTCCTTCCCCCTAAGAGTTAAAAATATCCGTGATAAATTTTTTTGCGTTAAAAAAATCTGCGTTAGAAAAATTCCGCGTTAAAAAGTCGGTCTCAGTTCGTAGCCTATTTATATTCAGAGACCATTTAAAAATAAATCATGGGCTATGTTAACCAAATGGTAATTTCGGATAGGGTAGGGTAATTCATCAGTAGTTTAGCATTTAAATATCCATATGAAAAGGATTGGTGGATGGTACACGTAACGTTGGCGAATTATTCAATCCAATGTACGAAATAATTAAATTTGCAATTGAGCCAAAATGTAAAAATTTCAAGACGTGGAACAATCGAATGGACCGGATAAAAAAATTAACGCGAGATGTTAAAGCTGCTGCCAGGAATAAAGACTAGTCCAGACAGGTTAAATCCATTCCAGTTGGCGTTAATGTATTTCCCTTAATTTATTAACTTAATCATTTTTCATTTGGGATACTCGAAAGTGATCAACCTGTAAGAATCCAAGCATACAAGATCCAATCAAAATTATGATAAAATAACTAGTCACAGAGTTAGTTCGAAAAATTGCACCTACATTTTTATAAACATTATTTGCAAAATTCGAGATAAAACACGTAGGGCTGACTTTGACGACTTCCTTACAAACTCGAGTTTTCTACAATTTCAAGATACAGTTGGTTAACTCATATCTTGACACTTTGTGTCTCGGCCAAAAATGACACCTACAAATACCATATTTGAGCATTTTACCCGAGTTTTTTTTTACAGATTTTGTATCCAATCAATTAGAAAAAAAATCAGCAATAATTTCCTCAAAAAGAAAAAAATAACACTACCATTCTACTCAGAATCAAAAAGTGGATTGTAGTTGCGTAATTCAGATTTTGTCAAGTTCAACGCGTCGAGTGATAAATGACTTTTAAGGCTCAAAAGTTAGCTGATTATAGTATATAGTCATACAAAAGTGTCGGGATATGAATTACCGGCACCGACTAAACTGGTATCATGTATGTTTGGTCAAAAGTCTGAGAAGCTGAAAGGTCAACATGTATAAATGAGAATTTGCGTCGAATTCTGACTTATTCCGTTTACTCTTTCGATCAGCCAAATATTGACGTATATCTCAATATTTGGTAAAAATTTGCGTCGAATTCTCACTTATACATTTTGACTTTTCGACCTCTCATACATTCGACTGTTATACTTTCGACCAAAACTTCATGATACCAATATTGTCGGTGCCGAATTAACTAACTTCAAATCACAATTATTTGTTCTAAAATTTTAAAACCAAACCATTATTAACTTTCTCAAAAAATATTTACGGGCAATTTTCACAAAAAGGTCCGACAAACTCCGGTAAATGATGAACTAGACATAGCAGACAAAAAATCGTGACTATAATTACTTGCATTTGAGACATAACATCAAAACCAAAAGTTCTGCACATTGAAGTTTCGCTTTGATTGCAAATTAAAAAAATAAACCTCGTCACGGTTTTGGCAACCGACCGTAGCCCAAATTAATTAGCCTTGAACAAAAAAATTTCGTAATTGTTTTCACTTTTTCTTTCAATTCTTTTTGGTTCCATTTTTTATGTTTCGGTTAGTTTTTGGTGGAACCGACGCGATTTCCGTAGACACGTAGGAACATAAAAACGAAACATGTCTTGCAGTTTTCGTGACAAAAAAAACCGAAAACGACCCCTCATTTTCAACGTAAACATTTAATTAACCCATCGTGAACATGGACCTTTATTATGCCATTAATGAATTGGAGTCATTATCAAACCGAAGTCGAATCATCGGCAAAGTTTATCATATGCCAAAGTCCAAAATGTACCGTTTTTTAATCTAGAAAATTAATAGAACACGGAACATGCGCCGTATTATTTTCTAGAATAAAAAAGGGCAACTTTTGAGCTTTGATAAATGAAAGGCCAATGTTAAAAACACAAAAAGAATCGTTTTCAGATTCCCTTGGACGAAATGTTGAAGCTCTTGAATTTATAAAATAGGTTTTTCCTCTAAACATATTTTTTTTGCAGTTTCTCACGTTCCTTTTTTAGCGAAAATTGTCTTGGCAAAAATTGTTTGTATCGAAAATTTTAGAGAATCATAATTTAAACATTTTTAAAATATTTTTTATTCCTCTTTTTTCCGGAATGTTAGATTATGGATGTGGGATTTTTCGCGAACCATTGAACGGAAAAAAATGAACAAATCTACAGTTTCACGAACCCAATTAAATTAAATCTCGGTTCGCGAAAAATCCCCCTCCTAGATTATTTATTCCGCGACGATTTTAAATGATGGTAATCGGTTAAACAAATGCGTTTTTCGTAAAAATGATGTAAAGTAAATTTGGCTTTACTTTCAAACTAACAAGATATGAACCATATTCCATCTTGATTCCGCACATTTTGTACAATTCCGCCCATGTTCGCCCCTTCGCAGACACCGCAAACGAAATTCGAGACGCCACAATGGAATGTTTTTGACGATTAATAGACAAACGACTCAAAACTTGAAAACTTTCAAATATACAAATTGGAAAGATTCGAAAAGTATGAATATTTAAAGAATGTCATTCACAAGCCTCGCTACCTGCCAAATGTAGATAATTGTATACTACAAGCTTATTTTGTAAACAAAAATAAAAACAAACCTAAAACGAATTTCTACCAATCAACAGTTTGTGTTTTTTTGTATCTAAGTAAAATTTCAAAAACTGTATCTGATAATTTTGGAGTCATCATATACCTCGCCTCACTTATTGAGCCACTTTTGTCCCAAAAAACTCCGCATGGACTTTAGTTAGAGTCAGTGAAATCGGCATGTGTCTAACTTTTCCATAATCGTATTTGAGGGTTAGAAACAAATTGTAAAATCATATTTTCTGGATTAAAATATAATTTTTGAAATTGATGATCTGTTATCTATTCTATCCGATTGTCGCCGGGTTATGTCAGTAATTGACAGTCAATTACAGCCCGAAAAAAAAAATATACAGCCGTTCTCACATTTTTGGGTCCAAAAATAATGTGAGAATAATTGACATTTTATCCCACAATTCATTTGTTATTTTGGCTTTTTTCAAATTATCAACAATAAAACGCTAAATATAACCGATCAGGTTTAGTGGGTTTAAAAACGTGGCCTCTTTATTTCATTTATTAGCGCTAATACAATTTTGAATGTTATTTACCGTGGTATATGCGGATTTAACCACTACGTTTATGTGGTTCTCTTGGACATTTTGTTTTTCATAAAATACCTTGTAATACGAACGTCTGGTACTGATAGAATAGGATAAAACTTTTAACATGCTGATTTTTTAATCATATATTTTGTTTTTAATATGTTTATAAATTTTTTGGTTTGCTAATGTCTGCCAGGGCTTGGCATTAAAGATATCCTATCAGTTTAAAATTGTCCTCTCGAGCTCAAAAATAAAACTGAGCTGTCCGGAACTGTCCTCTCGGCCCCAGCTGGCGAGCTGACTCTTGCCGAGCCCTGGCTTTGTTTGCTACTTATTGTATTACTCTTATGGATCATAATTGTTAACACAACGATTTTTTAACTATTATAGCACGAATAATAGATTATCACTGTTAAAAAAATCCACATTTAAAATCCATTTGTAAAAATTTATTCACTGTGGCTAGCATTAACTCTTCAAGTACCGTGTTTTAATACTATAGTATCCCCAAAAACGTTTTCTTGGTTTTAAAACTAGCTTATTTGTAGCTAATTGTCAGCTTACCTTGAACTCTGATTATCTAATTCTAATTTTTCTTAAAAACAATATAGAATAGGTCAAAATATAAATATATTATTCAAACAAGTGTTAATCAATACGTTCATTAATTATTTACAACAAAAATATCAGAATTCGGCTAACTAATAAACAAATGGCAAGCATTTCAGTGTCGGGGAACACATGTGGTCCCACTGTGCGGTCCCTGAATAGTACCTAATGCGCGATCTAGGGTTAAGAACACCACCTAACCATTTGAAATAACACTTTTTTAATAAAAAATTGTTATTTCTTTGGCTAACTGTTATTTCAAGTAGGTAGTGCGTAGGTTGTCCGCATAAATCATTTTGAACATAACAACTTTCACATACCAGAGCCGATTTTTCTCAAAATCAGCGGTCTGGTCTAGTTGTGCATAGAATCCGACGATGGATTCTATTTTGGTTGGTCGGACTATGAATATACATATCCGAACCACCGCGAATTCCATCCGCAGCCGCACGGTTTACAAACTAAGGCTATACTTCGTAAAATTCAACTATATCGGCATTTTATTTGATATCGAGTAAAGTATGATACAGAATAAACCGGTTTTATAATAAAATGGCCATCTTTATTTTTATCTACAGGTTTAGCCTCATGAAAATCGGCTGAGTGTTTCTAGAATAGAGCAATTTTCTTCTTTTTTCTTACAATGGGGACCATTGTGGGGTGCTCCTATTGGCCAATATCATTCTAAAATATGCCGACACGGTATACTAGAAACGCGCAGCCGATTTTCATGAGACTAAACCAGTAGCTGGACGATTTTAATTAGACACAGATGACCAATAATGCAGTAGCTAAGATTGGCCAGAAAATTTAGACCGTAAAATGAAGCGGAACAGACTCCGCTTCTATAATATATACTATATAGTATATATTATATTTTATATCTTTTTTACTTTGTGTACTTTAATATACTTATAATAACAGATAATTAATCGTAAAAGTGAAAAAAAATGAAATTTATTGTCGTGAATTCAATACATTCGTCACAATACCATATATCGGAGTAAATAAGACCAGTGTACAATAGATCACAAGTCTCATAAGTATGACGCTATACTTTTCCCCCAATTATGACTCATAGTAAGACATACCGTCTGTGACATAAATTCAACGTTTGAATTAATAAAACGGATCATAAACCGTTAAGAAGGTGTCGTAGTTAATAAAATAACTGTTCTGTGACAGAGTCAGCTTTGGTACTTTCATAGTCGGTCATTTTACTTCTCTCATGCAGTTTTACATTGGTTTTTTACTGACTTTTCAAAGATTTTTTGGATGTAAGTAAACATGCTTTCAATAGCAAAGAAATAATAACCCCCTGCGCGATGAACTGGCAGGGTTCACATAAAAAAACAGCCGGATAACTGTGCAGGGTGTAGGCGGAAATAATAAATTGGAAAAAACCTGCCGGATAACAGTAGGAGCAGGCCAGCCTGCCGGATAACTGTGCAAGTGGGTAGTGATTTGTGTTTTTGTTATACAGGGGCGTCGAGTAAGGGCATGCCAAGTGTTCAATTTTTATTACCGTACTCAATGGCTAGTAGTGGAAATTTGAGAAAGCGAGAAGCACGTTATTTTACCCAATACTGTATAAAGCAACTCTTTCTCGTCTGTAAGTATTTCGTAAGTTACGGAATCGTAACCCTTTACGAATCGTAACCCTTTGCTGTTGTGATCTTGTATCGGCGCAGTCGCATTTGGTCGAATGCAAAAAAGGTCAAAAAGTGGCCGGTTAATGGCAAATTGCGCAATATTGAATGGTTAGCTGTATTTTTTTTTGTATTATATTCCGTACTTACGGTACCGTTTATTTTTACCACTTACAAGCTTACCACACACCAAGCTTACATCTCAGTCATAAAATATTAAAAATTAGTGTTTAAGATTATGAGGTGGTTGACGAGGCCAAAAACCAAATCGTGAACTTCAGTACGGCGGTGGAGCACTGTCACAGTAAAAATGGATACTTGCCCGTTATTACAAATCGAAAAGATTTTGAAGACCTACGAGTTAAACGTGAGTTCAATAATAATTTATTATTACCGCTTTTATTTTATTTTATACCGTAAGAGTGACGATTGAAACACTACACTATTCTGCAAAACATGTCCATAATATACATGTGTACATAATATGTAATTGTAATTTGGATAGTTTTGGGCCAAAACTTTTGGCGACCTCAAAATTGATCGTCCTGTCTAAGACACCATCTGGTCGCCAAGTCATATTTTGAACAACACGTGGCGACGAAGTGCTCACCAAATGATGTTTAAGACACGACTTGACGACCAATTTAATGGTCGCCAAAACCATTCCCAATACCCACTCCACCATATATTGAACCACTAATTTATTATTTCAGTGTCAAACGTTGATTGGGACAAGGCTATGCATCGCCCAAGGATACGATTTATCCCGTTACCATTAATTTGGGTTGGAATAGAAAATGTCAACGGCACGTGGGTAGATATTTATACTTCTCGACAATTGAAGAATCTTCCGTGGGAATATGGGAAGGGGTCATATAAATCACATTAAAATTTTTGCCCACATGTGTAGACTAAACGACTTTTTTCGTAAACGTGCTGTAAAAATATTATCCTTAATTTAGAGTTGTACTTGGAATCGCCACTTTTTTATGTAAGGATTTGAACTGAAACTATAAATTATAATAGAAAACAAAAATAATGTAAACATCAAAGTCATAGCATCTCTTGCGCTTTTACGCTTCAAAACTTACTACTTAATCCACGCGGTGTCCCAATGCATGAACAAGGTATAAAATCTAAATTACAGCCATCGCTTAAAAATAGTTTCCCTTATACCGTATGGCGTATACCCATACGGTATGGGGCTGCTCAGACTGCAAAGCTTCGAGCAATTTTACCATGATTTCTCGATTTCCTATGATAATTGCTCAGGCCATTTTAATTGTTTTGTGGAAGATAACGGGGCAGCCTGTTTATAAAAAGCCGATAGCTTCTGACTCATAGCTTGAATTTATGGCCGAAAGGAATCTTGGAAGCAATTAAGGGAAATAATAATAATAGGTGATTAATGCCCCATATGGCCCCAACGGGCATCAATACTATTCACAAGGTTCAACCGATTGACTCTTTGAGAGATATCCTTTTACAATGAATGAAACGCTTTTGGTATATGGAATTACGAACCGATCCAATTGGGCTTGTATGCCTTATTCTCCAGTACCCGAAAAACGCCGAACTGCTCATGTATGTACTCAGTATGAGACATAATAACTTGCTTCTCGCTTTTTTTTTTACTTTTTTTATTGAAACTTAAAGCTTATTAGAATACAAAATTTGAGAAAGTGAGAAAATAGTACAAGGGCCCTATATTAACAGTCATGCGCATATTGGGTAGCTAGTTACCCATTTGCACTTTATTTCTAAATATAAAGAGAACGGCTTGTGATAATGAAAAACGGACAAATGATTGGAAATCAAAAAAAAAATTACGTTTTTATATGGGAAAAAATATTTTTTTTAGAAAATTGTTTTTACGTTTGGGTCCGTGGAGGACGAGGGTTAAGGTTCATTATTTGTCGCGCTAGAGCAAATTGGGTAGCTAGCTACCCCAGATGTGCATGACTGTTATAGTAAACTCGATGCGCATGAGTCGATGCGGCCTGACTGTTAAGGGACACCCTTAGCCCGTTTTCTCAATTTAAGGGACAGAATCAATAATTCACTGGCTTATTATGTTTATATTTCAGTTGTCCCTTAATAAAAGACTTCAAACGTTTTCAAATTTTATTTCAAGGTTCTATGCGAATCCAAAAATCCGGTAAGTGATATGGAATGCATATCGTCCAATTACTCGACTGCTTGCTATTTCTACGCTCAAGAAAAAATGATCCGAAATAATGCAACAGAGTTTTGTGTATAAGTTTGAAAATTATGATGATTAAGAACTACCTTTTTAATTCGGTTCAAGATGAAACCGGAAAATATTTATTTTCTAACTTATAACAGTGCCATACGAAATGCAAGTATCCCAACAATAATATCAGCAGTGAAAGAGCGGGAAATTGTGGACGTAATGCAAAAAATATGGAAACAACGTGCTGGAAGAAAAATATGGATGAATCCAGGTAGGTTACTCTTTGTCAGCTTTAAAGAAAAATGTGTTTCAAAAAATTTGATAAACACGGCACATGAGCCTCAGCTTGAGGCCCTCAAGCTATGTGTACCATTATGTATACCACCTACCTGTTTAAAGTAATAGTCGTTTTGCCACCTACGCACTACGTCGTTAAAGTAACAGTCATTTTCTAGTGTTTACTTTGAGCAGATTGGCGGAACTAGTACTTTAAGTAGATAGTGCGTAGGCGGAAAAATGACTGTTACTTTACGCAGTTAGGTGGTTACCTTAAAGCTATAAAATAGTCAAGCTTTCTTACAAAGAGCCTGATACAGTCTTTTGCGTTTTTCTTTTCAGTAGCGTTTTTTATATTTGTAAAAATTTCTCGTTGAAAAGTTTTTGTAATTGAATAACTACCGTGCACAAATGTGTCGATGGTTATAGTAAATTACTTATACAAATTATACTATAAGTTAGTATAGTATATCCCCTCCGCCTATGTCCCCTCCAAAATAACTTCAAAAAAATATTAACAAATACTGCTCTCTTTGTCAAAACTAAGTTCGTCGGCATTTCATAATATAATTTTAATATCTCTTTTTTTCAACAATCGCCTACACACTGTGCACTTATTTGGACAATTTGCAGTTATTTGGACAATTTTTGGCTCGTGAAGTGTCCAAATAAGTGATCAGGGGGTGTATCATAAGTTATACATGTATTATATATATGATGGTAAGATAACTGATTAGTTAGTATACGTTTCAAAAAACGACTTTATTCTTGTTTAGGTGTATCTCAATACGAAAATTTCGACGAATATAGTAAAACTGTACGAATTTATCCATCAGTAGTTTTGTCGTTATCAGCTGGCGAATTAAAAACCTACGGGAATAGTGAGTTTAAAGTAACCGTTTGTATAAAGTACAAAATCAAAAAAGGGTATATTGTTATATTTTATTCTGTTATTTCATTGATGATTATTCTTTGTATTTATCTATTTACATATTATGGACTCAAATGGTCAAATAGCCTACCTCAACCGGTTACACAAAATATCGGCTCTACATTTATCAGTTGATATTGATCTACAGTACTCGTCTATGCTTAATAACGTAACCAATTTACCTACTTCTGCCAGACTTTTCTCACCTGACTTTTCTCACATTTTGCCAATTTTTGCTTTCATTTCTAAACCGTTTGAGCTATTCTGATATGTAAATAAACGTTTTGTGAAGTATTTTTGTTTGGGTTAGTAACAATTTAATGTTTGAAACAAATTGTAATCGAAGTTTTTTTTTAAACTGGCCATATTTCTTCGAAAATACTTCGCTTTTCGCGTACAATTCTCTCAAAAATTTGTCACGCTCTCTCACATCGGCTCAATTGAATTTATAAATATGAACACGAAGACCTTGTTAGTAGTCATCGATTCGAGTCAATCGACCAAATTGACCAAATCGGCAAATACACCGGGTGCGCAGTTATCGGGCGGGTTTCGCGACAAAAAAGCCTTAATCGGGCGCCAAATAACTGCTCAGGGCGGAAGCGGAATAAGGTAAAAATATGGAAAAAAACACCGCCCGATAACAGCACGAGCGGGAAATGTGGTCATTTATACACACATATATTCAAGAGCAAGGCGTAGGGTGCCCGATAACTGGACACAAACCCGCGCGATAACTGGACGCCCGATAACTGCGCACCCGGTGTATTTCAGTCCTATACCATTTATAAGCAGGCCTTCAAATTAAATGTAAAAATAGTGTTAAGTGAACATGGAAAAAAACATGTGAAGGCGCCTATTTTAAGTGTGTAGGATTATATATTAAATAATAGTAATACTACGTCAACTATTTCAGTCCGGACTCCCAATATCCTTTTCCCGCTAAAAGTGGACGTTCATTGCCGCTACATCATTTTCTCAGCTTTCTGAATGAGGGATATACACGGTGTGCATTTTACAGTTAAAGATTTCGTTAAAAAAATTCTGTTCGATTTCATCTTAGTCACGTGATATTAAATGTTTAGTTTCTAATGAAAATTTTATTCATTCACTTTTCTTGAGATAAGAAGAATTTCTTGAGAATTAACAGTTCTGTTGATATATGGACTTGACGTAAATTTCACAATTGTTTCATAAAACAAGTTTCTTATGTTCATTTGATTTATTACTATAATTGCGAAATTAATAACAGTATAAACATAAATATTAATAAATGTTAATAATTGCAATATTTGTTGGTTTTGCATCATCAACACAACAGGATGACGTATATACACACGCTTCCCCCTGGGAGTTAAAGAGAACCTCATTTTTGAAGAAAGATAGTTTTGATTGTCCGGTGCCGGAACTGGTTTCATTGTGCGAAAACCGATGCTTTGACGATTACCAGACTTGTAGAACCGGTTGNATATTGGATAAATAAATTGAATAAAAGTCAGTTCAAGTATTAATCACATGGTGGAGTAATATTTGATCATACTATGGCGCACAGGTGCCATCTTCCAATGGTGCACGCCAGAATCGGCCATTTTATTCGAAAATTGTTTTCGCTGATTTTTAACTTTTTCTTTTAAAAATTGTTTTTGGTAAATTAAAATGATTTTTAAATAACCATAATTAGCAGATCAATTTTATTGGTAGATTTGCTTTTATTCCAGTGAAATTCGTTACTATCTTCAGGTTAATTTTCAATAAACAATGCGCGAGCTCCGGCTAAGGAGAGTTAAGTTACTAAAAATGTCACGATAAAGGACAAATATTCGAGAAAGATTCTTTGCTTTAAGGAATACACCCCCGCCGCGGGGGCCCCGCGCCGTTATGTGACCCACATTTTTGCCGCAAAAACATTTGGTTTCGTAAAAATGGCCATCTAACGGCTCAGGGGTGTAGTGTAGAAACACCTGTATTCATATTCAATAAAAATTGGCGCTCAGGAGTAAAATAGGAGTAAAAACAGAATATTTTAGCACTTATTTTATGTTCGTCAAAGATAAGTTAAACTATAATCTTACTAAAATTCAATAATCTACACCATTTGCCCAGTTAAGTTGCACGCTTTCAAGTTGTAGAAGTGTAATATTTCCTCCTTTTATTGCGAAATTTTGTCGTTCACATTTCTCCTTGACCGCCTACGTACTGCGCAGTTAAGTTTGCCTTTCGCTATGCAGTTTCTTGATTAGCTTGCAGAGTTTTGTTGCAGTCTTTTTTATATACATAAAATCATATATTTTTGATAAAAATTGATAGAATCTCGTCTTTTTGCAATTGTTTTGCATTACCGTTCAATTTCGTCCTGTTTAAAAAAATATATTTTTGTTCTCGAGAATCAGCGTGTAAGGGTGGATGTCGCCGAAACGCCGTTTTTTGCTATGATGGGTGTCCTTGTTACGCAAACTGTCCAAACGGATGTGCAAATTGTGACAATTGGGTCTGCCACGAAAAGTGCCCAAACGGTCTGGATGATCAAGAAGCTCACATGGTATACTTTAAAACTAATAAACTTAACTAATACAGTTAGTCTTTACGATCAGTAGGGAATAATTCAACTATAATTTTTTCCTTTTGTTGAAATGTCGGCTTGTGATAGTCAACTAAGTGACCGACATTAAAAAACCCAGAGTTTTTGTCTGGTACAACAGTCCGTATCGTAATGGACCAGTAAAATTATAAATGTTGATTGTAGCTTATTTAACTTTTATGTTAAAAATTCATTATCTATAAAAATGATTTAATGGTATCATAAAAAATCGTGACTAAACGAGTAATTTTTAATATCAACTTGGCACAGTGCAGTCTGCGGGATGCGTTGATACTTTTCTGGCTCTACTTTTCATTAAACCGTTTTTTATAAGAAAACCGACCTTTACTTAAAAGTGTTTTACAACAATTACAGTATGATTTAGTGTATTCATTTTGTGGAGAAGCAATTTGAAGAGTGTATTCAAATTTGCGGATCAGACTTGGAATGTGCAAATCATTGCGTACTTGATAAGGAAATAAGGATGCGCACCTGTCCGTGTCATGAGGATTGCATAGGTCTGTATTATAGTAAAGTAAAGTCACGGGTCTTAGATGTGCATTTTTCATTTCCGAAAAAGGTCCACAGCTAGAGAGATATGCACATCTAGAGAGACATTAAATGCAGTACTCACGGGAAACTTTACCACTTTTCAAGAGGATTATTTCGGGTACAATTCTAGAGGTATTTACAAATGTTCGTAAAAAGGGCAGATCTAGCGAGACATGAACATCTAGGGACTCCTGACTGTATACAATAATTTACTGTATAATTTACTGTTTTTAGCGCAAGACATAATTTACAATAATGAGAGACATGTACTATAAATTATAGTCTAAAATTGTTTTTGAGTCCTTCGAACGTAAATTTTAAAATATATTTTTTTTTTTTCTACAAAGGTGCTTTTTAGACGGCTGTCCTTGTGATCAGTGGAATTGTGTTTGTTCGACCGAAGAAGCACGTTTTAATTCTACTCAGGTATTTTATCAAATATTTTATACAACCTTACGTAGCCCTCGGTTCGTTAATTTGAAATTTACTTCAATATAATATTATAGTTAAAAATATGAGCTTAGAATACTACCGGTACGGCTATAATAATCACAATTTGGGAAATTTTTGCCATTAAACTGCCAGACGACATTAATTCGTTAGTTGATTTTGAACCGAATAACCAATTTAGTGTGAAGAGATGGCCGAACATGAATTTAGCACGTGTGCAATAGACTGTAATGGAAACTATAACTGTCTGGTCGAATGTAATGAACAGAAATGGTCGACCAGGAACAATTGTCCATGTCATGCTAACTGCCCAGGTTTATTTATATTATACCCGGCCCGATAAATGCGCAATGGGGTTATTTGAGTCCTACTTTGATAATTAACTTGATGATTGTTAAGCCAACTTAATGAATTTTATTTCAGATGGCTGCCCTTGTGAATCGTTTAACTGTGATCTGATTGAACAACCTGCACAACCTTGTGTAAACATTGATGACAATATCGATAGGAAAAATGTAACAATTATTTTTATTTGAAATATTGAAGATAAAGTTGTATTTTAGTGTATTGAAGAGGCGGAATGGGATGAGCGGCAATGTTTTCAATCTTGTGGGTCACAAGAATCCTGCATTTTGGAATGTTCTCATCAATTTGAAACTCAACTCAAAAATTGTCCGTGTGGTGAAGAATGTCCAAGTTAGTGGCAAATATTTAACTAATAATATTTAACAAATAAAATACACCGCCTGAGGGTTTATCAGGCCCCCCTTTATCAGGCCACTTTGGCCGCTCGTGCGCTTATCAGGCCACTTTTTTCCAAAAAGTTTTTCGCTTATCCCAGCTACGCACTGAGGCTTTATCAGGCCGTCTGCGGGTTTATCAGACCGATTTTGGAAGGCGAAAGTGACCTGATAAACCCTCAAGCGGTGTATAAGTACTATTTGAGTCAATAATTTGACTGAAAAAAAAAACTTTCTGTTAAGCCGGGTGCCCATGTCCAAACTACATTTGCAATGGAATAACAACAACGGCGACCACAAACACAACAACTGCCGGGCAAACAACAGCAACAACCACAAATACAACAACGTTAGGGCAAACAACAATAACAACGTTAGGACAAACAACAACGACAGCACAAGACATCAGCGACTTGACGTCGATTTTGATTTTGAAACATTCTTCGTACTCTACGCCTAACGATACACTCCTTTTCGATTTAAATGGTAATTTTAAAATTTTATGGTAGAAAATTGGAAACAGCTTTATCAAGACTTGATACACAACCTGGTCCGTCAATATGTTAAGTAAAATACATTTTTGTAGGATCGGTAGGGTCGACGTCAAAAATTCCAAATTTTTCTTACGAAGAGGGAACTGGAAACTTGTACTCTTGCTCGGTAACCTATCAAAATCGAATGTTGGTTTTCGGCGGCGAGAGTTATAGCGGAGGAGGCTATAGCAAGCTTTTAAATATGCAATTATGTTGGGGAAATTTTCATGTTTAATATCCTAAATATCAATTTTGAATTTAAACAGATTGAGTGGTGAATTTATAAGCTACTTATAAAGTGATCAAATATCTGAAGTGACTGATTGTGCAGGAAAGGTTGCCGACCTGATAAAATAGTACTTACAACATAGTGTACATATATGATTATAAAAGTAGGCGTCCTACGCTTGAATATACTTAATCTTTATTTCATCTTTATTTATACTCATTTTAAGAAACAATTGAATTGTATCTTTGAATTCTATAATTTAAGAATTATTAATATCTAAATGTTTTGCTTCTCATTTTTTGTTACTCTTCTTTTTTGTTTACGTTCATTGCGTTAACTTGCAGACGCCTACGATAACAGCGCATGGGTTGCATTCAGAATTTTGTGAAAATAATCCGAATGATCCTATCATTTTATATGTTTTTTGTTCACACGACCAACCTCTTATGAAGTTAAACGAATTGGAACTCTCCCAAAGGAATTTTATCTCGGCGCGTGTAACACGTATGCGGCGAATAGGTTGGAAAAAGAGAAAATATGGCTCTGTTTCGCTCCTCCAAATAGTAATTATTATGAATTCAAAGAATGTCAAAGTTTTGACGGGGAACATTTGGTTGGTGAAATGCGTTCGACTTACGACCACTTTTCGACATAGGCTGTCCAAACCTAATTTTGAAATGTCACTAAAAACATTATCAATTCTGTAGAACACAAATTATTTCAGTTTGTTTTTGTGTTTAACGTAACGATTACAAAGTAAACAAAATGTGCACGTATAAGCGGCCGCGTCAAATACGAGCTTCATTTGGCGGCCCTATAACATGTTAACCCACGAAGACTGTTGAAAACTATTTGGACAGCCTTTGTAGACTTCGCTCGGAAACTACACGGGACTTCCATTTGCTCTTGGATCTTCCGACCCATATGTCGGTGGAGGGATAGGGTCAATTAAGCAGTGTTTGGTTTTATAAAATTTTAATTCATACTGGTGTGAAGAAAAAAGTGTCACCGAGTACAGACCTACTCGGATTGTAAGATCGGCGTCGAGCTCGGTGACAAACTGACGACCAACACCAGTAATAATTAAAATTATTAGGGTTAAAGTTTAGTGGTTACAATCCTAGGGAATGTAAAAACGCGCTAAAAATAGTTTTTCTCAAATTGTAAATACAAACGAGCATTGATAAAAACTCGAATACATCCGAATTCACCCCTTCTTACTGTTGGAAATATAAAAGTCGAGATTTTTAGCGATGGAAATTGGACAAGAGTGTCAGATTACCCGCTCAATGGGTATTATATCCATTCTTATTCTACGGTTTCTGTGGGCGATTCTATTCTAATTTTTGGTAAGTTTATAAATCATAATTTCTAGCTGTTTATCATTTATTGTTCCGGTCATTTTGACTTTATTTCACAGCATTATCAGACCTTCATGAACGGAAAAAAATATAATTTTCTGACAGTCACAGATATGATGCGTATATTACATTGGTGAAATAACCCACATCGAGTCAACAGTAAAGGGTCCTTCGGGCCTCTAAAATGCTCTCTAGCGCCAAAATGTGTCTTTTTTTAAATTTTTTTATCTCACTATGTAACTGAAAAAAAAACTGAAGCTGTGTCTTGATAAACTCATTTTAATTTGAGGTGGTATGGTTAAAATGGAAATGTTCGGCAGTGAATTTCCGACTGACCAGGTGGCGCAATACAATGGACAATGGTTTAAACTTGGTTCATTACTTCAGTCTAGAGCTGGTCACCGTTCCCTGAGCTGGTCACCATTCCCCAACAACGAGTACTTTCCAGTACGAATTATTCATATTGGCGGACACGGAAAGTAAGGAGTATATAAACACCAGGGTAAAAAGATGCAGACAAACATGCCCGATAACTGCGCAGGGCGGTAACTTTCGTCATATTTAAAAGCAATGCGCAGGGTGCCCGATAACAGCACGGGCGGGGAATTGCGCAATACCAAATTGTCATCATCCCATTAGAGATTGGCCGAGTAAACGCACGAGCGGGAAATTTTAAGATCCAAAATACTACTTTTAATTACTTATTGTTGGACCTTAGTTTATTTAACTAAACCTGGATTGATTGAACAAAACCTTATAAATAGCGCAGTGCTTAGGTAGAATAATCACAGAGTTCCCGACAACTGCGAAGGGCGTATGCGGGAAAGTGAAAACCTGCCCGATAACTATGCAGGGGTATATATATACCGTTTTTTTTAAATACTCCAGAAATTATTATCTGCGTAAACCTTAATTATCTCGCGCTGCCAAGTTTGATTGGCCACGTTACCATAGCGAACGCGAAAAACATACAAATTTCTTCCTTTTTTGTGACGCGGACAATTAGGTTATTAACATCAAAGAATCAATTGTCTATTTTATTTTAGTCAACATTTCGAAGAATGGTACATACGTGACACCGACGATATCTTCAAAAACGAGTCAATATCCGAAACCCTCCCAAGCTACGAGAATTATCCGGAGTCTTTCTGGGTTCCCCGAGGCTACTGTGAATGGACAGAAACAACAACAACGCCGACAAATACAACAACAGCAGTTAGAACGACATCAACAACCACAAATACTACAACGGTAACTGAACAGACAACGACAACAGCAACGACCAATTTCCCGTCAATTTTGATTCTGCAAAGTTTTCAGTACAATACGCCTAACGAAACACTTATCTTCGATTTTAACGGTAATTTTGAACTTTTCAAAGAGTTCAAAAGAGAATCAGGACGTCTTAATAAAAATATGATTATAAAAATTGAATAATTATTTTTAGCAGAGTCGACGTCAAAAATTTCACAATTTTCTTACGAATACGACACTGGAAATTTGTATTCTTGTTCGGTAACGTATCAAAATCGAATGTTGATTTTCGGCGGTGAGAATTATAGCGGCGCACTCTATAGCAAGCTTTTTAATTAGTTATGTTGACACAATATCTACGTTAAATGTCGTAAATTTTCAATTTTTTTTTAAATTTGAACGCCTTTAGTGGTGCATTTGAAAGCTCGTCAAAAAGTGATCAAATCTCTGAAGTCACTGATTGTGCAGGAAAGGTTGCCGATCTGGAAAAAAAATTGA
>SCLG01000097.1:428895-444558 GCA_004367875.1 Oikopleura albicans | reverse complement strand
ACCTAAGCTAAGTCAGTTTCATTTTTGGCTTACTTAACGTAAGCTAAGCTAAGGCAAAATATAAGCCGACTTTGCCGAGCCCTGATTGACAGAACAAACCTAGTTTATAAAATAATACCCCGAGTCATAATGTAACGTAGATCTCAAAAAAAAAAATATTGACTAAACAATTTGTTTAGTCAATATTTTTTTTTTTTGAGATCTACGTTACTCTACATGGATGAGTCACTGTGTCAGTTTTATTGTTTTGTATCGATAGTATGCCCCAAGGACACTTTAATCGATTTATTTTCACTTTTAGACAACATCAACTAAGTGGTTTCTTATACAAAAAATATTTCCATCCTTTTTGAATAGGGGACGGTTTTGCAGTCCGAAAATTAGATAATTCAAAATTTACTAATTGTCAAAAATGTTTGAAAATTAGTTTTGTTAAAAAAATGATAAAAATTAATTTGAGAGAATTATTAAAATAATTGGGACATCAAAAAAAAACGGAATTTCGGTGAAAGATCAGCTTTCCTTCAATCGATAGTTTGAGATCGACTGATTGGGCTAGCCGATTTTTAGCTCGACGCTGATTGGCCAGTCGTTTTGTTTTTGGCGCAGTTTACACTTTTCATTCACCAGCAAAAAAAAAAAGTGAAACGAAGAAAAAACAAATTTTTTTTTGTATTTTAGAGAAATAAATTTCATTTTTGCTGGAAACGACTTATTTTTCTTTTGATGGCGCTTTCCGGCGAGTTCTTTGTGAACGCAATTGTCGACCAAATTAATGTCGAGCGATTTGAGAGAATGGACTTGAATGATATGGCCCTACTTTGGTCCCAGATACGACAGTGTTTAGATCTGGTACAGTTAGGTAAGTTTGAATAATTGTTTTCGAGCAAATTATGTGTAACAGGATGTGTAATACGCCAGGTGCGCCGTTATCTTTCAATTTTCTCGTTCGTCCCAGGGCTCAACAACGCAAGGCATTTTCATTGGCTAAAAAAGCCAGGCCAATGGCCTGAGGTCATATGCCAAAAGCCATTCGTGCCGAGCCCTGGTTCGTCCAATTATCTTTCACTATTTTTTTGAGATCTGTTTTCCCGTAATAAATATCTTTATTAGCACTGCGCCGTTATCTTTCACTTTTTTCATTATGGCTATAATGATAACAGCGCACCTGGTGTACAAAACTAAGTTATTGTTATAAATTTTTATAATATACCCCTGCGCTGTTATGTTGTCATCTGTTATCTAGCGATCTTGCTGATTTTTTGCGCTAATTTTCTCCGAAATTCCTACCGTTATGTGTTAAGCACTGCGCTTTTTTTTCATGCGACAGTTGCAAGATAACGTCGTAGGGGCTGTAAATGTAAATACAGTATGTGTATGCATTGTGCACACAACGTGACACTACCGTTAGCAAGTAATCGCGTTGCGTGAGCAGCGCTGTTAAGAGTGGGAAAGACCCCCCTAGAAGGCTGAAGCCCAAATGTAATTGTAAATTTTATTGGAAAATCTGACATTAATATTATATAACCTTTAAGAGTTTTAGATTTTAACTCCTATCGCTAAATCTAATTATACATAGTTAGGATGGATTCAGAGAAAATTAATCCCTATTTTCCATTATCTTTGGGTTTTACAAACAAAAACACGTATTTTCGAGTTACTTAACCCCTATTTTCCATTATCTTTGGATCGCCCACGCAATTTCAACCATACGCCCACACAATGTACCGTTATGTTGGTAACATGACCCTATTAACCGTTATCTTGGTTCAATTGAGCCCCAATCATTCCCAAGATAAAGGTACATCTGGTTATTTGGTTTCCTACAATATAGTACGTTCCATACCAGTTATAAGTTTCGTTATGTACTTTAGGAGTTAAAATTAATCCCAAAATGAATTTTTACAGATTTTGTATTAGCAAATGGAGAAGTTGTTGATTTCGATCAAATGCCAAATTTGTCAACCAAATCAAAAGCCGTGATTTCGCTATTAGCGCAAATTCAATTTGATCAAAATCCTCCAGTGCAAGACGACCCACCACAAGACCAAACGATACCAGATTCCCAAGTCATGGCAATTGAAGGTCATTTTTTTATAAGGCAATTCTTAATATACGTTTTCCCAAAAAGACATGATTTTGAAAATATGTTGAAGCTAAAGTTTTTGAAAAAAAAACCATCTGGTTTACCAAAACTTTGGTCAATACCTGTTTTGTTTTTTCCACAAAAAAATAACTGGTGGGCTGGGCTAACAAAAAAGAGCATAAGACCTCATAACGGACCAACCTTCAGACCTTAAAACCAACCCCATAAATTAATTATTGCTTTATCAAAAAATGCCGCAGCATCATCTCAAGCCGAAGAAATATCTACCGGTGGGGCCACATCGACTGTCGTCGAAATTCAGGTGGATGAACCTGAAGAAATCGAAGAAATAGAACAAATAGAAGATGGGTCGTCCATCTTCAAAAGTTCGGTTTATTCCGGGCAGGCCGTCGGACTGATCGATTATTCGGAGTACGGCGAACGATTAAACAAGATTATGAAACTCGATTATATAGATTTGAGTGTTCGAATCAGCTACAGTGTCTGTAGAAAAAATAGACATGTTTAGCAATGCTTTTATAACGCCATTGTTTGAGTCAGGGCCAGGGTTCGGCAAAGCCAGGCATTTTCATTGCCTTGGCTTTTTCGCCTCTTGAAAGCCAAATTTATCTTTTACTGGCTCTAAAGCCAAATTCCATTTTTACTGCCTTTGTTGGCCTTTTGAAATAAATTAGGTGGGCTTGGCTTGGCTTTTAAACCATCTGAACAAAATTAGCTTGGCTTTTTGACCCTCCCAAAATAAGTTGGCTTAGCTTTTTTCACCTTCGAAAAAAAAATTAGCTTGGCTTGGCTTGGGCAAAAGTCATTCGTGCCGAACCCGGGTCAGGGCTCGGTTTAATTGGCTCGGCTTTTGAGCCCTCAAAATTTGTTTTTTGGACACTTTTTTAGTCGGTATTAAAGTTTGACCAGGTACACCCCTGCACCATTATCGGTCGGAACTTTTGACAAAATTTGGCAAAAGTTTTCCAGTTACCACTACGCCATGCGACGTTATCCGGTTAAATAACGTAATCAAGAAAAATTTTTTCTCAAAGTTTGTACCCGATAACGGCGCAGGGGGTGTATATCAGTGTTTGTTAAAAATCTATTAATTAAAAGGTAGCAAGTTGTATTGTGGTTCTCTTGATTGAAAGCGCAATTTGACACTCTATTACAGATAGAATATCCGAGGTGCAAGGCGATGAAATAACCGGTGTGGGCCAGAGTCTGCAAACTACCGGAGACTACGACTATGTGCCGGATAGCACAGATTATGGGACGGATGGCCCAACAGAACGAAAACGAAAAATTCGAACAAAACCAAATAATCAACGACTTACAAATGAGGAGGAAATCGCAATTGCCCAAGCGTTCGAAAACTATCCAGAGATTGTCCCCGAAAGAGTTTGGGAAGCTGCATCAGAAGCTTTTAATCACGAGGTTTCGGTTGGTCAAGTTAGACGAGTGTATGTCAATAGGCAACAACGGTTAAAATGTATTATTTGAATGTCCACAATCCACAAGATAACGGAGCCAACGGGAAAATCAGCAAGATAACAGGGCAGTGGTGTATTCTTGCAGGTCTTTTGTGCGCTACTTGGGCAGGTTTTGCTGAGGTTGTGCGAGTTTTCTTTATGTACCTAACTTCGAAATAAACCAATCCGACAATTTCAGGGTCTGAACTTTGTAAATAATCAAAATAAGTTCGAATTATATGTATGTAAGACCTATAGTGTAAAAAATATGAGGGATTTTGATCGAAACGTATGCTAAAAAGTTGCCTCAGACCCAAAATGGCATAAATAGTATTTATTAAATAAGTGGCCTTTTAAAGCCACAAGGTCGGGCAGGTAAAAAATCATGTTTTAACATTATCCGAAAAGACACCGCCTTATTAGGTCTTCTTTTTATTATTGGGCGAAAGTGTAATCGGCCCAAATTTTTCCATTTACACAGTGGTGCTGTCCGAAAAATGCGCCTTTTTACAAAAAAAACACAATGTGTGTCAGGGCGGTAAATAAGATTACAAAGTGCTCAGGTGATAAATGCATATTCGGTCATGAGGTTTTTACGGACTCTATAAGTACCCCCTTCAGTCCATATTTTAACCTTAACAGACACGAACTTCAGGGAAGATCCGAAAGTGGCCCAGCTTCTCGACTCCTACAACTTTTATCGGAGAATATGCGGAACGAAGCGGACCGAGTGATCGATTCAAAACCGGGCCGAAAACGCGAAGGGCCCAATGGAAAATGGCTGACGAAGAGGAAAGCGTTTGTCCGTCTGACCAATAACGAAAAGGTTGATATTGCCAAGGTATTTGAAACCTACCAGAAAATTTCGCAGCCGACCGTCGCAGTTGCCGCGTCAAAATTCTTCAAGCATGAGATATCCGTGTGTCAAGTTCAACGAGTATATGCTAACAGGAAGGAGATTAACTTAATATACAGTCGTAGACCCCCCATTGGAGCCGTTATCCAAATTTTTCCGGAAAACAATTTCTTAGTAACCATTCGCACCAGAGGTCGGCATTTTGATTTTTTTCTTGTCCAACCAGATTCCAATTCCGCGGGTAAAGTTACCCGTGATTACCCGTTTCAGGTAAGACTCGGGTAACCAACCCGTTTGGGTTTACTAGGTCGAATAATTCGACTCGACTTATCGTTGTCCAACCCGATTCCAACCCGTGTGTTTTACCCGAGTTTTACCCACGGGTAAAATTCGGGTTGGAATCCAAGTGCCGACCTCTGATTCGCACCTATTAAGCGTTTGAGGTACAATTACCCAAACGAACAATTGTCCCAATAGCCATCAGTTTTATTATTATAAAACGGGGATTTGTTTGTAAGGTCTGAGTTGAGGAGCGTTATAAGGTCGTACGATCTTTTTCACACTAATGTCTTATACAGGGGGTTGGTTATAAGGTCGGCCATTTGGACCGTTTTAAGGTCAAGTCAAGGTCTTAACCAAGGTCTTTCGGCCAACATGTAACATTGGAATTTTCATTAATAATTTTTATACCCCGGGTTTTACCTCAATGTACAAATGCTGCTAAAGATCCACTTAACCTGACTGAGAAAACTCTTCTGTAACTCCTAAAAGATTTAAAATTCTTGAAAGCAACCAATCAATTCCTACACTGGGTTTACTTAATTATGTCACGGAAAACGTGACCGATTTGGTTGGTGTGAATAAATCATCGTCTGGTAAAGCGCCTCCTCCGCCTACACCGGTCCCATTGGCTATTCAGCAGCGTTTAACCCCTATGGTGAAACAAGAACCAGTCGAAGTGATAACGAATGAAGACGGCGTCAATATCGAGGTGATCGACGTTACTAACCCGCCCGAGGATTGGCAAATTGAGACCAAGCATTTGACCAAAGAGCAACGCATAGCAATAGCACTCGTTTTCGAAAAGTATCCCGAAAAATCGACCCCCAAAGTGGCGCTGGCTGCGCGACAATTTTTTAAAGATTATGTATCCGAGGCGCAAGTCAAGCGCATATTTAAAAACAGGTTGGAGTGGAAATTTTTACTTTTGTAGGAGTGGGGTATTTTCAAAATGGTACAGGGGGATGTGGTTATAAGGTCAATTTTTTTCGGGCTTGACCTTATAACCATACCCCCCTGTAGTTTTTTAGGTTTTAAGAATGGCTGCAGCTTCGTACGAAATAGCTCTGAAATTAGTTTTTATGGTACAATGGCGGAAATAAGATGGTGTGACGGAGGCCGATTTTTTGATTTTCGACCGGTAAGTCATTGTAAAAATCGGCCACAGTCACACCACCTTATTCCCAACGTTTTAGCCCATGCCATAAAAATTAATTTGATAGCTATCGTACGACGCTACAGCCATTTTCACAACATAAAACACCACCATTGTAAAAGTTACAATGAAAATCTGTTATCAAAAGTTGACTAACCACCCGAAATAGATCTTCAATTCTTGAAAACAATGAAAACGGTTCTACCCTTGGGCTCTTGGAATTTATTACAAAGGAAGAAAGTCGACTGGAATCCGAAGATCTAAAAAGAAGAACCCGTTTATCGGGCCAAGAAAAGGAACGGTTCATTTTTACTTGAAATTAATTTTTGATTATTAATTGATGCAAATTTGCACAAAATGCCCTAAATCGACCGAAAATTTTAGTCGGGCCTAATCGAAAATCGCTAGAACACGGGTTTTGTCAAATTTCTGGGGACGGAAAATGGAATTGATTTTTCTGTCCCCAGAAATTTGACAAAACCCGTGTTTCAGCGATTTTCGATTAGGTCCAGTTTACTAGAATTTTCGGTCCATTTAGGGCATTTTGTGCAAATTTGCACATTTGTCCCCCAGGGACCTAACACGCTTTATTTAACACATTCCAAGGACTTGTCAAATCTAATTATCTTCGTTTTTGTGTACTTTTTCAGCTCAATCGGCGTTTTTATTTTTTATTTGTACACCCGGACGTGTTGAATATTGAACAGTACAATGAACTTCAAATGAGTTTTTCATCGCACGATTTCTGTCCGAGGGTCCGAAAAGAAATTTTGAAAAATCGGCGGTTATACTGTCGGACATGCTCGACAAATACATTCCTCGAAATACGCTGCGACGAATCTGGGAACAAAAAGAACGCATTTTGGCCACCAACGGCGAATTCAATATGCAACTGAAGCCCAAAGAGTTGACCGAATTTGAGGCACGGCTCAAAGTTTTAGTCTCAGCAATTATACCCACTTATTAATTTAAGTAGCCGGTTTATTTGTGGGATCGGCTAAATAAGTGAAAGTAAAATAAGTGTTTTTCAAAAAGTATTGTAAGCTATATTTGTGGACCTACAATGTTTTATGGGCGCCGTCTGAACAGGTCTCTTTTCTTTGGTCGCATAAAGTTAATCTGCTGAAATTTCCCTGTTTTGATCAGTGTCATTGGTCAGAAGTGGAGAAATTTCGGCAGATTACCGTTTCGCCACAAAAGAAAATATACCGATTCAGGCGGTGCCGTTTTATGTATCAGCGGCTTTGATTGCTATTATGATTTTTTACCTTTGACCCTATAACCACCCCTTGTACAATATGTCCGTATTTGCCATTTTTGTTTTTTAGGGAGCTGCACTTATTCCGGTCATTTTTTTAGTAATCAAACCCGCCGGAACATGTTTCGTTTTTTGTATGATTATAAGGTCAAATCACTTTGTTTTAAACATCAAAGGGCTAGAATATTTTTAATTGAGTTTTCTGTTACTTTTACCATACGACGACTCCCGGTGACTAGGTTATGTTAAACTTTAGTAAATCGTAAAAATATGTAAAAATATAATACAGTTCTTACCCCGAATAAGGAATTTTTGAAAATAGCATACCTATTAATTGTCCTTTTTGGACGTTCTGGAGACATTTTATACATAAAGACTTATTAGGGTTAATTGTTTGATCTTTATGATTAGTGGGGGGTCACCACATTTTTTTTCAAATTTTCAAATTTTATTAGGTCAGTTTTTAAAGTAAATTTAAATTAAGTCAAGTCATTCTTTGGGTTTAACCTTATAAGTTATAAGGGAGAAGGGTGTGGTTATAAGTTATAACCACACCCTTCTCCGTACAATAAGTCTGAGCCATATTGAAGAACGAATTGGTCGAGCATTTTGACAAAGAGCCCAACTTGACCTACAATATCGCCCGTCAAATCGCGACAACCCTTCGAAGTGGGGAAAAGTACTCATCCATTGAAGCATTATCAAAGCTAAAATTTTCAAAAAAATATATGCATAATATATTTCATTTGCGTGGGTTTAAGTACGAAGAAAGACGGGGTACGGTCGGAGCATACACGGGCGGATGGAGAAGATGAAATAACATTTGTTGAAATATATATAATTTTTCGTTCTGTACATTTTAACTCGTTCAAAACGTTTTTACGCTATTCGAGATCACAAAACTGAATATTATCCTTTCGACATAGAATGAAGGGGGTAATCCGCCGACAATTTATATATATATAAGTCTACTTATATATAAACTGTCGGCGGATTGTACTTTCTTCATAAAACGCAATAACTGGATTTGGACGGTGCTGTTTTGGCGTCAAAAGGCGTGAGCTGAATTTTTCATGGATTTGCTAAGGACGAATTAAGAATGATTGCAATAGCTTTTGATTTTACACGTAATGATGGATTAACGATTATATTTTTATATTTTTGGCATCGGTTCGCCGTAAATTACGTCATGTAGGCATGGTTGAAATCAAGTATAATATTGGAGTATGGCGAAACAAATTAAACCTTTTTCACTGAATCCTTCATTCAGTAGATTTGCACACATCGCGACATAATTTTCACCACGTTATTCAGAATTTTTAAGGGTTAGGTCACCTAACTTAGGTGATACCAGGGCTCGGCACGAATGGCTTTGGCACGAATGGCTTTTTTGAAAGCCAAGCCAAGCCAAATTTTTCTGAGAAATTAAAAAGCCAAGCCAAAATTTTTCGAGAGGGGAAAAAAGCCAAGCCAAGCCAAAAATTTTCAAGAGGGGAGAAAGCCAAGCCAAGCCAAGCCACTGAAAATGCCTGGCTTTGCCGAGCCCTGGGTGATACAGTTTGTTTTTACACGAAAATGAAGAAATAAATAACTTGAACTGACCTTGATGTATTGAATAATATAACATAAACATATTGTAAACAAATCTACAGTATCGTACTCAAGGGGAAACGCGTTTTTGTGGTCGGTGCGCAGCCAACGCGGCAGTGTGCACGCAAAGCGACGATGCGCACATAACGCGGCGGTTTTTGTAAAGTGGTAGTGTCGTGTTCTGCGCACATCTACTGTTAGATTTTATTCAGTTTTTACACCAATTTATGCCGTGCCGTCACATTATGAATATGTTTATCCAATTTGCTAAATGACGTTTTTATCCAAATTGCCGTTCAGAATATTTCGCTCAGACCCCGCAGTATCCATCGTGCAGTATTCCAATGATAAATTGCATTTCAGTTACAGCTCTATTTTTGAGGCAAAGTGTCATTTCGGGTATTTTTGTTTAAACGAACCGAATTATGTGGGGTCTCGTACATTTGTAGTTATTACAACTTATAACAAAATAATTTTAGTTTTTGCAATTACTATTACCTTAGAAGCTACCATTTGGAAACGCAATTACCGCCAACTTTAAAAAGTTGAAATGCGTGAAAATCTAGATAATTGTCCATCTAGTTACAACTTGCAACTTTTTTTTTCAGCTTTAACTAACGAAAAGAGCAATTTATGTGAGCAATTTTAGTGCAATTTATATGTTCTCCCAAAGGAACCGGCTTCATTTTGCATTACCCGTCCTAATATGCATGTTTTTCGTTGCACGCCCAAATTTCATTTGAAAATATTTAATGTTTGAAAGCTATTTACCAGTAGAATAACTGCTATGTCAAATTTGTACAGGGGGTCACTGAAATATTGTACAAATTCGCCCTAACATAAGGACGTTATATATCTGCTTTTGTTCAACAGCAGCTAAATGTTCTTAAATGATTTGGGATTTTGATTTTTTTGTTTTTCCTTGAAGCCGCTAACATGGGGACACCACTGTATAAATTTGATTTGAGAATGCTTATTAGCATTTCACTGACCAGTATTGCTCGCCCTCTGTAAAAGATGTTTGATTTTGTAATAAAGATTCATTTCTATAAATCGTCTTTAATGTAACGAGTGTGAAATAATCGTACTACCGGCTAGGGTGTCCCAAGCTTTTTACCCTCGCAAAAAGCTTGGGACAGCCTACTAAGGCGTGGAATATGCGTTGGTGTGTACTCGGGTGTTAATAGGCAACGCGGTTTTTTTTGAGAACAACTTTTTCGGAGAATTTCTCCAACATCTTTTTCTTCAAATAAAATGTTCCCTGAAAAACTTATTTAATAGAAATGAAATACAGTCCTTACTCATTTATCGGACGTTTTTGGTTCTCGAAAATAGCGTCCGAAAAAGGAGCATCGTCACAAAAAGGACCATTTTTCTATTAGAATGGCCCCATTTTGGCCGGAAAAGCGTCCGATAAATGAGTAAGGACTGTAAATCTTAAAATATACATTTAGTTTTTTGGAGAAAAAGTTATTCTCAACAAACTTTTTTCTCGAGCAAGCCGCGGTGTCATTACGATTAAGGTTGAGTATTTTGTTTATTCTCAATACTAAACCTAAATTATAACCCGTATTACTTTAAGTTAAACTTGCTACCCACCCACCATAGTCAACGCATCTTACACGCCACCTTGTTTCGCAGGGAAAAGTAGTAGGATCATTTGATGCATGTTACAATATCGTGTCATATGTCATTTCGAAATACAATGGTTAAAAATGCTTAAAATTTGAAATATATCGGAGTTCGTCGCCTACGTTCTATGGTCTTTTTCCTAAGACCTTATAACCACTATCGTGTTTGTACCTTTCCTGCATAGTTCAAGAATAAGTCACTTCAAGGACTGTACAAAATACGCCGTTTCAATTCAAATACAATCCCAAGTTGAGGCTCGCAACCCCCTTTTAAGTGCAGCGTTTTTTTTTTTCGATTTGAAAAATCTCCTTGCGCTGTCTGGGTCTACAAAATCAGCCCTCCAAATGTCAGTCGACTCAGAGTCAGTAAAAATAATCACATTTTTGGGGTCTAAGCAGGGCTCGGCAAAGCCAGGCATTTTGGGTCTAAGCTGGCATTCTGGGTCTAAGCTTCAATACGGTAGGTGGAGATAATGAAGCGTCTTATTCGATAGACCAATGTCTATTTTTTAATTACAGTCCTTACTTCCAATACGACGTTTTTGGTTCCCAAAAAAAACGTCCGACTGTTTCAGACTGTTTTAGGGACATTTATTCACAAATAGCGTCCGTATTGGAAGCAAACGTCCGTATTGGAAGCAAACGTCCGTATTGAGACTAAGGACTGTATTTGTAATTATCCGAAAATATACTATTAGGGGCCAATTGATCCAACGATGTGACATTTTTAATGCTTGAAATTTGTTAGAAACGCTAAAAAATCGTTAAAATATGACTAGTGGCACCCAAAATGTTGTTACAGGGCCTACAATTTCGATGGCCGCGTAGATTGATGAAAAAGACGACTTGTCCGCTTTTTTGCTGTCTACAGCTCTCTAACAGTTTTTTTTGGATGGCTGGACTAAGAAGACAAGCCTACATGCCGGATAATTTGTTTTCCAGAAAAAACAAATTGTCGATAAAATCTTTGTACAGTAGGTTAGTTGAAGTCGGATACAATCCGCGATCTTCCGGGCAAAATACAAGAAAAATTTTTCGGAGAAACAGCAAGCAAAAATGCAGGATAATGTTTTTCGGAGAATAAATGTTTCCAAGAAAACGTTTGCTCTCGACGAATGCGGTGGCCCATGGAACCCTGTGTAACTGAACAGTACAGTACTGGCTGAACAGTACAGTACCAGGGTTGCAAAAAAACGAATTTTTCTCGTTTGTCGCGTTCGTCGTTTGTCGATAAAAATATTTTTCTCGTTTTTTTCCGATTGTCGTTTGTCGACAAATTCTTGGTTGCGTTTGTCCGACAAACGTCGTTTGTCGCGACATTTGTCGCAAAAAATACAAAAATACAAATTTTTTTTTAAATACACCAAACGGTGTATTTTACATTATATTTTATTTTTCCGGTGAAAATTTTCAAAGAAAAATTTCAAAAAAANCTCGGCAAAGGCTAAAGACCGAAAATGGGAAGAAAAATTATGCTCTAAAAAGCAGGAAAACAGTTATTTTATAAAACAAAATTAGAAATTAAAATATATTAAAATATCGACAAACGACCACCCCGTTTGTCGTTTGTCGCTACCTCGTTTGTCGATCATTTGCGTTTGGCGAAGTTTCAAAAATTTGCGTTTGTCGCTCGTTTGGTTTGTCGACAAACGACGTGTGTCGACAAACGACAAACGTGGTTTGTCGTTTTTTGCAACCCTGGTACAGTACGGTACTATCTATACCATGTTCAGTTATTGGTTGTTTGACACAGCGCAGTGTGTAGCTCCGCGTAGGCGGGGTAGCTGGAAATTTTTGACTTGGTAACGAGTGTAATACAGTCCTTAACCATTTATTGGACGTTTTCCGTTCTCGAAAATAGCGTCCGATAAATGAGCATAGTCTCAAAAGAGGTCATTTTTTTTATTAAAATGACCCTATTTTGGCCAAAAAAGCGTCCGATAAATGACTGTACATTGATTTTTTTTGTGGGCTACTATAGTTACTATAGTATAGTAGGCCGCGGCTGGTTACACTCCGCGCCTATTACCCGGTTTTGTACTAAATTGATGATTTTATGTTGGTTTTGAGTGTCATCTCATTTACATTTGTAATAAACCATCGTTAGAAAAAATTGAGTTTTTCCGTGTACAGTCCTAGAAGGTATTCCTTTTTGGGACGCTCGAGCGCGCTCCATTTTGAGACAATTGCTCCTTTTTTGGACGGTTTTCGGCCAAAATGGGGTCATTCTAATAGAAAAATGATCTTTAAGGATCCTTTTTGTGACAATGCTCCTTTTTCGGACGCTATATAATATAGCGAATTTCGGCAACGGAAAACGTCCCAAAAAGGATCAAGGACTGTAATTTATTCATATTAGGTAAAACAACAGTTATGTTCATGACCTGATTTTGAAGTTAAAACTGTACATGTACATTTGCTTGTGACACGTGTAAAAATCGTGAGCTTTTCGCCTAATAGCTCAGCAAAAAAAAAAAACGCAAGCTATTAGGCGATTTTTCTTTCCCCCGACTTTGTACGAAAAACGTAATATCCTGAGGGCAAAAATGATATCATATGATTTTTTTTTAATAAATTGGCTAAAAATCGTGACCTTAATTTTTTATTTTCTTTCCANACACGTGCAAAAATCGTGAGCTTTTGGCCTAATAGCTCAGCAAAAAAAAACGCGAGCTATTAGGCGATTTTTCTTTCCCTCGACTTTGTACGAAAAACGTAATATCCTGAGGGCAAAAATGATATCATATGATTTTTTTTAATAAATTGGCTAAAAATCGTGACCTTAATTTTTTATTTTCTTTCCACATTTATACAATTACTCATCAAAATTAAATATGGGCCGTCTCTATATAAATATATATTAGCAATATTGTTAGATTCAGGGAGTTAGTGAGCTAATTTGGGAAACCTGCTCCTATTCGTCACGCTTGTAATACGAATTGATTGAAAGGGGAGAGTTTGTGAAAGGCGAGACATTGAAATTGTGAATTTTGAGACGCTCACAATTTGATGAGAAAATTATTTAGTTTACTGTAAAATTCTCCATCATAATAGATATATTCGTAATTGGTAAGAAAAAAAAATAATAAAAAAAAAATGTCATTCGACTCGATGTTGACCGAAAAGGGAATTTCGGCGGAGTTTTTCGTTGATGCGATTTTCGACCAATATCAAATTGAACGGGTAGAGAAAATGGAAACAGCCGAAACTGCGTTGGTTAAGGCACATATACTACAGTGCTTAGAGTACCTAGGCAAGGTTCATTTTGTTTGCAAGTTTTTTGTGGCTATAAGGCCTTATAAGGTCATATGGCAAACGTTAAAAGCCTGTGGTGGTTATAAGGTATTATGGTAAACGTTAGATATGTGGTGGTTTTAACGCCTTATGGGAAACGGTAAAAATCAATGGTGGTTATAGGGTCTTATGGGAAACGTTAAAAATCTATGGTAAGTGCTAAGTCTTGGGAAACATTAATAATCTATGGTGGTTATATCTTATAAGGTCTTATGGTGAACGTTAAAATCCTATGAGCCATATTATATGGCCCATATACTATGCAACGTAGGCTATGGTGGTTATAAGGTATTATGTTAACCGTTAAAAACCTATGGTGGTTATAACTTAACTTATAAGCTCGTAACGTGAACGTTAAAGATCTATGATGGTTATAAGGTCTTTAAGTAAAGGTTAAAAACCTATAGTGGTCATAAGGTCTTATGGGAAAAGTTAAAAACATATGGTCCATAACGCGTTGGTTGGACGTTGGCCAACGCATCCCAACGCCCAACGTTTCCAACACTGGTCCATAGCCTATGGACCATAGGCTATGGTTGTTATAAGGTCTTTTATAAGACGTATTATACCTTATAATTTTATACCAAATACAGTCGTTTCGCTCATACCTTGAGATATTTTGGCCCGAGTGACATTCAGGAAGAAATATTTTAGGCCCTTTGACTCATTGTGGCGAAATTGTCAAGCTATGAGTTGAATAACGTTATACGTAATGACCATTTATTAAGTATACTATTCATTATGAACCTTTAATAGCACGTGCCAATAATATAGAGTGGGACCAAGTGACGGATTTAACTTCAATGAAAAATGAGATTGTTGCGTTTCTGTTGCAAAAACAGGAACAAAAACAAGTTTCTATTAAAAAAGAAGTAACCGACGAGGATTTTGAAGAAGTTGAATGCTGTATTGAAGAAAGTGCAACCACTGATGAAAGCGGTACTACTCCACAAGGCACAGTTTGAATTGGTGTAAAGTAATAAACGGGATAACTTCTAATTAGAATCTGAATCCCGAATATTATATGAGTTAAAATTTATCTCATTTCCTTTTTCATATATATCTACTCCTTAACTGTTAAATTAAGGAGCAGATATATATGAAGAAAAGTAAATAACCGGAATTTTGTACTGGGGTGGTTATTAGATCTATATAAGGACCATTTTTCTATTAGAATGGCCCCATTTTGGCCGAAAAAACGTCTGATAAATGAGTAAGGACTGAATAATTCAAGTCAGTTTTTGACACCCCTGTAGGTTGATGTTCTGATTCCGAATTTCCGACTAAGATTCGATAAATTACACCTTTTACAGAGTTAATATGACGTTTATCTGTCATAATGTTCGTTAAAAAATATAATTCTACAAGTATTTTTCGTCCAAATTTCGACTAATTCCCGTTTCTTCGTATAATCCTAAATTCAGAAGATTAAGATTAGAAGCCGCTTAGTTTGTATTGTATACCAATTGAAACCGTGCCTTTAAGAAATAGCCATCCCTGAAGAATCCGAGACCGAAGACTCCGGCGACATTGAAGAAATTGAAAACTTCGAAGAAATCGGCGGTTCGGAATTTAGCGGTTCAGAAGTCGACGGTGTCTGGAATGAATCCAATGCAGATTTTTGTGTACAAGGCAAACTATTAACCAATGAAGAATGCATTGCGGTCGCCAAAGTTTTTGAAAAATATCCAAAAATGAGCAAAGCCAAAGTAGCGTTTGCCGCTCGACAAGTATTCAATAGATATTTAGAGGTCAGCCAAGTCTGCCGCGTGTTCAGAGATAGGTTGGGTGCAAAATCAATTTTGGGGAGAATTCATACAAGGAAAGGGCTTAATAAGGGACGGTCTTATTTGAAAAACCGTCCTTTAATAAGCACTTGTCCCCTATTTTAAGAACCCCAGGCCTTGGTATACTACCCCTCGTTTCACATGAATATCCGCTGAACAAATTTTTTTATTTCTAGATGGTTGTCTCTACAAAAAGAAAAATAGAATAAAATAATGGGAAAAGAGTGTTAGAGACAACCATTTAGAAATTA
>SCLG01000097.1:387940-406608 GCA_004367875.1 Oikopleura albicans | reverse complement strand
TTATCCTATTTGCATCTGAAATACCAGTTAAGGGATATTTGCACGAGACATCAGAAAAAACCTATTCGTTTTTAAGTCTTCGTATGTTTTACTCTACGCAGTACGGTACTGCCAGTACCCATTTGAAATAACAGTTTGAATTTTCAATAACAGATTTTATATAATGAAAAGTAATTTCAGCTTGGTGATTAACTAATTGGTTAATGCTTAACGTTCTTTTTGGCCAGTTAAAGGAGCAACAATTTTAGTTTTGAATAATTATTTGTATTATTAGTAAAAAAATGAAAAGTTGCAGTCTTTATTTGATAATACTGCCTGCAAACTAACAGCGCAGTGAAGAATAGTCCCGAGTAATCCGATAACAGGGTTGAATGTACTGTTTTTTGAGTTTATAAGACAATACAAAAGACGAATGTTCGAACGAATTTATTTAAAAAATAGTATAAAAACAAAAAGTCTCGTCGAGAGGTGATCAAATCCTCAGTAGTATGTACAGGCTTGAGTCAAATGATTTGAGATGAAGCAGTATATTTTCAGGAATTTGCGTCTTTGGAAAAGTTTCTTTTTAGGCAAGTATAAAAAAAGCCAAACAGTCTCTCAATTCCTGGATTTTTTTCTTCTTTTCCACCATTAACGGGATCCAGTTTTAGTCGGTTGTGAATTTTTACCAGTTTTTAATCAGATTTAATCCGTAGACAAATTGCTGATATGTTTGTGCATTAGAAATTATATTAATGACCGGTTAAACAACTAGAGATCGAATCGAAAAAGCGAGCCCTTATTAACCATGTAATCATTAACAGTAAAAGATTTTAAAGGGTCTTTATTGTTCAAAAATTAGGGCCATATAATTTTCAAAGCGCGGCCACCGTTCCGAGGCAGTTTTTAAATAGTCTACGACGCAAAAATTGTAAAAAAATCGATTCACAAATGTCCAGCTGGGTCACCTGACGTTCGTATTTTCAAATTTACATAGTCATATCTTTTTACATTTTAAAATTTTTTTTAGAAAATTTAACTTTTATTTTTTTCATTCCTTTTTTCTTGTCTTTCCCTCGCTTCAATTCGAGTCTCACGTCGAATTTGATTCGAAAGTGCCCGTTGGGACTGATTATGACCCCTGTGCCGACTACGTGCATTTTGACGATGTATTTTGTGTACGTTTTTAATTTTTCCCAGTTCCGACTCAAGCTTACGATCGTCAGAAACGTCCGCATCTTCTAGAATTTCTTCAGTTTCTATGATTTCGGGTTCCGGATCATCTTTAGTTTCAGACTTTTCTTGAATTTCTTCACTTTCTGAATCTTCTAGAACTTGTTCAACTTGAGCGTCAACTGCATCGTGGCGCATTCCGCGGGTTAATCGCATTCCTTCCAGACTTGAATTCTCCTTTTCAGAATTATCGTCTTCAATTTCATAATCGTAATCTAAGGTTCTTTTTTCCGGTTCGGGATTTGGTTCTCGGTTGCTTAAATGTTGGTGAAGTCGGTTGAGTTGGTCGAGAAGGTCAACGCGTTGTTTATCCTTAGCTTCAAGGGCCGCTTCATACATTTTGACCAAATTTTCTTTCTCGTGGACAAATTCGGTCCGTTCGGATTGAAAGGATTCTTTCGCCGTATCTAAAATTAGTCGCGCTTGTTCTCGCTCGTACTCACGGTTTTTCGTTGCCTCCTAAATTATTTAGTAAATTGTCTCGTATTTAAAAGTGTGAATATGCAGCGGGCCGCCAAGGTTGCCAGCGACGCGGACAATTATCAATTCAGAATAGTCCGCGAAACAAAAAATGACGATGGAAAAAGAAGAGAAATAAAAAAAAAGAAGCGTGATCAGCTGCATTGTCCGCGGCATAACTCAACTATTGGGAGTCACTGTGTGACGATCGCCACACAACGGCCTATTTGTCCTCATATCTCATTAAAACGGCTTCAAATAAAAAAAAATCAGTGATAGACGGGTCAAACCAAACTTCACGGAGAATATTTCGGAACAAAAATCGTAATATTTTTTGTTCTCAATTTTTTTTCGAAAATCCTGCCGAGATGACTTTGGGGAGATCAAACGATTTTTTTATCGGATTAGATGGATTTGGCACGGTGGAGTACCCCGTAAAATATTTTTAGCAAATACAGTCCCCCACCCCAATACGATACACCCAATACGATACAAAATGACGTCAT
Source organism: Oikopleura albicans (assembly GCA_004367875.1). Lineage (NCBI taxonomy): Eukaryota > Metazoa > Chordata > Appendicularia > Copelata > Oikopleuridae > Oikopleura > Oikopleura albicans. Next base: position 404,431 of record SCLG01000097.1, on the reverse strand, counting down.
CACCCCAATACGATACACTTTATTTTTTCGACTTCAGTTACCCCAATACGATACACTTTATTCTAAACCTTTTTTTTATGTATCTTTCTTCAAAATATAAATGAAAATATATTGAAATGGTTTTTCTCGACACATGGGAGGCACTGAACTCAAAGTCAACTTTTTTTTGGCTATCATTTTTAATCACACCAAGAAGATTTCAAAAATGCATAAAAAATTTTTTGGACCACTGGTTTTTGACATATTGGTCGGTTTAATTTTGTTGAAAACATTTTTTTTTCGCCAAATTTGTGCTCAATCGATAAAACACACCACGAGCGTATTTTTTTCTCATTACGACGAGGCACGTTTAGTTGCTGGTTTTCGAGTAACCGGTCGGTTTAAATTTTTGGACAACTAGAAGGTTGACAAAATAACGTTGAAAAACTCCAAAATCTACTAGACCAAAAAATCGAAACTCAATCTGAAAATTCAAAACTTTTATAATCTGTTTATATTCAGTAATATAAGGTTTTACAAGACAAAACACACTAAAAAACTAGTTTTGAGGCCAAAAAAAGCCAATACCCTCAATACGATACACTTACCCCAATACGATACACTTTTTTTTGAAGGAAAGTGTATCGTATTGGAGTGGGGGGCTGTAGTTTAATCCTTTAAAAATGACGATAACAGGCTTGTGTGATGATCATAACGCAGTGTGCCTTACGGGTAATACAAACTCCTGTGACTAATACCCTGTTTTGTGGAGAACCCCAACAAAAAAGTCAAAAATGAATAAAATTGCCTACGGAAAACGGCATCTAAAAGTTTTACAATTCTTGTCCCCGAAACGGGTTAGATTTTTTTTATGTATGCTCAAAAACTGACAAAGACAAATTAAACTTTTTTGCCCGTTTTGGAGACGAGGACTGTAAGTAGGAACTTGACGATTGTGGCATGAATGAAGGGCACCGTCTGAATTGGTCTGTTGTTATTTTTGGCGAAGGGTTTTTTGGTATAAATTCTCACAGGATAAAGATGATTGTGAAAAAGGGTAATCGGGCGACAGGCGAAAGTGTTTTTAGCATAAAGAAGGTAAAGAAGAAAGTAAAATTGGTATAAAGAACTATTATGCGAAAGTGTTTTAAGTTTAACGTGNTTATGGCCGTGTGCCGAAATGTCGCCGACCTGCTGGGTTAAAATTGGACTAATGATGATTGGTCGCCCGGCGGCGTTGATCGGAAGCATTGGATGAGAAGCGTTACCCAGATTATATTCCGGTGCCCAAATAAGTGGCTCATCGTAACCGGATCGGGACCGGGTCAACGGTAGGCCCGTGTATGGATCAAACATGGGATGACTCATTGCGCCGAGGGGTGACACTGGAGCATCGGGATATTGGTTTTCGGGACACGCATTTGTTCGGGGATCACACTCCCAGTCATACTGGTCGTATCGTTAATTTTTAATTCAGTAACAAATTGGTTAAATTTGAAAAATGACATGGTTGACCCCAAAGTAAGGCCCATTTTCGGCACTTGTCAAAAACGAAAGTTGCCGTTAGTTTGGGCCCCTTGCAGGTGTTTTTAAATACTATTTAAAAAAACGTTCTAAATAATAACGATCCTGCTGGTCTTCCGGTACCTCTGGACAGGTAACGCCATCTTTGAATTCCCAAGTGCACGGAATAACGTTTCGAACAGGTCCAACTTTAATTTAGTGTTTAGCAAAATGTTAAACATAATATTTTGGTCACAATTATGTTTAGCGCGTTCCGGGCCAAAAGGTTTAGTTTTTATCAGTACCTTAATTCGACGGATAAAAACCACAAAAGTGCAGCGAAAATGTTCACAGAGTCTAAATGGCAATCACTTCCTGTTTCTAATTGTCGAAAAGTACAATTTATACAAACAAAACGTAGGAAAATATTTAAAATAATCATTTTATAAATAATTTTTTGCACAATTTTTTTTTGCACAAAAGTTTTTAGTTTTTTTGCAAAACTGCATGATAACTAAATTTTCAGGTACAGTTCAAACATGGAGGCTCCTAGCGAGTTATCTTAACAAGCTTGTTAAAGCTTTGGTTAATATATACTTTTTGGGCTTGAACAGAGGTTGGCAAATTCGATTTTTTTCCTATCCGACCCGACCCGGAAACCGCGGGTATTAAAAAACTGTACACCCGACCCAAGTAAGACTCAGGTTTTGGAATAGGGTCTGGAACTCGGGTCTAGACCTTAGTAAAAATGGGTACCGGACCCGTGTCCTACCAGAGTCGGATACTGGTTTACTCGGCTAAGAGATCGGGTCGGGTACATATTGAAATTTTCCATTGTTTTACCAGACGTNTGTCGAAAAGTACAATTTATACAAACAAAACGTAGGAAAATATTTAAAATAATCATTTTATAAATAATTTTTTGCAAAATTATTTTTTTGCAAAAAATTTTTAGTTTTTTTTTGCCAAACGACATAATAACTAAATTTGCAGGTACACTTACCATATGGAGGCGCCTAGTGAGTTATCGTAACAAGCTTGTTCCGTCCCGGAAACCGCGGGTATTAAAAAATGTACACCCGACCCAAGTAAGATCCGACTCGGGTCTAGAACTCGGGTCTAGACCTAAGTAAAAATGAGTACCCGTCCCTTGACCTACCCGGGTCGAGTACTGGTTTACTCGGGTGGGAGATCGGGTCGGGTACTCGAATGATGACCTCTGGGTTTGAACATATTGAAATTTTTAACCCTAAATTGTAAACCCTACTATAAATTTTGTATTTGAAGTTAAACTTGAAAAAATCGAAACAGGCGTATTCCAGTAGAACAGATGAGCTTAAACACGATCCTTTAAAAAAACAATTGCAATTAATTTCCACCTCAATTTCGGGACTCATCTGGGCAAAAGTTCACTAGCCATAAATTATAAGATATAATTTACAACCTATAATCGCAAACCGTTAATGTTTATACTGACATACCGCTACGTGGTCAAATAGAATTTCGATAATAAATAATTTTGATACTTTTAATTATGTTACTAAATTTACTGATTTTGACTGTTCGGTTGAGACCACGAAGTGGGCGGTAGTTAGGTTTCAATCGACGACATCGGTTGATGGAATTTTAACCTTATTTTTTTCTGAACTTAATCCTGACATGGTGCTTTGCACTCATAGTTGAAAATATATTGTCCATCTGCAACGATTCCGCAATTGGCGGACAGTGGTACTGTACTGTTTTGTACCGGTTCTTCGCCAGGGTACGGATATTGGGGGCCTTGTGGTCGAGCTCCGCATACCTAAAGATTATATTGTACGTTAAAAAATATTTTCTGGAAATTTATTTGTTATAAAACTTAATCTTAACTCCCATGGGGAAGTGTGTGTATATAGACACGCAACTTGTTTTTTCGTCGATTTAAGGCATTTTCGTCGTAGGGCAGAACGGGTATTGCTGACCCCCTCAACTTTTCGAGAAAATTCGACTGACGGTATTTTTTTGCGTAGGTTGGAGATTTCAAACAGCTCTCTAGGGGGCTCTGGTGGCCCAAAACAACTTTTGAATAGTCAGATCGGCGTAGTCTGACGAGCTCTACAACTTGGCTGTACTAGTTTTTTTTGAATTATTGGGAATTATTGTGAGTTTTTTAAGTCTGTGTATATAAACACGCATTCCCCCCTACGGGTTCCCAAAAACTCCTTCCCCCTAAGAGTTGAAAACTTATTTTTTTTTGGCACGGCGTCTTTTGAGATGAAAGACTTTAGTTGAAGTTTAAAAAGAGTCGAGTATCGGGAATTTGTGCGGATGGCTTAACGTGCAACTGAAACAGTTATTTTCGTATTAATTGAACAAAATATCAATTATGACTTGTTAACCATAAAAATTTGCTTATCATGAGCTTATTTTGCGGTACTCGGTCTCGTTCAAATTTGTATGGCTCATATCATGTTTTTTTCTCAGAGCTGGTCGAAATTGACATTTTTGGTTTTATACTATAATTGGAAAATTGCTCGGTCAAAAGTGACCAAATTATGTGCGTCTAATACTCATGAGTACTCGGGAATAAGATTACCAAATCGGGGTATATTTTTCGTTAACAATTATGAATAAAACAGATGCTTAGCATATTAGTAGTTTGGTTTGTTTGGCGTTTATACTCTAGCGTAATAATCACGTTCTAATTAGGGTTAGGTTTTCAACCCTAGCTTCGAGTAATTATTGATGATACGATAAAAGTCGTTAATTATTCGGTCCCGTTTTAATTGATGCTTCTGTTGATTGTTTTTAAACTAAAATCGAAAGTTTTTCAAAAAAAAAAAAATTGACAAAGCCAAGTTGTACAGCTCGACGAACGACGTTGATCTGATTATTCAGAAATTGATTTGGACCACCCTAGAGAGTCTCAAACCTACGCAAAATAACTTTTTTTGGGCCAGTGAGAGCGTAGGTGACACATCCAAATGAGTCAAAAGTTAGTGCAAAAGAAAAACTGAATAATTGAATTGTGAAATGCACCTACCATATGAGTAACTTTGACCTCTTGAAGGTCATATGGCATATGACCTTCAATGCGTCAAGGTCACTACGAATGAATTACACATGAGTGACATTTGTCTTTTTTGTGCGAAAATGCTTTGGTTTGTGAATTTGTAAGACATTAACCACAATATTCTTCGTCAAAAAATTTAGTAATCCAATGAGTGAAAAAAACCAAATTCTTGAAGAATGTCAAAGGCAAAAAATATCGCGGAAAAACTATCGATGTTTTTGTGGTACGGATTTATGGAGCGTGTTTGAACCAAGTGATAAAGAAGATAACAAAACGTGACACGTTCAATACGAAGTCCGTTGTTTAGAAACTAATCAACTTTTTCTATTTATAAAATAATCTGGAAGTCCCTAAGATCAGGCAATAAATCCGCTTCGGACATTCTACTGTTTATGTCCAACATAAAAGTACCGTTGCGATTTATTTCTGCTTTCTACAAAAACAATAAATTCGCTTTTTGACAAAAAAAAAACGACACAAATCAAAAAAAGAATAACTAATTTTGTGACAAGCCCAGTGAAACATTTTGTTATACATTTTGAACAACGGATTTTTGCATCTGAAAAATTTACGTAAACAGAAAGGACATTTTTCAAACAATGATCCGGATTTTTTTAGATATGTAAGGGGTTAATTTGTGAGATAAATCTATCACAGAAAGGGTAGAAAAAATCAGACAAACCTTAGCTAATGTTAGACAATTTGAAAATTTTCCAAATTCAAATTTTGAGTCAAAACTAGGCTAGGTGAAAAGTTAACTTTAAAATCAACTGAAGCCAAAGCATTAAAAATAATAATAATAAATAATATTTTTATCACCTGATTTACCAGAGGTCGGCACTCGGGTGCCCCGACTCGGGTAAACTCGGGTATTACCCGTATCCGACTCGGGTAAACTCGGGTATTACCCGTACCCGACTCGGATAGAGCACGGGTTGGGAAGCCAATTTTTCGGTCGGGTCAAACGGAATTTTAGTCGGGTAATACCCGACTCGGGTACGGGTAATCATTTTTTCTCTCAGTCGGGTGAATGTTCCAAGCTCTGTGATATAATTTTAAGGGGTGACTTTCAAATATTTAAACTGGACCACCTGACGGGTTATCTGACCTAAATAAACGCTTGAAACCGGTAAAATAAAACAACGTTGGTAAGATAACATGTGAGGGGCATTTTTGGGCCCTTTTCTGGTTCATTTTGCCCAAAACTGTTACGATTTTAAGTACACCCCCTGCGCTGTTATCTTATCAAATAAACTATTCGACTGTGAAAACATCAATCTGTTCTTCTCAGATTAATATAGCGGTGAAAAAGTGAGGGTCACTCAGTGACCCCCTCAAGTGCAATTCATTTCTGGCACGTGTGCCAAGTGGTACAACAGAGATCTCCATTAATTCGGGAATGAAACAAGGGCTAATTCTAGCAAAACCAAACGGTGGCAGATAATGTTTATATTGACCACAAAATGATTATTCGACTCATTTTTATTTTGACCAAAAACATTAGGGCTGGTAATGGAGGTCAAACCTAACTTTTAACATACTTTTTTTTACAAAGTGATTTCAAAACAATCTCTAATTTTATTTCAGTATGTTGGAAGTATAAACAGTAACCCTACTAGTATTATAATATATTAAGTTATGTTAAAATGTTAAATTTAGTAGAACTGTCATATCAAAAACGTAATCTCGTTAAATAACGTTATCGAAAAAGTCTATTTAATATATAATATATTTCCGGATGCTCCCGACAGTGCCGCATGGCACTGTTTTCAATTAGAAAAGAGCTATCCCGATCGATACTTATATACGGCTGGTTTGCCGATAACGGTTAAGTTTTTGTGAAGATTATTTACCGGTTTACCGGCAATGGACCTTCGGTTACCGGGTTTAATACTTTGGCACCCTTATAATAATTTATCCGCAAAAATGTCATTCAGACCGACTACATTACACGTAGTTAGAGGGAATTGAAATCAGGAATATTTTTTATATTCAGTTTAACCGGAAATGTACATCATATTTCCGCTTTTAATACTTTGGTATCATCCATTATCAGATGTGCATTTCCGGTAAACCGGACATTACTCTTGATAAAAAATAGCCGTAATCCGCAATTCCAACGAATACAAAAATTTTATCGGGGATAATTCTTATTGATGTCGAACTATTAGCCGAATAAATCAGAAAAGTGCCATATGGCAATGTTGGGAACGTATCAGGGAGCTCAGGTGTTAACTGTTGGGTTTCACGAAAATAAACCTATCTTTTACGCGTTTTTCTAAATAATACAGCAACTATTTTTTAAGTGTTCTATTCAATGAATCACACACGTTTTCTAATAGGGCCTATTAGGGAGTTAGGTACTTTCGCGTCCATTTTGGGTGGCAAAAAACCCGTTTATGAGTACTTTCGCGACCACGCCATTTGGTCGCGAATTGTTGTTCAAAATATGTTTTCTCGACCACATGGTGGCGAAATGGTGTTTTGGGTCAGGTTTTGCGACCAAAAAATAAGGTCGCGGAACCTTGTTTAAAACAATATTTCGCGACCATATGGTCCCGAAACCATATTTGAACAACAATTTGCGACCAAATGTTGTGGTCGCGAAAGTACTCATAAATTGGTTATTTCATCCCTATAATAGGGCCTAATTAAGGCCTACTTATTAAGTACTAATAGGCCTAATTTGAAATTGCCGAATAAAGCGTAGCCATTTAAAGTATCTTTTTCCATAATACGACAAAAGCCGTTATTTGGTGACGAAAACAAGTTTATTTGGTTGATTTTTCCGGTGGTTAAAATAACAATAATCGAAATAAATTTCCTGGTCGTCAGCAAACTGGTGCGACCTCACTTGTACTTTAATTTGTTCATGTTAATTGAACTTGTTCTTAATATTTGAGTAATGACCAGTTTTACAACTAGAACTTGACCAGAAACTCGTGTTAATGAAAATAAGGTCAACGATTAATTTAAACGTATTTTCCCATAAAACAATATTTATATCTTGTACCGTTCTAATGTTAACATCTGACTACATGATGTAGTCTACATCCTTTATATAGTAATTGAATACTTATTTTTCGATAAATTATTGTTTCTCTATTAGAAAATTTAAAATTGAAAATTTGACATACACCACGGTGGTCACCACCTAACCAGTTATCTTGTTTTGCCTCAAAAAGTCTTATGATAACCAAATTTTGTTGAGACAGTTGGGTAGAGATTTCGAGAAAGGGCGAAAAACTTCTTGTTGTCTGTTAAGATAATTGTTTATGCGGGAATTTTCCATAAATGATTAGGAAAAAACTGTGAAGATGCCGAATCATAACGGAAAACTTTTAAGATAACTGGGTAGTGCGTGGGCAATTGTTAAGATAATTAGGTGGAGCGTGGGCGAAAATGGCTTTACGATCAAAAACCCGACTTTGTGAAAATTACTGGTGAGGTGGTGTAATATTCGATTGATAACACCATAAAAAACTTGGGAAAATTGCTATAAAAAGCTTAATGTCTTATAGTCAAATTAAAGTCAAAAGTTTTAACCAAACTTCGAAAATATAAAACTATCACGAACCTATCAGCCTTAATATTTGATAATTTTTGTATGATTTTTGACAGGTAATAAATGGACTATACTGTAATTAGAATTATTGATTTTCGGAGCTAGATTTTGACCTTATCGCATTAAATTAGTTTCAAAATGTGTTTTAGAAATAACATAATTGTTAGTTTTATCTTTAAATATTTTCAATATAAATTACGTTGAGTCAAACTCACGTCAAACTATTCACATACTTTTTCAGTAATTTGTTGGTATGTTTGGATTAAAATATGTCTCGATTTTTCGCTGAAGAGTTACAAAACACAAAAACCAGCGACACTGAATTTGAATATCTGCAGTCAAATCAAATCTACTACACCGCTTGAGGGGTTATCCGTCCACTGTTGCCTCAGGTGGCCTTATAAACCATCAGTGCGTGGGCGGGATAGGAGAAACAATTTTGGTAAGTGGCTGGGTAAGCACACGAGCGGGCCAAGTGGCCGGATAACCCCTCCAGCAGCGAAATAAAACTCACAACTCTTATGGGCGCAGTTACGCCTTCCATTTAAAATTGTTTGATTGTCAAATATTTTTGTTTTAAAGCCTCAACTTAAAGCAACAAATACTTAAACATCATTTTTTTTATTTTACTGTATCGAATACATAACTTGAGCTTATCTTTAATGATATCATGAATGAGTTAAAGTGCAGAACATTTTTAATATTCAAATCAGTCCATAAAATGGAAAAAAGTGCAGGAAATTTTTTTTTTATCTCTTTTCCTGGATCACTAATTTTTCAAATAGGAGAAAAAAACTCTCATTTTCCAATAATCAAAAAAAAAAGAAAATCAAAGTGTTTTTTTACAATTTTGTAGTTTTTATTTTATCACACTTTTTGCTCCAACAAACAGATTTGTTCTGAACAAATGGAAGTTTAGGTCACTGTCAACAGTTTTTTTAATTTTATCTCCGTTACTTGTCTTTGGACGATGTACAATATACATAAATATGGAAAAAATATTTTTGCGATAAAAAGCGTGCGTAATCAAACCATTTTAGCTTTCAAAGTTCCAAATTTTACGCCCTAAATGGACCGAAAATGATAGTAAACCGGGCTTAATCGAAAATCACTAAAAATGGGTCTACATGTAGTTGAAATTTATGAGAAATGACAAATATAAAACTTTAAACGTAACTGAATTTTTTTAAAGTTTTACATGGTGACATGGGCGTTTAGTTCAAATTTGGCCCCTATAGATTATATCCCACTTGGGACCCCTGAGAGTTAAAAGGTATTCCACACTTTATCCGCTTCTCTTATGAAATTTCATAAATATTCGTCAAAATTCAGGTTTAAGTACTTACATTATCCATATCCCAATCCCACTGAAAGTCGACTTTAAGCTCAATAAGTGAATCATCCTCTGTTTGTCCGTATGCGCCATTAAAAAACTGTGAAGAAAGCCACAAATATTGTATTTCAAATCTCATGACTGGATCAATAAAAAAAGCTGTAAACTATACACAGGAAAACAACAATAAAAAATTTAAGCTAATGTATTCTGATATTCAGAATTTCAACAAAAAATGTGGGAAATAAAATAAAGGTTCGGTATTGTCGCGATTGCTCGTGGAGTATAGGTGGCCTGGTGCGCCGAGCAGTTGCTCACAACGTTGCGTGAACCGCCGTGTTTTGACTATAATTATGTAAACGACTTAAAAAACGTCGCGCAGACAGTTTTAAAAAACATATTTTGATTAAATTAAATACAATTAGAAAATACAATTATTAGACGAATTAAATGGAACTTTCATTGCTCTAACAATACATAAACATACGAATAAGAAACACGAAAATGAGAATCCATACTTGAAAGCATATTTTATTTACATAGGGTGTAGACCAGGGCTCGGAAAACTTAGAAAAAAACAATGAGCTGTCCTGGACTGCCCTTTTGATCTCAAAGATAGAAATGAGCTATCCTGAACTGTGCTCTCCAGCTCAACAAATGAAATGCGCTGCCCTGAACTGGTCTGTTGAGTTGCAAATTTTAAATAAGCTATTCTCTTTCTGGCCTATTGAGGCGAGAAATTATCATGAGTTTGCCTGTAGTGGCCTTTCTAGTCGGAAAAAATGAGCTGTTCTGTCGAACTATCCAGCCAGCTGTCGAGTTGGGATGTCGAGCTGCCTGTTCTTGAGCCCTGGTATAGATTACACCGTGCGAAGGCTAATCTGGCAATTCATGATCACTTTTAAGAATTTTTTGTTGAGGGTTAACTGCACCATTTATTATTAAAGAAATAAACGTCCCTATTTTTAAGTTCAAATGAAATAAAGTGGTAGAAACTTGGACCTATACCGAAAGGAAGCTCATAGCGTTTCTTACTCGTAGCAGCAGTTTTTAGCAAATTCACGACAATTTATGATGTTTTAGGCCTTTCTAGGTCATTCTGACAACGTTCTAGAGGTACTAAAATATTAAATCAATGCATTTTGTTTGAAATCCCCGAATGCAGATTTATTACCTCAGGCCTTTTTGCAAAATTTTGACCGCCAGTTTGAAGCCCTCCAACTGTTGGAGTCCAACATCATTTATGAATCATTATGGGTTCAAACCGGACAATGGCATTAATGCAGGGACTACAATCGTTTTTATCACCCAATCTTGAAAAATGTTTCGCACTGTACCAATAGGTTTCGATAATCTGGCAATTTACCAAATTATTATAAGTGGCAACGACTATTATAAGCTTCTAATTAACGAGAAGAAACGCGAAAATACTCGATTGTGAAACCTGATTGTCTGCTGCAGGACAAAAAATTCCCAGAACAAAATTTCGCACAAAAAGTATCTCATAGAAGTTCTATGATAGAAGTTCTATGATAGAACCCGTATCTTGGAAAAGTTCTCCGAGGTAAGTTTTACCCTTAACACCGTGATGTGACTCATCATGTGAGGGCGTAGTAAGTACTTATGAAATACTCTTAGAACATAATTAAAAAAAAATAATTCAACAATGAAGAATCATTTGGTCCGAATGAAATCAGAATGATTTCACAAAGCCATGAGTTAATATGATAGGATAATCTAATAACGTGCCGGAAATCCAAAATATCATTCAAATAAAACTTACATTTTTATTTTTCAATTTTCAATATAAACATAAGTAAGACCAATATGCGACGAAATTTATTTATCAAAGTTTTCAAGAAATGACATTTGAATAATAACACTTAATGTTTTTAGGCTTTAGCGGCTAGCAAAATTTCACAATTCGAATTGTGCAGAAATTCGCAGATGTCTAAAAATATTGCCAAAAGTCCTGCAAGTTACTGCAAACAGGGCTCAGCTGAGTTAGGAATTTTGGCTCGGTTTTTTTCTCCGTCGAAAAGTTTTGGCTTGTCTTTCTGTCCGTTCACAAAAAATTGGCTGAATGTGTCTTTTGTATATATTAGCCAAGCCATGTGCCGAAATCCATTCGTGCGGAGTCCGGACTGCAATATGCCTGTTCGGGTTTTTGTTGATTCGCCGACAAATTTTCACCAAAACCAACTTTTAGTTTTTAAACATTATTTGCAGACAAAAAAAAAATCAGAAGTTGATGGGTCATTATTTCTAAACTCATTTGTTTGTAAATTTTGTCGACTTTCCGGTTGAAGACTATAATGAATTTGATAATTTCATTAACTGAATCCTAAAGTATGCTCTAATTAAAAAACAAACAATAGAAAATCATAATTCCAATAATTTTCCACAATTTGTTACGCTAGACGTGCTGAAGCTACCAAACGGTGGCCATAGCAAACAAAGAACTTAGAGTGAACACGTCGAAAATGCGTTAATATTACAGTGTTTTTAATGAAAATATTCCATTTTAAGCGTGGCTCAGACGCTTATTTATGGAAAAAGGTCATTATCAGGGTCGTCTAATAGCAATACGATAGGACAAGTCAATGGTGCTGTGAAAAAAATATATCAGAAATCACGTGATGGGGACTTCGTTTTTGAAACATTGGTCAGCAAACCAAACTAAATATCAAACTTTGAATATTATATTTCCTGCCAAAAAAATATCGTATTAGTGTTCACTCATGTTCAAAGCCGATGTCTTAATTTCAGCAAAATCCGAGAGTATGTTTGAGACATTTTATACAATATAGGTATACTTGATAGGTCGATTTAGTACCTTACTGTAAGGTCCTTACATGTATATCGCCAACCAGGTTGTCCGTTCCAATTCCATTATATAGAATCAAACGTGACCGTGTGATGTATGGTTAATTTTTGAGGTAAAATAACACTTTAGATACAAAACTCAAGCGGGGAATATTTCGACGATAAGAAAGTATGCGATAACGTTAGATGATAAAACATATGGAACCGGGAAATTCATGTGGCGTTGTTGAACATGACCTGATACCGTCATACACAGTTCAAATCAATTGGGTCGGGTCAATGATCCCCGTTTTTTTTCTAGCGACGTTTTCTCTCAATTTTTGAAAAAGACTATTTAAACGTGTTTCAAAAGCTTATATCCAATTTTCCTGAAACACATTTTCTAACGTTTTTTTTCTAAATAATGAAACTGAAAAGACACTAGAACAATTCAAACTTTTTCTCAGTGAAGGGTACCCATTTATGAGTACCTTCGCGACAACACACTTGGTCGGGAATCATTGTTCAAAACTTGGTTTCGCGACCATTTTTTTCACCTAAAAATAGTGATCGCGAAACCTCACCCAAAACATCATTTTACGATCATTTGGTCGCGAAACCTAATGTAACAACCTTAGTAATGTTGAACAACAATTCGCGACCAAAATATCAGACTCCGCGTAAAAGTCTGAAATGTAAGCAGCGCATAAGTTACTAGTGTGCTTTATCTAGCGAATTTACTGAAGCACATGCCTGGGACAACCATTGAGATAAATTACCAAATTGCCCGTTCAGACTATATTTATTTAAATCCATTCATAAAAAACAATATGTCAGAGCCTATATTTTGAGCAACACTGGATTTATGTCTTAACTGTATTTTACATATCATTCTCAAAAGACATATCTCCTTTTTTGAGTGTTCAATTTCTGAGGCAGATATATAGGCTGTCCACGATAGAAATTCTCGCATGTTTTCGCTAACTAATTACGAAACACACCAATTCGCTCAATTTTCATATTTTATTCAGTTTTATGCGTTTGGAACCAAGCTTTATATGCTAGAATTCGTTTTTATCTGACTGTGCTACTTTAAAAACCCTAACTTTCCCACGAGCAGCCTAATCCAGACTAAAATTTCTGAGTTTTGGAATATTTTTCGTTTTGAACTATTGACACCCTATAGCCTATGTAACAGAGGCTATGTTCTAGTTTAGTGCTCTAACACAATGGGAAACCTATCTAATTAGTCTGCACGACACTAATCCGCTATTTCACCATATTTACGTTATCAACAGTTTTTTCGCTATTTTTTTGTTCAATAAGAAAACGGCATCGTGTTTTGTATAAACTTAGGCTACGGTCTTTTCGCCTAAGTATCTATCTAAGACAACATACTTATATTGAACCTTTTATCTACAACCGGTGAATTTGGTTCAATTGCGGATTAATTTGTGTCATTTTATTTTGTACCAAAATCCAGCTTAATATCTAAGTACAGTTGAAATATAAAAAAAATGTTAAGTAGTTTTGTGCAGGGATCGAAATATCAATCACAAATCCACAGAATCACACTCACACGTTTTCGCGTGATTGTCATGGGAAATTCCCCAATCACACCAACATCACATTTTTGTGATTTAAGCCGGTTTTTGCCAATCACACCGTGATTTTTGCGTGATTGTGATTGAAACGTTTGTGATTTTGTGATTTCCGTGATTTCTGTGATTTCCGTGATTTCTGTGATTTTGTGAGCTTGATTGGATTTTCCCCGAAATAACACGTTTTTTCGATCCCTGGTGTTGTGTTATTTGAGCTGTGTTTATTTTTGATATTTTTCAAAAAGATTGAAAATGATGATTCCGAAGTTGGAATTTTTCAAAATTTTGGAACTAAAAAATAAAGGCGTTCATGATCTTTCCGACACGAAGGAACATTATTGTGAAAGAGAAAAGTGATGGAATTCTTCCTCTATGAGTATTATTTTCTAGATACAAAATCGGCAACTTTTCAGAGTTGCCACACCATACGTAGCTCTAATGCTTTCAAATTCTAGAACATTGACCATTTTAGCAAATCTGCTAGTTCCGGATTGGGCCAATTTGGCTAGGGCCTGGTAATCCTGTTTTCACACTATTGATTTGAACGTGTGTGTAACGATAACTCAAACCTAGTAATTCAACTATTTGTTGTTAAAGTTGTCGACAAAACGTTACTTTGCTAGACTACAAACATTAAAGATTTGACTTTTGGCTTACTTTGCCAAGGTTCACTGTTTATGAGAGACAAACAACATTTTTTGTATTTTTATCAAAATCAACCAGCTTTTGTTTTTGCAATTTTACTACGACTTATTCGCAATTTAATATAGTAATTTATACCAACAAACATTTCAAAAATACGATTTCGGCAAAATCTGAAAGAAACACGTCGTTACTAACTAGTCCTTAGGACCAATAGCTTAGAAATAAAACTTCGATTATTTTTTCTGGCAAAAAATATTTACTCGTTGAAAATTTCATATGCTAAAATTTGTGCCCAAGATTAATGAATGCCCTTTAAATCATCATTTTAATATCAACATTAGAATTTAATAGCCTTCGAGTCGAAGGCTTCGACCTATAAATCGGCAAAAATTGTCATGAAGGCGTGAAAAACAATTACCTAAGACGGGAAGTTAGTAGAATAAATTCTGATGACCATTAATTTAACATTGACCTAATCAGAATAAGTAATTCGTATACGTGACCTCGAAAAGGTTCAACTTTGTCCAAATGTATAAAAACAAATTAAAACATGTATCCGGAAGCTTATGTTGTTTCAGTGTATTGACATTCCACAAATTTTAACTATGAGTCATAGTCTATGACTGAAAAATGATGATAAAAAAACTGGTGAACCGCTTGTATTGTTTTTGTTTCAGAAGTTGTACGCCGTACAATGTACGGCCCTAAATAGTGGGAACCAGCCATTGGCAATGGGCCAATTGGCAATGGCCCATTGCTCTAATGAAAAAGCGGTGGTGGCGTCATAAAATCTGAAAAATGACACTGCTATTGTACTCAGAATCAAAAAGTGGATTGTAGTGGCCCAATTCCGTTTTTTTCCAAGTTCAAGGAGGTACCTGATAAATGACTCATAAGGCCACGGTATAGGCAAAACTGGACTTTTTGAGGAACCACCGCTTATTCATTTCACTCTCAGGTATCTTTACTTTTGATTTCTAGAACAAATTCAATTTCATGAACTTCGCCGGTAGTGCTAATGGTTTAAGATACGAATCGACTATTTAGGGCATCAACGGACGAATTACACGTTTTTAGTCGTTAACATGTCTCTTGAAAATAATCAAAGATTAAACCCGATATTCAAATAGCTTATACAATAATCTATTTTCTGATAAAAAAAGTCCCTTGCTATTATTTATTAGAACGGATTTTTCTGCTCGTGCAAGTTAAAACTGGAGACTATCAGTCATTCATCAACCATACAGTACCTATGATAGTACTAATTTATTTGAGTTTTTACTAGAAGACTACGCTTATCATTTTCAACGTGTTTGGGAAAGATTGTTTGTTGTACTTGAAGCGTGTGCTCAAGGTGTTTCTGGACGCTCGGAAGCATTTCTATATTCCAGAATAAGATTTTCAAAATATTCACAGAAATAATCAGGGTAACTTTAAACCGGCGGTTTTTTAAGGTAACTTGTTTTAGTTCGACTACATTTTTCGATTTGCTGTTTTCCGGTTTTCACTTTTTTTCCAATGACCGGATGTAACCGAAAATGAAAAAAATAAGGATTATATAATTGCAAACAATTTTTTACGCAGTTGATTCCGCTCTATCACGAAGAGTGAAAGAAAATTTAACATATCAGTTTTTTTTAAATTTTCGTAATTGTCAAGTCACAATTGTCAAAAAAATTTAAATTATATCGTCAATTCATCAAAATTCTCTATTCAATAATCTTCGGACCCACACATTTAACTACTCAGCCTAATGGTGGATAACAATTCTAGAAATCAATTGACTTAATTTTAGGATACGTGCATGTAATATGCAGCATAATACGCGAAAATTTGTTATTATGCCCTTATTGTCCTGAATATTCATGAATGCTTCATTTTAGCTCGAGTAAATACAACAAAACTCGTCTCCGAAACGGCTGGTTTTCTTTGAAAAAAAACCACCCGTTTCGGGGACAACCAGCCGTTTCGGGTACCACCCGTTTCGGGGACCACCCGTTTCGGGGAC
>SCLG01000097.1:369219-387375 GCA_004367875.1 Oikopleura albicans | reverse complement strand
AAAGCACTCCCATCAGAGAGTCCCCCTACGGTATATTTTTTTATCTGGTAATGTTTAAAAAATCTGTCATAAACGTTTGTCTTTTTTTGCCTTTTTCGGTTTTTTGGGTATAATTTTTGTCATAATAATCTGAAAAAACCACCCGTTTCGGGGTCATTGGAAAAATCGAAAAAAAACCACCCGTTTCGGGAACAAACAGCCGTTGCGGGGACACCCGTTTCGGGGACGAGGACTGTAATAATTATTTTTGATCACTTTTTGCATAAAACATTTCAGATTTTGACAATTTTTTGCTTCTTTTTGTTGTTCATATTCCTGGAGATTGTCTTCATATTGATTAATCAGCGATCTTATTATCATAAGGGATTTAGCATATTTTAGCCTGAAAATTAATTCTGGAACATCTTAAAACTTTGTCTAAAATTTCGTCTGAAAATTTTGTCTAAAACTTTGGCCTGAAAATTTTTTTGAGAAATTTTTTTTGTGAAAATTTGGCTGAAAGTTCTCTCTAAAAATTGTGCTTGATAGTTTTGTCAGAAAATTTTGTCTGTAAAGTTTGTCGAAACTTTTTCTTTGAAAATTTTGTCTGAAATTTTTGTTCAAAGATAACTTTTCTGAAACTTTTGTCCGATATTTTGTTTGAAAATTTTGTCTATTATTATGGTTTAAAAATTTTATCTGAATAAATTTACTAAGTTGCTTCGAACGTTTTTATACATTTTATAAGTCGGTTAGTCAGAAAATTCCACTACAATTACTTTTATAGCCCCTTCCTTCACCAGCCACGAGGTATTATAAATTTCAGCATTAACTGATACTTTCGATTTAATAAGAAAAATCAGGAAAAACCGTCTTAAAAGCATTTTTAAGTGTACTTTAGTTTCTGCAAGCATTTTGTTGTTCCTTCATTTTATCTTGTCTGAAATTGTGGTTAATGGATTTTCGCCATACTCATGGATTATGAATTTCACATATTTAAATGCAGCATACGTGCTTAGAGGGGGTGAATTTTAACTGTCGTGCGCCATATGGGCCAGATCTGGCCCATCGGCGCTTTTAATCAGTATTATTCGTTAACGGTTAACGTTAGAGTAAAACGGCCAACGGATTATGAATTAAGCACCGAATTCACGTTTTGTCCAGTTAATAAAAAAATTTCGGCATTAACCCGTCGGGCTCATACAGCCCCAAAAGTACCCAAACATATAGTAAAAATTTTTCTAGTCCCAAATATTGATTTTTTCTAGGATAATAATACGCTGGTACTGGCTGGCTCAAAATAGTGACGACGAAAAAATTTCGCTCGAAATAAAAAAAAAGGAAAAAAAAAGAACGAACCCGATACGCGTAGGTTGAAACAGTATCTTGAAATTTTATACAGTAACTGAAATTTGTATGAAAATTATTTTCCATTATAAATGCACGTTATTTTATAACCCCTGAACTATTGAAGTAACAAATACTAAATTGTAGCTATTTAGTGTTTTGAACAAAAATATTTGTTCAAACGGGGTGAAAATTAGATGAGAATGTTTGTCAAAGTATCCTTTTTTACTTTGATCCTTAGTGGAATTAAAATATGTGTTATTGTGCCGTTATCGTAACAAACTCGAAGAAAAAACTTATAATAAGTATTTGATGAGATAACAATACGACGGCAAGATTCAATTTTATAAAATATTTGGAGAAAATTTGACGATCCATTTCCAAAAACTATTTCCAGATATTTGTAGCCCCTGTTCCATTAAATTGACAAATATTAAATTGGTACGTTTAGCTTTTTGGACAAAAATAATATTGCAAATGGGATTGCAATGTTTGTAAAAGTATCCAAATTTTTTTTCTATCTTAGCGGAAACAACTGGATCAACGCAGTCTTCCATAATATCAATCTTCATAAAACTTCATTCTGAGGTTCATTTTCAAGGTTATGTTCAGGGTCATCCTCACTTTGTGTTACGGTATAAATTAGTATTGGTATAAACGCAAAACTGCGGGGTTTTTTTTATAAATTTGACTCTTTTTGGCGCGAAAAATTATCTTTACTAAAACAACAGCAGAAAAATGCATTTTAACTCGATTGTTAATTTGGATACATGGGGCGTTGGTTATAAGGTCAGTTATTTGGACCGTTATAAGGTCAAATCATTTTTTGGCATTAAGGTTAAGTGAGTTTTTTTTGAGNCTCACTTTTTAAAACTGCTTAAAAACACCTTTAATTTAAATTTTTTGATTTATATGTATTTATAAATAATCAAGAAGAGATATGACAGATTCATAATTCGTTGAAATTTTCAAAATCGGCACAATAGTTTTCATGTAATGATGAAACGCAAGTGGACCATATTTGGCCCATATGGCGCACGACAGTTACAATTTCATGGTGGCGCAGGACAGTTAAATTAATGTGGGATATAATGAAATTGGTCGGGTTCACATATGGTAAGGCCTTATAAGGGTATGCTCGCCATTAAACGTGAAGACTTGCCACGTTTTTGTTTTTATTTTCTTGATAGCCACTTCAAACAACGTTTATAAGTAAATCGAAGATCGTCCAACAACCAAATTTAAGAACTAAAATAACTGGCGTCAACAGAAAACACAATCAGTTGAATAAAACATGTTTCTGGCAGGTACTACTTTATAACCACGGTGTGACCCGTCAAAGTGGTAATTTTTGTGGTCATATAACATTCAGTTTTTGTTTCATTAGCTTAGACAGTCTAGGCTGGACTTGAACTTGATGTAGTATTATTTTTAATATTTACTTGCTACTCTTAACGCCATAGATAAATGCTAACAACTTATCGTAATTATGATTTATACAAGGTACGCCGTTAACCGGTCACTACAATTTTTCAAAAACTGGCCGGTTGAGGGCGCATCCTGTGTACATGTTATATGAAAGAATTGTGTTTTTTAGCAGCAAAATAAATTAAATATTTAGATGATGAGTCATTTTAAATGTTTATAAATTATATTATATAAAAAGTTCACAGCTGTTTCTGCAGAATTTCTGCAGAAATGTTCAGTCTTTTGTTAAAATTTAATTAAGTTCCTGAGTTGGAAGTTTTCCAAGAATGTATATAAACCCCTTTTTTGCACTTGAGATAACCCGTTGGAGGTCTTCAAGGGCTATAACTTATAGCCTATAAGTTATAACTTATAACGAAACAGTAGTAGTACACAGGATGCGCCTTAAACCGGCCACTAAAATCCCTAAAAAAATTGCCACAAAAATGGCCGGTCAATTGCGCATGTGTACTTTCAAATGGTGCACGGTGCACCTAGGTTCTACAAATAAATTTTTCGACAAAAAAACGGTGTTATTTCATATGCAAACTGTTATTTTAAATGGGTTATACATAGGTGTAAAAAGTCAAAAAAACTGTTTCAAATGAAACTGTTATTTAAAATGCAGATTGTTAATTCAATTGGTGCTATTTGGTGGTGTATTGTTATTCCATTTTTTTTAAAAACATTTTTCACGTTTCGATATCTGAAACTCACGCGTGATTAGTAACCACAAATGACTATAAATTATAATTTCGATTATGTTTTTGATTTTCGTTAATTGTTACTTATAATTAACAAAAAATCAAAAAAATATGCTGACATTCGAAAATAAATCAGCATGCTGCAGCAGATAGTCGAACATAAATCAGTTCCGGTTCTGTTTCACACATTTAACATTATGCGGAAAAAAAAGTTCGAAAACAAAAAAAAAATATTGTTGACAGTACTTTGAAAACAAATGATGTTTTAAGTCGGAACAGGAGTAAGCAAGCTTTACTACGAGCTTTTTAACATTTTTTTTTTTCATAAACAGCATTTTGGGATTAATATTTTTTGCACCAAGAACTTTCTAATTCGTTCTTGGAACGGTTTTATCCCAGACTTACCAAATAAGTAAAATGCCACCAAAAAAGACCAATTCCGGTTTAATTTTAACTCTCCCGGGTTTCAACCCTTGATTTATATCGCGTTATTTAGACATGAAACTGAACTACAGATTTCGAATGGGTTAATCGTGGGTTAACCTCGAAAATATTAAAAAACATTTTGTGCTTTTCAGAATTAGTGGGGGTAAGTATAATTTCTTAATGGATTACTTTTTTTAAAGAAAACAGCTTAATTTCACAATAAACTCCTAAACAGACGAACCATTATTACGAATAAACAATATTACGATGTACGCGATAAAAGTTTTATCATAAAACGTGTACCGGAGTTAAAAGTAAAATACACATATTAAGGGTGGCCGTCTGTGATACTAAGTACACGAAATAGTGGCCTCGATTTTTTTTAGAAATGACACGATATACCGGATCATATTTGTGTTAAAAATCAAAACCATCCGACCTAACCGGTTCGAGTTAAACCGGTTTTCTCGATTTTTCGTTATTTCTCGACATTATCATATTTATTCACCGTGTGATTTCAATTCGTAAATATATACATTTATATATATATATTTTAGCTTAGCACTATCTTCGATAATATTATTATTTTTTATACCAAGAATTTTACAGCGGTATACCGGTGGTTTTCACCACGAGCGCCACTAAGCTCCGTGTTTACTAGTACCAATGCATCTGCCAAGTAGTGGTTTTATTTTTTTTGAAAAAAATAAGTGAAGACAACTGGAGTTAATATATTAATATAGGACAACAAAAAAACTCGAATTTTAACGGTTTTTACGGTTTATTTTCTAACCGGTACAATTTCGAGACTTTTTAATGCTATCATGGATTCCGCAGTGGTCGATTACCCCTAACAATTATCTTGATCGGTAAATTACAGCAACTTCAAAGTCGAGTAAAAATACGAGGCGGGACCCTACCAATACTAAGCAGTTACAGGCAAACAACTCAGGCGAACAACTCACCGCGCTGCTTTTAATCTACCATACATGTATGGCCCATACACTATTAAATATTTAAAATACGTGAGCTTCACCTACAAAGTCCGACGTGTTTTTGTGAAAAAGTTATGTGTAGACAAAAAGCTCTTAAGAACCGCAATAAAAAAGTAATATATATTTAAGTCGTGTAACCAGATTTTTAAAATTTATTTCGTATCACAAACAGGCGCCTAAAGAGGTTCGGAATAACTTTTTCACCAAAACACACCATAATTTGTAGACAGAGCTCATGCATTTGAAAATTCCGCGAAAATTTTCTGCCGGCGCTTTTGTCAATATGCAGAGCCGAAAAATTATTCGAGAACGAACTCTTTTAAATTTTAGACTTTATTTCGATTAAATGCTGAATGGGTCCTAAGTAAGATCAAATTTGACAATTGTGTACTCAAATGTTTCGAAAGTGTTTATGATCTTAAGTTGGGAGATAAACCTTCTCACAAGAACTGAACAGTTTTAGATCTCATATTTTGCATACAAACGGACACTTGACAAAAAAAAATTAATCTCATTTAAAACGCTCCATACTTTATCGCTCTAAGAGACGTCGCCCGAACTTGACTCTCAAGAGTTAAGAATTATTTTTTCCTCATTTTTTTGTTTTCTTAGGCGGTCGGGAAGATAAGACCGCAGTGCGTAGGCTTCTATACAGTTTGTCTAGAATGCGTTTCACACAAACAACAACATAAACATCGCGCTTTTATCAAACAAACGTCCCAACGAATTTGGTCCAAAATTCTCATATCCAGAAATTTCAAAAAATTATTTCGAAATACATTATATTATCAATTTGAAATTTTCGTATTTGAAAATTGAAAACTTTGAAATTCTCAATGTGTGATCAATATACAAAATAAAAAAAAATTCTAAAGTTAAGTTAACTACTAGCCAAAACCTAGTATTTTTTTTAACAGAAAAGCGGCCCTATAAATTACAGGTATAATTTATACCGTATAAATTAAAGCATATAAAAGGCCTTATAATTTATGTGCGACTATAGATATCGTAACACCAGTAATTTGGACAAAACGAAATTCAACATTAATAACCTAAAAAAGTCCAATAAATCTTATTGCTCGAAGTTAACGTAAAAAAACTGAAGGCGTCTAATAAAAAACCGATTCGAGGGAATAATTCACACGGAATTCCGTTCTGCGGAATAACGCGCATAAATCAAAAGGTCCTTTTCAGCATACGCAAATCCTTTTGGCCCAAGCAAATCCAAAGTCATTTTGAAAATTGCTTTTGATGCAAAAAATGTTTCTGCTGTGGGCCTTTTTGGCTAGTTTTTGCAAGGTAAACTATGGGTCATCCATAAGAGATGTTGAAGGCAAAGCAGAAAAACTCCAGCCAGGGCTTAAATTATTCACATGTTATATTATTGTGCTTCCAGAAAGTTTCTAAGTTTTGTCAGTATTACAGGGCATCAGTCGGATATCTGAAGAAAACATTTTTTAGATAAATGAGGTGATCAACGTACAAATAGTTTTAAATAAGAGTATATTATTCAATAAAGGAAACCAGTACCATATCTGAACCAGGGCTCAGTAAAACCTTATTTGCTTGACTTGGCTTGGATTTTCCCCTCTCGAAAACTTGTGAGGCTAAAAGCTAAACATATTATTAGCCAAAAAGCCAAGTTTCTTTTTTACTAGCCAAATTGCATTTTTACTGGCTTTATTGGCTTTAATGACCTTTTTGTAAAAACATTTGTTTTACTTGGCTTGGCTTTCTGTCCGTTCAAACAAAAAATAATGGCTTGGCTTGACTTGAAAAAATGATTTCGACAGTCCTGTATTTGATTTTGAAAGATTATTTCTGTTGATTGGCGGTTATTCCAAAATAACTGGTAACATAGTATCAAGACTATTTTTCTGACTCAATTTCTTTCTACAAATATATCCACCTTTATTCACTTTATAAAGGTAGGGGTCGGTTGGCGGTAGTCACTACCGGCAACTGACCCGCACCCGGGTAAAATCGCGAAACTACCGCCAAACTAAGAAAAAATTTTTTTTTTTGCGGTAGTTCATATTATTATTAATTTTTTTCTAGATATCACTTCTAAATATTAAAAATGAAAGACAAAAATTTGTTATTTAATAAAAAGAAGATTTCGACGATAATTTTGATTTTTTGGACATATTAAATGCAGAACCATATTAAATGCAGAGAATAAAGGCGAAATTCATATTCCTAAAAAAACTTTCATTCGCGATCAGAAACTTAAGGAGGAGAATAGCTAACTCCTTAAATTATAATAAAAACATCTAATGTGTGACAAAAATGGACTTTACTGGTTTTCGGATTTTGTTTGTACACAACATGACTGACACTTCCTTAAGAACTAAAAATAAAACAATTATTTTCATCATTTGAGTTCGAGATCTAGAATTTAAGTGAAAAAACTAAGAGAGATTTCTTATAACTTATAGAATCAAAATAATGGACTTTAAGTTATAGTCTTTATATTTAAGTTATAGTCTATTTAACTTAAGACTATGAGTCATGGACTATTAGTATAATCTATAACTAAAGTAAGAATAAAATTGGTTCGAGACTGCCAAACTAGAAGTTCAAAAGGCTTATCCACGGAATTATACCAACAGCTACATGAACGATTATGCGAACTTTTCCTGCAAACTTAAAAATCATAATCAATCTTATCAATATACCAACCTGTAAACACGAAATCAAAATTAACATTATATTTAAACTACCGCGAAAAAATACTCTTATGGGTCAGTTCGCGGTAGTACGACCGCGAAACTAAATTTGGTGCACTACCGCCAACTGACCCGCTTCCTTTATAAACCCTACATTACTCACGTTTTATGCATCATAACTAGGTATGCTCGAATATGGCTATCTCGTCATACCAGCAAGCTTTTGACATGATTTAACTTGTATTCGACTCAGTTTGAGTCACTGATTCCGAATTTTGAGGTTTCGTAGTTAGCTCTTAAAGTTAACCGGTAATTTCACCGGTAAAACGGTTTTGTCTTTCCTAGTTTTCAAATTACCGGCAATTACAACTTTTTTAGAGCAGTTTTACCTGGAGATTACGATAAAGATATAATTTTGTAAAAAAACCGACGTTTAACCGGTATTTATCGGTATTTTTGTTAAAATTATTACAAAATTACCGGTTTTTAAAGGTTTTTAAGTAAATTGAGGCCACTTATTCTGAATTAAAACTTATTTTGAAAACTGACCAATAAATGTCCAATAAATATCGGTTTTTAGTGAAAAAACACTCAAAATTGTTTCGACCATTTTTACGCTGAATTGGANAACGTCAGACCCATTGGAAGCAGATGAAACTTCTGTAACGTGGGAGGGTACTTGTACCCAAACATGCGGGATTGGTATCCAGATTGGGTACTTCAAATGCAAAAATACAAATACTGGCGTTGAAGAGTGTCAGGCAGATTGTGTTACCCAAAACGTACCCACGCGCACGTATCGACACTGTAATGAAAATCCGTGTGAGAGTGAATCATTAGGACACGGGAATAATTTGTCGCTCGAAAAACAGGTTCACTTTTAAAATCAGGGAAAATAAAGATACCAATTTGAGTGTTAATAAACTTAAGAAGCACCCAGTACCAATTGAAGCTTCGGAACCAAAATATCGCGTGTACCAAAGCTTCATTGCTAGAACCAGAACAGAAAAAACCTCATCAATATCTCTTCATTTTTTAATCCGAGGGATGCTCAGTTAATTGGTCGTTTTTTGGGTAAAATTTTTTTTAATTACCGTCTGGAAAGTTGGATCTGACAACACCGGAACATATGAAACAATTTACCGCCAGTTTACGGTAAACGGCGGCATTCCTTCCGAATGGCTCCATATGCATTGTATGGCAAACGACTGCGATTATATCGGTAATAATGGTGACGAAATGCTGTTTTCGTTTCTGTCGAGTTACAACTCCCCCGGTTTTTACCGGTTTCGGCTTCATTGGTCAACCGGTGATTCACTACAGTGGTCACAAAATACCAGTCCAGATTTTGCCTTTGACGCCGATATGANACCATAAACGGCGGTATTCCTTCCGAATGGCTCCATATGCATTGTATGGCAAACGACTGCGATTATATCGGTAATAATGGTGACGAAATGTTGTTCTCGTTTCTGTCCAGTTACAATTCACCCGGTTTTTACCGGTTTCGTCTTCACTGGTCAACCGGTGATTCACTACAGTGGTCACAAAATACCAGTCCAGATTTTGCTTTTGACGCCGATATGAGTCCCTATGATGTTGTTTTAACAAATTCAAACGGAGTCGGTGTTGATGTTCCGGCATTTTCCGGATTATCGGTTTCGGGACAAATTGGTTTCAATAATTTGCTTGATGGCGCTGCTCCTACCGGAACTGTTGGCTCTGGGATATTTTACAGGTTTTTTTTATCGTAATTTTAGATTAATACAAAAAATTAAGGTGCGTATTACGTACTAGAGTAAGTTCGTGAAATTCATGTATTATACGCCTTTGTGTCATCAGTTTTTCATCTTGGGTTATTCCCTGCATACTTGTTAGCTTTTAAAAATCCTCAAATAAAAAAAAAATAATGGATGTCAAAATATTAAATCTGCAATCATACCAATTAGATATATTTAAAGTGTTGCACTATGGAAGAAAAATTGGATCGGAGGAACGCCCAATGATTGGGGTGGTGTCGGACATCCGACTTGGACGGACAGTTTTGACGGAAGTGGAGTCGTTGGTCAAGGCCGGGGTCGCGATATGGTCAGAATTTTTGCGCCGGTTATGGCTTAACTTGTTTCCAACTTAAAACATAACACAAAAAATGTTTAATAATAGAGTATTTGTTTCAAAATCATGATGAAAATTGTTTATCTTTCCAAGTTTTTTCAACAAAAAAAAAAAACAATTTATCCTAAAAGTATTTCTAGTTTGTTGATAAATCCAGTTGATTTCGTGTATACGATTAGTTTCTGGTTAACTGTCGGTACCAATTTCGATCTCCGAGATTAAGGGGCCGATTGGGTTCAACTGAGTGCATTTCGAACGGATGCATGCGCTAGTGGAACGCACGATTGTCATGAATTCGCCGACTGTACCCCCATTGGAAACAATTATAACTGCGATTGTCAAGAGGGTTATACGGAAACCGTTAATTTCTTAGACGGAACAACAATTTGTGAAAATGTTGACGAGTGTGATGACGGAAGCCATAATTGTCCGGCTCAAGCCACCTGTGTTGACCAGGCGGGATCATTTGATTGTCTATGCCCAGTTGGTAAGACTAGCCTGTTTGATTATTTTAAACTTTTGATCAAACTCGTGAGGTGATTTGTACAATATCGTCACGACGTTTTTAGGGATAATAGGATCCGACATATTGAAGGAATCGTAAATATTTAAAGTATTTGTTACTAAATGAATAACATTATGTTCATTTTAAGATTTTTCCTACAATTCAACAAGTATCGAGTGTGTGCAAATAACAACAACGAAATCAACGACTACAACTACAACAACTACCACGACTACTACTACAACAACAACCACAACAACTACTACAACTACAACAACAACTACTACTACTACAACAACTACCACAACAACAACCACAGCTACGACAACAACAACGACTACCACGACTACCACTACAACAACAACCACAACAACTACTACAACTACAACAACAACTACTACTACTACTACCAAAACTACCACAACAACAACCACAACTACGACAACAACGACTACCACGACAACTACTACCACAACGACTACTACAACAACGACAACCACAACAACGACAACAACAACCACTACAACAACAACCACCACTACAACAACAACTACTACCACGACTACCACAACTACGACAACGACAACTACAACCACAACGACTACTACAACCACAACGACTACTACAACAACAACAACAACAACTACGACAACTACAACAACCACAACTACTACAACGACAACTACAACCACAACGACTACTACAACAACGACAACCACAACTACAACAACAACAACCACTACAACAACAACTACAACAACGACAACTACTACAACGACAACTACTACCAAAACGACTACTACAACAACAACCACAACTACGACAACAACAACAACTACTACCACGACTACCACAACAACGACAACTACTACAACGACAACTACGACCAAAACGACTACTACAACAACAACCACAACTACGACAACAACAACAACTACTACCACGACTACCACAACTACAACAACGACCACGACAACTACTACCAAAACGACTACTACCAAAACGACTACTACAACAACAACAACCACAACTACGACTACAACAACCACAACTACGACTACAACCACCACTACAACAACAACTACTACCACGACTACGACAACTACGACAACTACAACCACAACGACTACAACAACAACCACAACAACAACCACAACAACGACACCGCCACTAATATGTGATGTCGGATTTGACAGTAACGGAACTCATTGTATAGATATCGACGAGTGTGAAGAATCGCCCTGCTTTGGATCGACATGCTTTAATGTTCCCGGCCACTTCTTATGCGGTAAAATAACCTTACGTTCTAGTACATCACAAGTCAGAGTCTTAACTAACTTCGAAATTTTGAGAAAGTTGAAAAAATTGTAAGAAAGTAAAAAAATACATTTGTATAAGTAAATTCATGGCTTCTTATTCGAAAATATTAATCCAAAGTTAACCTTTAGCAATAAAATAACCATTATATTGTAGGTCCAGGAAATGTGCCGCCGCGCATTGACACCCGCTGTGGAATGGGTTTCGACGGTGCTCCTTGTGCCTTGAATCTTTTACCCGGTTTTGACGCTGTTGAACGTTGTTGTAATCATAAATTGGGTGGGTGCGGTTCTGGGCCCAAATATTGCAAATGCGACAGTTGCGTTGACTCCGGATGTGTTTTCACTCTTGCCACAAAAGCCAGAGAGCGCCTTGAATTAAATAGATACAGAAATACAATTATCGGTAAGAGAACTGTATGAGTGTACCTGGTTGAAGAACTGGTGTCAACATAATTGGTAACGGGTGTATACCAACACCGAGCCCAGCCAGAGATTTTTTGTGCTACAGCGAGCCGAGCCAAAACATTTTCGTTGCTAAAAAGCCATTCGGTGATTGGCCGATTGCGTTCAAAAAAGACCAATGACAGGCCACATAGGCCTCAGACGCGCTGTCAAGCAACGTTACCAAAAAATGGTAACATTATTTATTTTTTTCGCGTTTGAAAATCACTGCAATATAGACGGCCAGGCCTTAGTGGGTACATCGATTTCATACTTTCATGCGCATATCTTGTGTAACGAGTTGATAACAAAAAATATAGGTTTTAACGAAAAATTGTTGGATCAGTATACAAATTGGACGTTTACGGTGATGGAATCAAATCCGAAGCTTCAAGTTATAATGGAGAAATCTGCCTACTTGGAAAACGAATTAACCTACATGATTCAACAGGCCGATTGTCGAAGGTCTCGGGAAGTTTTAGAGGTAAGAAGTTTCTACAACAACGAATTGCCCTAGTTTTTCCTTAACTCCCAGGGGGAGTGCGTGTATATAGACACACAATCTTTTTTCGTTCGATTTAACGATATGGTGGGCAAAACGGGTATTGCTGACCCCCTCAACTTTTCGAACAAATTACATTGACGGTATTTTCTGCGTAGGTTGGATATTTCAAACAGCTCTCTAAGGGCCTGGTGGCCCAAATCAATTTCTGAATAGTCAGATCGACGTAGTTTGACGAGCTCTACACTTTGGCTTTACCAGTTTTTTTGAATTATTGTGATTTTTTTAAGTGCGTGTTTATATACACACATTTCCTCCCTACGGGTTCCCAAAAACTCCTTCCCCTGAGAGTTAAATACGTTTAAGCTTCAGAATCGGAAGCGAGATATAAAAACATATGTTGTCTAATTTTGTGACTTTCGTTTTTGGAACAATTATCCCGTGTGTTATTAGCCGTATCTCAGGATTTAATTTTTTTTCATTCAGCCAGTTCCGGCCGATATTCAAGCCGCCGTCGAAAGTTTGCCCTGGCCTCAGCAATTTTGGAGCGGGTTCGATCCAATTATCGATTATTATCTTCTAAATTGTGGAACAAAGCGTCAAAACGTGATGAAGCACAAAATGCAAAAATTTGCAAAACTTGTTGAAAAAGCCTGCAAAAAGCTAGATTGCCTCACATTCTTTGACTCTAACCGCTTCAAATTTCTAAGTCAATTTGAGAAGTCAAAATTGGCGCCGTTGAATGACGAGCGGGTTAACTCTCATGGTGGCAGTCCACGCATTCTAGAGACGATTTTCAGGAGGCGACCTGATGGTACTTATCATAAAGAAACTATCTATTTCTAAAAGTTCATGCTCAATCGCGGTTAACCGACTCCTCAGCAATCCTTTTTTACTTTTGTATCCTGTATATTTACTTTTTGTACATTTATTTTTTGAAAAGCTGCCCCTGCAATTTCAATCAATACATTGCCTCAGTCAACCAACAAGTCTCGATCTGAACCAATGTCATTATTACTTACAGTGTTTGGACTTATTTTCCATTATTTTGATATTGTATTCGGAAAAATTTGTATATACAGTCCAAGTGAAGCGCCAAGGACCATGGGAGCGTCTCTTGTCTACGCGCGATCTTTTGGTACCAAAGCTTCTTTTGGTACTAATGATTATTTTGCTACAAATGATTCTTTTGGTACCAATGCGGCTGCCGCATTGGCAATGCCTATTTTGGTACTAACGCTTCCCGCGCGCCATTTTGGCCGCTTTCCAGTTTTTTACACTAAGCAATTTAAAAAAAATTTCTCGAGTCAAAAAAACCCTTCGTGTGGCCTTACTCACCAGATCAATTTTTGTCCATTTTAACAGTTTCTTATCACATAAGAATGATTTTTTTTTTAATTTTTTTTTATTGGTTACCTTCTCCGTATAACACTATACAATAAAGGCTCATAATAAGGTCTATAATTAAGACCGATTCATAATTAGAGCCTGTTTCTCAAGACACAAATACAGGACTTGATATAAAATCCATGCTCGAAAACCTTACTGTTTGAACTTTATATGTTATAAAAACGCTCAGTGGAACCCAACTAGTTCAGCGAACCGAAATGCAAATTTGTTGAAACAAAAAGTCAAAAAAATTCAAACCGATTATGATTTACGCAAACAAATCTTAAGCATTTTATAATATCAAATGAAAAATAAGATTCACGAGAATAATGCCAGAAGAATAACGAGAATAAATCAAAAGGTCTTTGTCAGCATGCGCCAAGACTGTCATAATCAACTCTCAGTTTAGAACTGCTTTTTCTGCAAAAAAAATGTTGCTGTTGTTGGCCTTTTTGGCGAGTTTTGGATGGGTTAACTCTGAGATAACGATAAAAGAACTAGAAGTCAAGGCAGAGATTATCCAGACAAGGGTTAAACAGTTGAACTTTGCTACAAAATGCAAAAATTTTTCTATGAAAATGTTGCTATGAAAATGTTGCTATGAAAATGTGTCGATTATTGGTACACTCCCCCCTCTTGATAAGGGCCTACACGATAAGGGCCACTTTTTTGACGAAAAAGTTTTTTCTCATAATCAGGGCCAAAATAGGCATTTTTGCCCCCAGAAATGGGCATTTATCTCTCATAAGAGGGGCCATTATCACTGGAAATATGGTGTGAAGGGTGGCCCTTACTATGTCATAGTCAGAGAGATTTGAGTTTTTGTCTGATAGTCTGGCAAAGTCTGAACAAATTGTCCAACAAGATTGTCGGATATTATTAATATACTGAATACACTTTAACCTCCACTTGGGAATACAAAAATATAAAAAAGTAAAAATAAATACATAAAAAATTGAGTGAATTACTAACCAGACTATCTGAAAAAAACTCCACTTTCTTATAATAAGGGCCACCATTTCTCATAATAAGGGCCACCTCATAAGAAGGGCCACTTTTTTAGGAAACAAAAGTGGCCCTAATCATCAGGGGGGAGTGTAAAGCTTTTTTCAAAAAAATGCCTATAATTACCTGAATTTTCTTCACTTGATAAAAAAAACATGAATGCTTTTAACCCTGCGAAGCGAAATGTTGCATGTTCAGGAACGCCAGACCCATTGGAAGCAGATGAAACTTCTGTAACGTGGGAGGGTACTTGTACCCAAACATGCGGGATTGGTATACAAATTGGGTACTTCAAATGCAAAAATACAAATACTGGTGTTGAAGAGTGCCAGGCAGATTGTGTGACCCAAAACGTACCCACGCGCACGTATCGACACTGTAATGAAAATCCATGTGAGAGTGAAGCTGTAGGAAAGGGGAACTCTCTGTTCGATGAGTATGCAATTGGCCAACTACAAAACTTAGCTAAAATACACCACCTACCTACGTAACTTAACAAAGCTTTTGGACAAAGGTATAAGTTGCGTGTATTTTGTTAAGTTAGGTGATTTTTTTTAAGTTTCGTGGATTTTGTTCAGTTACGTAGTTAGCGCGTAGGCGGAAAAGTTGCCACGAGAAAACTTTTAAGTTAGATGAGCTTTGCTAAGTTACGTGAGTTTTGCTAAGTTACGTGGTGTTAAGTTACGGTGCTAAGTTACGTAGGTAGGTGGTATACGTCAAGAATACTACAATTTCCTTTGAACTAAAATAAAATATTCGTCAAAGTTTCAAAATTTTTTTTTTTGCTTATTGCCCGCAGGAGTTATTCAAATAA
Organism: Oikopleura albicans; assembly: GCA_004367875.1. Lineage (NCBI taxonomy): Eukaryota > Metazoa > Chordata > Appendicularia > Copelata > Oikopleuridae > Oikopleura > Oikopleura albicans. The sequence continues at coordinate 371,698 of SCLG01000097.1, read as the reverse complement.
AAGCTATATTTGATTTCGATATAACTTGAGTTTTAAATAATTAATAAAAAATATTGTTACGAATAGGCTAGATTTGTTAGTCATCTGCGACAAAATTTCAACGATGAAAAATTCCCGTTTGAAAAGTTGGATCCGTGAACACCGGAACATATGAAACAATTTACCGCCAATTTACCATAAACGGCGGTATTCCTTCCGAATGGCTCCATATGCATTGTATGGCAAACGACTGCGATTATATCGGTAATAATGGTGACGAAATGCTGTTTTCGTTTCTGTCGAGTTACAACTCCCCCGGTTTTTACCGGTTTCGGCTTCATTGGTCAACCGGTGATTCACTACAGTGGTCACAAAATACCAGTCCAGATTTTGCTTTTGACGCCGATATGAGTCCCTATGATGTTGTGTTAACAAATTCAAACGGAGTCGGTGTTGATGTTCCGGCATTTTCCGGATTATCGGTTTCGGGACAAATTGGTTTCAATAATTTGCTTGATGGCGCTGCTCCCACCGGAACTGTTGGTTCTGGAATTTTTTACAGGTATTTTGTTAATAAATAAATTATTTTGATAACTATAAAAAAACCGACAAAAGTACGACAAACCGATATGCGTTTTTTTAATTCAATTAAAATCTTATTTTTTCCAACAGTCTTCAAAATTGAGAAATCGGCAGATTTTTTACTGAGTGTCTTCACTTCCTAACCAGTTGTCATAGCACCAGTTGTCGTAACAGAGTTGTAACAATTTTGGGTAATCATACATATTGTTTCACTTATTAATTCAGTAAAATTAACGTTATGATAAAATTGACTCTTAGCGTTGCCCTATGGAAGAAAAATTGGATCGGAGGAACTCCCAATGATTGGGGTGGTGTCGGACATCCGACTTGGACGGACAATTTTGACGGAAGTGGAGTCGTTGGTCAAGGATGAGATCGCAATTCGCATGAGTCTTATATATATTAGTTTCAAACTCGTTCGACACACATTAAGGGGGTTACTGGCGGATCGTAAAAAACTGTTTTGGCCAAATTGTAGAGCTCGAAAAGTTAGTAAAAAAATGTGGAAAAATGAAGTTCCGGGAATGTCCGTAGCGGGTTCAAGAATTTTTTGAAGGTGCCAAAAAGACCAAAAAAGGGCTAAAACTAAGGAAGCTTTGGGGGTCGAATGAAAAAAAAAATAAAGATTGTTTTGAATGTTAATACGGTGTAAAATCACACGCTGTGTGGGGTGGGTTTTGTAGATTTTAGAACTTACTTTTTGGTAAATACAACAATTTTAAAATTATCCTTGCACTTGCAGAATACGACTTTTTTGATTTTTTTTTTCAATGCAAAGATTCCAATACTCTACAAATATTTCTCTTATAAAATTTTCCAAAGCACATTTCAAAAATCAGTCAGAGATCAAACACACAAATCAAAAAATAGGTCAAAGGCAATCAGCATATGGGTGGAGCAAACCGCTCTTCACATGTTTCAGAAAATTTCGATTTATGTGATAATTAGACCTTCACCATTTGTGACTTATGCCGCATAAGTTATGCGATATCAAGGATATTTGTTATATCAAGATATATTGCAGATCAGAAAACTTCCGAAGTTTCTAATACAAAAAACAAAATTCAGAGCGTCAGTGATTTCGTTAATAAACTTAAAGGTTGTGACCCATAGGCTATGGGCGATAGCTGGTATGTTCAAACTAATTTTCGAAAAATTATGTTAGAAAACTCAGTAATCGGGAATATCACATTGTGAAGCAGGTGAAAATACGGATTTGCCAACATGTTTAGATTAAAATAATTACTAAAACTTTTCATGTGACAGTAACATCAAAATTGTAGAAAAATAATAATTATATAATCAAGCTTCAAATAAACTATGTGCCGTGATGATCTCCAAGGGACGTGTTTGAGGAAGTTATTTATGCAAAATGGTGCAATTTTATTATTCAATCAGCGCGAAGCTCATAATAACACTTTCACAACGTGCTTTCTTTCTATCGTTAAATAATTTACCGTTATAATTATCATCACGGGAAAAATGGGCCAAAAGAGGGAAAGTTCACGTTGCAAGTGTTTCAAGCTGACACTGTCCGCTGAAAAACATATAAATTAGTAATTATAAGGAGTAAAACTGTGAGGACGAGAAAATTTAGTATTGATTTTGATCTTTGAGGTTAAGGGGCCGACTGGGTTCAACTGAGTGCATTTCGAACGGATGCATGCGCTAGTGGAACGCACGATTGTCATGAATTTGCCGACTGTACCCCCATTGGAAACAATTATAACTGCGATTGTCAAGAGGGTTATACGGAAACCGTTAATTTCTTAGACGGAACAACTATTTGTGAAAATGTTGACGAGTGTGATGACGGAAGCCATAACTGTCCACCGGAAGCCACTTGTGTTGACGATGATGGAACATTTGATTGCGTCTGTCCGCTTGGTGAGACAGCATATCTTTTTGATTTTTTTTT
>SCLG01000097.1:319131-369105 GCA_004367875.1 Oikopleura albicans | reverse complement strand
ACTACAACAACAACTACAACAACAACTACTACAACCACTACAACAACAACTACCACGACTACTACTACGACAACCACAACTACTACGACAACTACTACTACAACCACAACTACTACAACCACAACAACAACAACTACTACTACTACAACTACTACTACTACAACCACAACTACAACAACTACTACAACCACTACAACAACAACTACTACTACAACCACAACTACTACAACCACAACAACAACAACTACTACTACTACAACTACTACTACGACAACAACAACTAGTACTACAACCACAACTACAACAACTACTACAACCACTACAACAACAACTACTACTACAACCACAACTACCACAACGACTACTACTACTACAACGACCACAACAACAACGACAACTACCACTACTACAACGACAACTACCACTACAACGACTACAACCACAACTACTACTACAACCACGACTACGACTACAACAACTACAACGACCACGACAACGACCACGACAACGACCACGACAACGACCACGACAACGACCACGACAACGACCACGACAACGACCACGACCACGACAACGACCACGACCACAACAACGACACCATTAGTATGCGATGACGGATTCAACAACAATGGAACTCACTGTATAGATATCGACGAGTGTACCGAAAACGAACAATCACCTTGTTTTGGATCGTCATGTTTTAATGTGCCGGGCCATTTCTTATGCGGTGAGATTCACCGCTTAAAAAAAAAGTGTTTTATGTTTTTCATAGGTATGGGCATTTTACAACCGCGGATTGATGGTGGCTGCGGCGTGCGCTTTGACGGGGCTCCGTGTGCTCTGAGTCTTTTGCCCGGTTTCGATACCGTGGAAAGATGTTGCAATCATGATTTGGGCGAGTGTGGCTCCGGTCCCGAATATTGCAAATGTGACAGTTGTGTTGATGCTGGATGCGTTCACACATTTATAGTCCAAGCTAGGGAACGTCTTGAACTTAATAGATATGGAAACACAATTATTGGTGAGTTTCAGGCGCTAGTTAACTCCTAGGGAGACAACTGTGCAAATTTGCCCAGAAAGCCCTAAATTGACCGAAAGTGCAAGTAAACCTAAATCAAAAATCGCTGAAACGCGTTTCTAGGCAAATTTGTACGATTATATGCCACTTAGGACCTTCAGCAGTTAACTTCCGAATACACATAAACAGAAAATTTGTTAACGAAAGTTACGAAGATATGACACAGGTCTAGACCGGTCTATGCCTTCATTATGAAGATTACTACTGATGTTGCATGTGCTTCGTTCAAAACTATTTTGTCACCAAAATTCAGAATTTATTATAGGATTTAACGAAAAATTGTTGGATCAGTATAAAAATTGGACATTCACAGAAATGGAATCAAATCCAAAGTTACAGTTGATACTGGAGAAAGCTGCCTATCTGGAAAATGAAATCACACAAATGATCGAGCAATCAGATTGTCGAAGATCTCGAGAAGTCTTGGAAGTAAGATTTCCAGTTATTCTACTCAGAAACCGCCTGTCTTCGGACGAGGCGTTAACCTAAAGTTAATAAAATGCCCAGAAGTTCAAAAAAAAAGGAAGTTAACAGTCGCGACTAGTCGGTTCGTGTCATTTTTTCTAATTTTTAGTTGACGCACTGAAATCTAAGGTTAACAAAGTTCCAACAAGTTAACAAAATTCATGGAAGTTAACACCTTTTTCCATTATGTTAACTTCCGTTGATAGGGGAAGTTTAAGCTTCTTTTAATTTTTGAAACGCTACTTCCGGAATTTGAAAACCTGAGAACAAATTGTTTATATTATATAAAATCATTGCTTACTACTCTATCGGTAGGCTAGGGGTTAATTCAATTAAGGATGGGTCAGTAGCATTGTTTACAAACCTCACTTTCCGGAAAACCGTTATAGATTTTATTTCTAGAATTACTAGTCCAATAAACAGGTCGATAGTTGAGAAGTGCACACAGACCTAAACAAATTGATAAAAGAAATATAAATACTATTAAAGTGCATTTTCGTAATTTCGCTTTTTTTGTACACATCGGTATTGATCCGTCCTTAAATTTTATTTTAGCCAGTCCCAGCCGATATTCAAGCCGCCGTTGAAAGTTTACCCTGGCCCCAGCGCTTTTGGAACGGCTTTGATCCAATTATNCAAAGCGCATATTATTGTTGACCCACTTTTTTAATTTATTTTTTTCTCTTTGAGTTGCGGACGAAAGTCGGCTCAATTTCGAGTTTGTGGAAATATGAATGCAAAAAAAGCATAAATACTTCAACAATATTTTGGCCAATTATATTATCTTATAGTAGAAACTCTCAGAATGAAAATTAATAGACTGGTTAAAAAAAATATTAAATACAGATGTGATGCTGTTTTTTGAAATCATGAATGTTGGATTGAAAAAGAAAGTGAAAACAAAAAAAGTCAAATCAAGCGTTACCGAAAACATATCTAGAATTTTTTGTCAATTTGTCAATTGTGACAATATAGAATTTACTCAACACCATTAACCCCCTTAAAGTGCATTTTCGTAATTTCGGGTTTTTTTGTACACATCGGTATTGATCCGTCCTTAAATTTTATTTTAGCCAGTCCCAGCCGATATTCAAGCCGCCGTTGAAAGTTTACCCTGGCCCCAGCGCTTTTGGAACGGCTTTGATCCAATTATTGATTATTATCTTTTAAACTGTGGAACCAAGCGTCAGAGCGTGATGAAACACAAAACGCAAAAATTCGAAAAACTCGTCAAAAAAGCTTGCAAAAAGAAGGACTGCTCAAGTTTCTTTGATTTCGAGCGTTTCGAATTTATGAGCCAATTTGAAAAGTCAAAACTGGCTCCGATTGACGAAGACCGGGCGAATTCACATGGCGGTAGCCCCCGCATTCTAGAAACAATTTTCAGAAGACGACCTGACGGTACCTACTACAAGCAAACGATTTACTTCTAAACATCACACTTAACCAGCTTTTCGGCATCGCTTATCTGTACATTTTATTTTTGAAAAGCTCGCCTTGCAATTTCAATCAATACATTGCCTCAATGAGTGCACGAGTTTTTACTTCAAATAATTTTGATACGTCGCCTGCGTGTTTATCCGGCTCTTTTTAGCTGGCCAATTTGTCGGCTCGTGTGTGCATCCGGTCAATTATTTCCCAAAATTTTCGGTTAACCGGTTTACACACTACATGTTTGGGTAATGGAAGGTTACCCGAGTTTTTACCCGCCGACAAACACGGGTTAAAAGCCGGTGAATACCCGAGCCAAAAAACCAGATCGGGTAAAAAATGGGTTTTACCCGAGTATGGGTACCCGAGTGCCGACCTCTGGTCTAGCATACCAGCAGTAAGGGGTCCGTTGTAGAGTTAGGGTTAAGAATTCCGACCATTAAATAATAAATTGTTTTGAAAACAGCCGGAAGTTTATGTACGGATTTAACTTTTTGGGCTGTTTTATGACTTTTTATCGTTATAAATCACTGAACTACCATGTACAATGTCAAGTTTTAGGGTCCTCAGTCACGTAAAGATAGAGTTTATCATTAAATGAACACACCTGTTTAATTATGTTACTAGATCATTTAACGACATTTCATCGATATTAAAAATGTCCATTGTACACGGTCACAAACGCATTTAATACGCGGCATGGCAGAACCAAAAAGTGTAGAGGTTCCAAATGTTAAGTAAGTTAAAAATCAGCCAAAAATTAGCTCAAACAAGCGAGATGTTGAATCTTTAATATGAAATATCACCTGACATGGTGACCTTGGACAAAAACGAACAAACTTTCGAATTTAACTTTTTGAGACAAACAAAATTGCACATACACTTTTTTCGGATTTTTGGCCATCCATTTCTTATTTTTTTCGAACCTTAGATATTGCATTTTCCAGATAACTGGTGGTAAGATAGCCCGTTAGGGGGTGTATTATAATGATTATATACACAGGGTGCGCAGTTATCTTGCGAAAATTGCCGCCCGTACGCTTATTTTGCGACTTTTCAAGATTTTGTTTTTCGGGATTTATAATTATGTTATATGCACTGAGCAGTTATGTTGCGAAAAAACGCTTATCTTGTGACTTTTCAAGGACTAGGTTCGAAAGATAACTGCGCACCCTGTGTATGCTTATACAGTATAAGCTAGTATATAAGTTCTACTGTATAATTCATAATTTGCAGATAATGGAATCTATTTTTCTTCCTCCCGCCCTATTCTTTCCGTGGATTACGGGTGCCATACGGTATGGCCCATACCTATCGACAAATTTGCAAAAAGTAGCTAGGAAATTTATTGATATGGATATTTATTATTTTGATAAGAATACAAATTGTAGATCTTTTCGCGACGAAGCGATTCAATATTTGAACAAGAGAAGAAAGGATGAAGGTTTCTCAAATATTGCACTGGACAAGAATTTATGTCGTGATGCGCAAAATTACGCAAAACATTTGGCAGAAACAACTTATTACACGTCCGCAGCCAAAGAGTCCTTGAATGGGGCAGGAAACTGTTATAAAAATTCGATTGATTATTGCATTTTTCATCTTTACGTTTTATTGATTTTCTAAAATCGTTCGGTTTGGTGCGTACCGCTCGAAAATGTCCCTAATTCGTGAAAAAACGATCTCGCATAAAAATGATAATCGACAAGTCTGATCAAATTAAAAAACTGTAGGGAAAATATTTTAACTTTAGATGTCTTCCCCTACTTTAGACTCCAACTAGTACGAATGTTAGTATTGGTTAGTGTCCGGTTGGGACCTTTGTAATTCCATGGAAGTTCCCATTGGAAGTTCATGAAGAATACGTTTGTAAAAAGTAATTTATAAATAAAACTTTATAAAAACTTCATAAAAACTTCATAAAAACTTCATAAAAACTTCATAAAAACTTCATAAAAACTTCATAAAAACTTCATAAAAACTTCATAAAAACTTCATAAAAACTTCATAAAAACTTCATAAAAACTTCATAAAAACTTCATAAAAACTTCATAAAAACTTCATAAAAACTTCATAAAAACTTCATAAAAACTTCATAAAAACTTCATAAAAACTTCATAAAAACTTCATAAAAACTTCATAAAAACTTCATAAAAACTTCATAAAAACTTCATAAAAACTTCATAAAAACTTCATAAAAACTTCATAAAAACTTCATAAAAACTTCATAAAAACTTCATAAAAAATAATTAAAAATTAATCAAAAATTAAAAATACATGTAATTGAAAATTCAATAAAAAAGGATAAATTAATAAAAAAGGATAAAAACAATAAAAAAATAATTGAAAAAAATTAAAAATATTAAAATTTATTAATACTGGTTTAGTCTCATGAAAATCGGCTGCGCGTTTCTAGTATACCGTGTCGGCATATTTTAAAATGATATTGGCCAATAGGAGCACCCCATAGCAAGAAAAAAGAAAAAATGGCTCTATTCTAGAAACGCTCAGCCGATTTTCATGAGACTAAACCTGTATAATAAAATAAATAAAAACTAATGTGTACTTTTTTAAACGGTTTGCTAAGACGAGTGTCGATATGCTGCAAAAAGTGAAGATATTGGAGAAAATCACATAAAAACTGCCGTGCAAAGTTGGCTCGGAGAGAAAAAAGTGTACAATGGTGACAAAAAGAATAATTATGTCAAACTGATGCACAAAAATGCTAAAAAATGTTAGTTTTTTTACAGACATCATTAATTCTAATGATTGAATCTATCAATTTAAAAGGATACAGGTTTAGCCTCATGAAAATCGGCTGAGCGTTTCTAGAATAGAGCAATTTTCTTCTTTTTTCTTGCGATGGGGTGCTCCTATTGGCCAATATCATTTTAAAATATGCCGACACGGTATACTAGAAACGCGCAGCCGATTTTCATAAGACTAAACCAGTCAAAGGATTTTTTTCCGAGTAGTTGCATACCAAAGATGTTGTGAATTGTATTACAATTATAAGCTCACAATAATTTTAGTTGGGGTTGGAATTTCGTTATCTTCCAGAGGATGGATTTTTGTGGTGGCTCGTGTTTTCCCAGCTGCAACCGACGAATTCGAGAAAAATTTACCATTGCAAATCAATGCGCTAAAAATCACAAAGAAAGAAGAGAAGAAAGAAAATAAGAAAGAAACTGCGGATGAAGTTTTTGCGGATGACGAAAAATCACAAGTTGCATACGAATCTGTTGGATCAGGCCAGAGTTTTATTTGTTTGTTTTTTTGGCTTTCGAGAAAATTTTGTGAATTTTATCGAACTTGAAAAGTTTGCAGTCGCTACTTCGGAAGTACCGCAAAAAATGATTTCTTTGACTTCTTTGCAAATTTAAACCGGAAAATTGTCAGTCATTTTTAAAAATAAATTCAGATTCAGATTCGGATTCCTAGACCTAAATTACCCCTAGAATAAGTCGAAATCAAAAATTCAATTCATTACTAGCTGTAAAAGCGGTAATTTTGGCAAATTTCCGGTTAGAGTTACAAGTATTTGTGTAAAATTTTCCGACCAGTAAATATTAATTTGTAAACAACGCTACCTACCCGTCCTCAAATTGTTATTTGGAAATACAATGTGCATCACAAGTAAGATTCTTCTTACTTGAAAATGAACCAAAAATATCCTCAAAAAAAAATTCTCAATGACTTGAAATTCAATTGATAGAAAAAAAACTATGAATTGCTGCGTAGGCAGAATTAAGTCACGACGCGGCAGGAAAATTACGTAATCGCCACGCACAAGCCGTGTGTCAATAATCCTGGCCAATAAGAAAGCAATTAGTCATGTTCTCGAGCTCATTGGCTAATCTATGAGTAATTTGTCAAATCGGGCAACTCAGTTGCATTTATGAATTGCCAACTCAGCGTTATTAATTTCAAATTCTCGGGATTCATTGAGAATATTTTTGGTTCATTTTCAAGTAAGAAGAATCTTATACCCCAACAAAAATGCATTCCTGACCAAAATCTAGAACTTTTGGACAAGGCTACCGTGGATCATTTAGATCTTCGTCATTTGTTGTTGATGAAGAAAACTTGCCAGCATGGGATCCTTTTGAGCGTTTCCAACGCAAAGATTAATCACGATTCTGTCCTATCTGATTCCACAAATATTTAACATTTGGAAATGTTTTTCATGTATTGGAGATTTATAAAGCAGAATAAAAAAACACATACATATTCTTCAATAACGTAAATTTTCTATGTAAGTCGAATTGTCTCTCAAAGATGACCTGGTCAGTGTTATGACCTCAGTTGCATAAAGTTTGAAATTTTCGCCTGGATTAATTTTTGAATATCTAAGAAGGTTGAATAATATAGTAAGTTTTAAAGAAAAAATACGGTACCTAACTATACCCCTACATCAGCTATGTTTACAAAGTTGGGTTATCTTAACACTTTTTGGACCAAAATGTATCGTAAATTCCAATTATCTAAACATACTTCCTACCCAATTATCATCACATTTTTTGAGCAAACTTTTTGTTTAGATAATTTGTCAGGTGTTGTACACCCCATAATCAGTTATGTTGATGAGTTATATCAACACACAAAATGAGTTATATCAACACTTTTTAACCAAAACGTATCGCTATTTTCGATAACCTCACCAAGTGTCCTACCCTAATTATCTTAACACCTTTTAACCGAAACAGTTGTTAACTCTTAGGGGGAAGGAGTTTTTGGGAACCCGTAGGGGGAAAATGCGTGTAAATAAACACGCACTTAAAAAATTTACAATAATTCGCAATAATTCAAAAAACTGGTAAAACCAAGTTGTAGAGCTCGTCAAACTACGTCGATCTGATTATTCAAAAATCGATTTGGGCCACCAGGGCCCACTAGAGAGCTGTTTGAAATCTCCAACCTACGCAAAAAATAACACCGCAATCGAATTTTCTCGAAAAGTTGAGGTGGGTCACCAATACCCGTTTTGCCCCACGGGGTCTCCATATGTCTTAAATCGACGAAAAAATCCAGTTGCGTGTCTATTTACACGCACTTCCCCTTGTGAGTTAAGATAACTGGTTCGGTGGTGTAGTTAAAAAATATTTTGCAATATGCAAATCTAACGTGTTAACTGGTTAGTTACCGGTTAACTAATAATGCTGGGTACATTTAAACACCATGTTCGGTTTTGTTTAACGATTTTTGTAACCCGTAAAAATTTTTAACGTTCAGTGCCAACCAAATATCATTAAATAAGTGGTAAATAGCGGCCTAGCCGGAATCATCACGAAAATAATTTGAAATATTTCAGCAAAAAAAAACACACGTCGAAAAATTTCTGTTTTTATATCATATTAATGCACCCGCTAACTACTAGTCGGTCGTCGAGGTGGGCCAAATATTTTTCGGATGTTTTAAAGTTAAAATCGTCCTCCTGTGAGTTTAAAATCGTTCAAAACAAAGCTTTAGTCAAGTATTTTTTCAAAGCTGGCTGAAACAGAAAAGGTAAATCATAATCATTCTTCAAAGCGCTATTTCGATCAATTTTCTCCCGGTTCTTTTTTTGAGTCGACTAATTAGAGTATGCCGGTTCGAACCATGCCCAATTTGATGGTTTAAAAACAATTTCAATTTTCAACCGCGTGGTAAACCACTTGCCTAAGCCGTCCTAGACGAGTTTTTAGTACGGTTAGATCGCCCTTGATCTTGTGATTTCAGAAATTATGAAAAAAAAGGGCGAAAAGATGCGACCGTAACCAAAACTAGAAAAAAACGTGATTTTTCCAGTTTTTCGTGGTTAACTATTGACCGGTTGGTAGTAGACACTTCTAAGGTTCACCACGGGATGCGCCGTATAGGGTTACCGTATATATCTGAAAATTAAGCATTTTGAAAGACTTCTAAAATCGGGTCAAAATCTCAGGTGGCTGTCCTAATTATGACTAAATATTCCATTACGTCTGAAATTCACGCAAATAAAAGCTATTCTAACCTTTCCTATTTTACTGGCATCTCTTTTAGTGTATTCACGCTTATAAAAGTTCAAATACAGAATCAAACGTTTAAAGACACTCAGACAGTACATCCCCTGAACCCTTATTTTCAAGCAACAGTACGATGTGTCACTCTGGAGGAAATAGAAAATAGGACTACAAGTCTTAAAAGTTTTTAACTTAAAACGCACACAATTTTGAACTTTCACTTATACAGTAATGGTTTGCCCTGCATGTCGTCAATTGCCATTTGATTGAACAAATTTCCAAATCGCGGTTTGAGAGCAATGACGAGTGATAAAACGTAAATGAAAATTTCCATTCGCATTTTGTAGCTGAATTCTTCTGAATTAGACATCAAAAAAAGGTATTATGTTTTTAGTCGACAGGAGTACAAAATACAGATTTATTTTTGGGCCTCGAAGTTATCGATAAAGAAAGATATCTTTGAGGACGTGAGATTTTTACTCTGCCATCATAAGTCGGCGTACAGATTCACTAAATTGTAGCTGAAAGAATCAAAAATAAGCCATAACCACAAATTTTGTTCAAGAAAAAGTAATTTGGCCATTCGCGTAAAATAAAAAAGTGCATTGTAGTGACGTTATTCAGTTTTGTCTCAAGTGTAGCCTGTCGGGTGATAAATTTGTGGTTAGGACTTGAATTCCTCGCCGGGGTATAAATTATACCGTATACAGTCCATGCGCGCACAACGCGACACTTTCACTTGGCCAAAACCTGTCGCGTTGTGTGCGCACTGTCGCGTTGTGTGCACAACAATCACTCAATACCTTACAAGGTATAAAATAGTGTTTGTTTTTGCTGTTTTTGGAGACGAATTTTTCAAAACGATTTTATTTTTAGCCACCCTTGGTTTGTTAAACCTGGAAAGTTTAAACGTTAAACTCTCAATTTTTCCCTCCGAAAGTCCCAGAGGGCTACCATCACTGATGGCGATCAAAAAAAATTCTGAATTAAAAAATTCACCGTTTCTAAACTAAATCTACTGCTTTATGTTCGTAATGAATAATTTATAATCTTTTACAAAATGGATTCAAGAGAAAAAAAGTGTCGCGTTGTGTGCACACTTTTCATTAGGCCAAAACCTGTCGCATTGTGTGCGCACTGTCGCGTTGTGTGCTGTCGCGTTGTGCGCGCATGGACTGTAATGTTAAATTTATTTTGGAAGCTACAAAATATCTTTTTTTTTCAAATATTTTTTGCGTTCAAAGTAAAATTAAACATTCATTTTATATACGATAAGAAAGAATGTAATGATTTTACGCCTGTCTTATTTTAATTCAAGGTCAAAAAATATAATTCCGCTGCATTTGTGTGAAATATAAAAGATTTGGAAACTTTTTAGTGTTAGACATACGCAATATTGATCATATAACAAATAGGATGATGCCAATTAATAGAATATATATATTACAGTCCTTAACCATTTATCGGACGCTTTTTTGGCCAAAAATGGGGCCATTCTAATAAAAAATGACCTCTTTTGTGACGATGCTCATTTATCGGACGTTATTTTCGAGAACAGAAAACGTCTGATAAATGGTTGAGGACTGTACCATGTATCCAAAATCTTAAGCCCAAATAATTTAGGTCTTTAAAAATATGGTATTCGGGTGTGGTCCATTGTTGGGAACCAAACTGTATGATTCATACAATACTGAAATACATGTTAACAATATGCAAAATCGGTTTCAAAGATAACATATCTCATACAAACCGTGACAAATCAAAAATAAACTGAAAACAAGTAAAAACCATGATTTTATACACCTTGTCATATATATGAAATGCATTTACGCCTATATGATTTTTAATGCTCGCAGAAACCAGATAATTCCACTTGTCGTTTTAAAAACGTGAGTTGAATAAAAACTCCATTATAAGTTTCTTAAATTATAGCTCTCAACCGCATAAATCTGAATCACTTTCCAAATTTTGATTTTTATTCGACGTTAGATTTTCAATCTAATAGCATCACAAATATCATTCCAGTTTATTAAAGTTCGTTATGACCATATGCTCTTTTTACAGCGCACTTTAGTAACCGTCAAATTTGATAGGGGTGTACGGTACACCGTGTACCTAATGTTCGGACTTGTTGTGGTTTTAATAATTTTTGATATACCCGGGATATACACCGGGTTCGCAGTTATCAGGTTGGTTTCGGGACACAAAAATCTGCCTGATAATTGCGTACGGTGCCCGATAACTCCGCAGGGCGTAGGCGGAATAGGGGAGGAAAATGCAAAAGAACTGCCTGATAACAGCACGAGCGGGGAATTTCGTACAAAAATTTCGAAAGGAGCCTGATAACTGCGCAGGATACCTGAGAACTACCAGCCAACCTGCCTGATAACTGCACACCCGGTGTATAATATCCCAAAGTCTTCAAATTTTCGAAAATCATAAATAAATTGTTTAGATGCGTATTCAATGCTGTTTTTTACGAGTTTATAACTAAATTTGAATTATATTACACATTTTAAGTCTGCGCGGTACAAACTGTACCTTACCAAAGTAGGTGAGTAAGTCGTTTTATAAGACTTTAGTTTTCCAACCTACGCCCTACTGAAATCAATTTTCTGGCAGAACACGGTTTAGATACGAAAAGTAAAATTACTCACAAAACAAGCGCCTGGAAAAGTTCTGGAAAGTACATTTGCGTATCAGGCCATTGTTGTGTCTTTGCGGAAGTGCGAGTTAGTCTGTGTTTAATCGTTTTCAATTGTTCGTAAAATATATATATTATATGTGTCGTGTGAGAAAACGCCTTATAAGACTCAGAGAATTTGGCTATGAGGCTTGTATTTAATCTTCTTTTGCTTGGATCCTCAAGGTACGCTTTTTTTCTGGATTTTCGGCAAGATTAACTCTTGTGCGATCACTTTTGGAAGAACGATTATATTTATTTTAACCTCATGCTGTCATCTTGACACCCACTATTCGCAGTTTTTTCTATTCATTACGTTATCTGGAGGATTTTTTTAGGACAATTGTCCCGATCTTTTTATATTTTTCCGCTGTAAAGTTGAATGTTGTCTCGTTATCTTGCACTTTTTTTCCAGAAAAGTTGTAGGATAACCATTAAGGCTTTTTTCACTTTATAAAATCAACCCCACAAAGAAGCTTAATCATTAATTTTTCGTACTTTTAATTAAACTTACCGTATCATAAACGTGAGAAAGGTTCATTTTTTTCCAGAAAAACTCAAGTGTCGGATAATATGAGAAAGTTTTTTTTTTATCTTATTAATAAATTATTATTATAAATTTTTTTTTACGATAATAAACTTAAATTTATTAAGATTTCTTTGTTGTACATAGGGGGAAAACCAAAAAGGTAAAAAAACCCCCTGAGAAGCACAGTTTGTGGAAAGGAAGATGAGGGGCTTTTGTTTAGCCGGTATAAAACAGTTTGACGAAAGGCTAATTATCGGTAGCACACGTCGCTGTGTAATGTTTTTCGCTGTGTAATGTTTTTGGCTAGATATTTTGCCTATTTAAAATCTTTGGTATACTTCACCTGCGCCGTTATGTTTCCGCTTAGCCTCGTCGGTGCCATTATGTTTCCGCTTTTTTGGGAATTTTGTTCCAGTTAATCCGCTTACGCACTGCGCTGTTATGTTTCTGTCGGAAATATAATGGCCTTAATATTTTCTTCATTAAAAAATTATTCAGAAAATTATAAGAAAATGTATTTTTTTGAGCTTTTTATATTTTATTTCTCTGTTTGGCAATTCATTCGCGCACTTTTGCGTTTAGAAATTTGAAACATTCTAGAACGGCCCCGTAGGAGTCGTTATGTTTCCGCACATACAAATTTTCGATAAATCGCCTACGCATTGCGCCGTTATGTTCCCGACCGTGCCTTTATGTTTCCGGTTTTTCGAACAATTTGGTGGAAACATAACGGCGCAGGTAGTGTATATTGCAGGTGGTGTATATTTTATATTGTATAATTTATAAATTCACTTGCCAAAGCCGAAAATTTGTCGGTTTGTATCCTATAAATTGAAATGACGTATTTTAATTGTTCTATTTTACATGCTCTAATCTGCTAGAATAAAAAAGGCAACTTTTGAGCTTTGACATACGTAAAACTCAGACGAATTGAAATCGTCGTTCGTGTAGGTTTAAAAAAATGAATGACTATAAATGAAGATAACTATTACTCCAATGTTTTTAATTTCAATCATTTATTTTTTTTTAAACCTACACGTAAATTTTAAGTCCTCAAGGCGTTACAATTCACCCATGATCACGGTATAGAACTTTGTTCACCGGAAATAATCGTTTTCACTAGTGCTTTGGTATCAATCTTTCAGCCGTTTTATGAAGAAATTGTCAAATATGCAAAGATCGGAACGCTTATGGTGATTGAAGAAGCCAATAATTCGAAAATTTGGGATTCGCAGGAACTCTTGCCATTCCAGGCAACGCAAAAAGTATATCGGATTCAAAACATTACAAATTTATACGACGACATTGACGCGATTACTCTTGAACAGGATTGTATCATCAATAGTTTTGTTTGGATGCTCTCATTCTTTCATATAAAGCGCGTGTAAGGTCAAAGCAAACCGAACCTACACAAATAAAAAAATGAATGACTGGAGGTAATTTGGTTATTAATATTTTGATATTTTATTTATTTACGTAGGTTCGGTTCGCTTTGACCTCACACGGGCTTTAAAGCCAGTATATCTAGAACATTTACTGCGGTAACGTAAACTCGAAAATTTTCGCTTGAACGATTAACGACCGGTCGGTTATGTTGTGAACGAACTGAACTCAATAATCTGCAAAGTGCATTTGTGCCATGTGCACCCCTAACCAGTTATCTTAACTATCAGGGGGAAGGAGTATTTGGGAACCGTAGGATAAATTCAAAAAACTGGTAAAGTCAAGTTTTAGAGCTCGTCAAACTACGTCTTTTCACTATTCAGAAACTGATTTTGGTCACCAGGGCCCCTAGAGAGCTGTTTGAAATCTTCAACCTACGCAAAAAAATACCGTCAATGTAATTTTTTCGAAAAGCTGAGGGGGGTCAGCAATACCTGTTTTCTCTACGGGGCCTCCATATGCCTTAAATCGACGAAAAAACTAGTTGTGTGTCTTTATACACGCACTTCCCCCTGGGAGTTAATAAACATAAAAATTTGGTGCCGACATAATTTTTTGGTGATCCAAGGAAAGGCTGTTGACTTTATCCTCGATTATAATGACGAACAAATTCAGCTTTTTGGTTTGACATGGGATGATCTGAGAGTTTCATTTGAACAAATTTTCTTCGAATCAACGCATGATATTGCGACCGTTGCCGATGACCTTTCAGATCTTATTTTCGACAAAACAAACGATGGATACTTTACGTTGCAACAAGAGGTACGGTCAACTTTTCTAGCGCGATCAAAAAACATAGAGGGGGTCGCCAACTGAGCGCGTCTCAAATAAGGGCCGGGAAAATTTTTGTTCACACAGCCCTTTTAACTAAATAAATTAATTAACTTAAGGGGGTTACTCCACTAGGTAAATGCATGAGTAACCCCCTTAACAAATTTATTCTGAAGCATATTGACTTAAAAATTATAATTTTGATATTTTGGCGTAATTAAACTGTCCCGTCGATGTCGCAGCTATTTTATAAGGAAAATTTTGGCCAAAGAAGGCCTTGTTTTGGCCAAAGAAGGCCTTGTTCTTGTAGAAGTAGTCAAAGAAATCAAAGAAAAAGGTTTTGTTTCGGTTGAAGTATTCAAAGTATTGCTCGTTCTTGTTGTTGTAGCCATCAAAGAAGTCATAGAAGAATTGTTTTCGGTAGTTGAAGTAATCAGTCGAGTCAAAGGCAAACTCGTGTTCGGCATAAAAGTAGTCATAGTTATTGAAGAAGTAGTCGAAAAAGTCGTAAAAGTAGTTTTTGTTGTGGTAGAAGTAGTCATAGTTGTCATAATAATATTCACGTTTGCTATAGAAAAGGCTGTCAAAATGCATAGAAAAAGTTGACGCAAAAAATCAGCAAAAACGAAATTTTGTCTAATCAAAGTATAATTGTAGGTTAATTGCAAAAAATATTATTGTATTTGTGTTCGTCATAACCGGTTTACCATAGAATTAATATAACCGGTAGTTTTCATTCTTTTCATCAAAATTCTTGTGATATATCGGTTATTGAAAAAACTATCATATTTGTGTTTTAATGCTCAATTTAGCGCGTAAATTATTGAAAAACGGTAATTTTGAAAAACTATTTCGATATTCATACTTTCATCATTTATCGTTTCAATATTAATGAAGTAATTTTCAAAAAAAAATATTATCATATTCATATTTTTCATGTCTAATGTACCGGATTTACCGTAAATATTAGTAATTTTATAAAACCGGTAGCTTTAATTCCCATGGGTCCCGGCTAGATTGCAACCCTTAGGGGTCCATTCGTCAAAATTTCGACGAAACGCCTTTGCGGCCATTTTAGATAGCATATTTGTCGGGAAACGGTTGTTTTCAGAGCAGTTTTACACGGAGATTCTGATAAACGCCATGAAAAGTTTGTCATAAACCTCCAGAAAGTTACAGGAAGACTTATAGACTAGCCCTGTAAAAAGGTCATCTTTTAAAATCGATATTTGGTGCGTTAAGTGCACGAACTTGAAAAAATCCTGAAACACGTGTCAACTGATTTTTCAAGAGCTTTCTTTTGGAGCTATTTTTTGGATATACCCCTTATGGGGGTGCCCCATATAGGTACCTAAATTTTTTAAAATGCTCAGATTTAGCTGTAATTTGGTTTACAGACCAATTTTGGTCAAAAGAGTTCATTTCTGTAGTCAAATCATACTTTGTATATCTCCAAAGACTATCTGATAGGCCCTGTAAAAAAAANTTTTTTTTACAGGGCCTATCTGATAGTCTTTGGAAATATATATAGTCTGATTTGACTTCAAAAATGAACACTATGGCCAATAAAATGTCTGTAAACCAAATTTTGGCCATTTCGGAGCATTTTTTAAAAATTCAACTTTTTTTTACAGGGCCTATCTGATAGTCTTTGGAGATATACATAGTTCGATTTGACTACAAAAATGAACTCTCTTGCCCAAAATTGGTCTGTGAACCAAATTAGAGCTAAATCTGAGCACTTTTTAAAATTTAGGTACCTATATGGGGTACCCCCATATAGCGTATCTCCAAAAAAATAGCTTCAAAAAAAAGCTCTTCAAAAATGAGTCGAGACGTGTTTCAGGGTTTTTTGATATTTTGAAGACTTAGACGTCAAAATCATGATTGTTTTTTTTTCCGGAATTTTGACCTCGTTTGAGAAATTGTCGATTCCGCGATTTTTTCAAAAATTTTTTTTATTTTTCTGTGTCTCAAATTATTCGCCTTGAAATTTGACTCGATACATGTATCAGCGATTTTCGATTCGGGCCAGTTTTTCACAAGATTTTTGCAAAAATAGGGCGTTTCGTCGAAATTTCGACGAATGGACCCTTGGGAGTTAAAAATCGATAATTATATTTTTGTTTCTCATGGTTAATTTGCCACCTAATTAACAGTATAGATTATAAAATTATTATTAAAAATATCAAATTTGTGAGATCCAAAATTATAAATTTCATACAAATCCATTTTTGCGTCATTCAAAATTCTTGAAATTTGGGCAGCCTAGCTGTAGAAGAAGTCAAAGAAGTCGTAGAAAAACTTCTTGTTCTTGAATGCGCCGTCGTAGCTGTCGTTGTAATAATTCTTGTTGAAGTAGTCGTAGAAGTCTTGAAAGAACGAGCGGTCGAATTGGTAGTTGAATTGCGGCATGACTGTATTTGAGAAGTTCTTTTTTGGCTAAAAACCTAATTAAAACGACGCGCAAAATTCATTTATATACAAGACTCAATTGATAGTAGTAGTAGTCAACGCGGCGGCGGAAATACTAGATAGATGACGTCAAAAGATCTGGTATGTTTTTCGCGAAAATTGAGAGATTAAATACTAGCTTAATGAACTAAAAATGTACTGTTTCTACTTTTAACACCTTACTAAATTTCCTCCTTAAACGGTGCCCCATTTTTAGTCTCTAGGACTTTGGTACCACGGCTAGGCAAAGCCAGACATTTTCATTGGCTTGGCTTGGCTTGGATTGGATTTTTCCTCCCTTGAAAAATTTTGGCTTAGTTTGGCTGGGCTTTTTCACTTTTCCTGTTTTTTTGGCCTTTTGAAAAAAAATGGCCTGGCTGCGTTTGGCTTTTTTGTATTTTTCAATATTAGTTTAAGGTGGTGAGTGTACTTAACTGTTTTTTAGGAACTGTACTTAAACTGTTTTTAGGAACTTCTGATGGACGCTATAACGAACTACGTGGCGCTTTTAAATGATCTTCATATTCTATTTGAACTAGATGTTGATGATTGGTCTGGCCTTCTCACAGACTTTTTCGACCACGGGTTAAATTTCTACGTCCATCTGAATGACGTTTTCGAGTTCAAACTTAATTCGTATATCGAAATAGCTGTGGATTTTTCGGCATTGGTTATCCAAACTTTTGCTGAGATCAAGGTATGTTTATTTTTAGTAAAATTTTCTGTTCATAGGGTGCGCAGTTAACCGCCACCCTTTCGTGGCCTCCAGAACTGGCGGTAAACTGCGCAGTGCGTAAGCTATTTACCTGAGAAAAGTGGCGGTTACCTGCAAATAAGGGCAATAGTGTCAAAGTGGCGTTTACCGGAAAATAACGTTTTTGACCAATGAGAAAAAAAGAAAGACCTAAAGGAATAATGATCGAAATTTCTCTAGATAAAAAAAATATTAAAAAACTAAAAATTAAAACTAAGGAGAATTTGCCATGAATATGGTGCTCAATTAACTAAATAAAAAAATGCACCCTTAGCCAATGGTGAAAACGCTCCACAAAAAAACTTATCAGCAATCGATGGAGATTGCTCTTCAAGCACGCTGATTGGCCGGCCATGGCCGAAGAGATTATTTTTTCTGTCAATTGGCCAAAAACCACATTGAGCACCATTTTTATGGCAAATTCTCCTTATATTTTATACTTTTTTATAAGTTTTCAATTGAAGAACAATTTTAATCTCATCATACAGTATGGTCTAGGAAAAAACAAAACGGTCGCGTGGTCGACGTATTGTCGCGGTAGGCGAACCACAACCACCAATGACATATTTCAACAATTGTGTTACAGCTGTACTAAAATGGGCGTATTAAGTTAAATAATGTTTAGGATTCCCGTACCGAGTTCAATAGTCTTATTGGGTGGACTGATTTGTGTGGCTCAACTTCAATATTTACTTATGGAACACAATGGACTTCCTTCGGCATCTATTTAACCCCTCGCTGGATCGATGTTACGAATGATTATCTATCCTTTTGGAATGAAATCGTCGATACTTTCCTTTTTGATGCAAATGTCGATTATATGATGCCCTTGCTAGAACCAGGGTAACTATTTCAGACTTTCGAGGTCACTTTCTCATTTAAAGGTCACTTCAGATCACTAATGCATGGGTCAGTTTAACTCTCAGGGGAAAGAGTTTTTGGGAACCCGTAGGGGGAAATGTGTGTAAATAAACACGCACTTAAAAAATTCACAATAATTTGCAATAATTAAAAAAAAACTGGTAAAACCAAGTTGTAGAGCTCGTCAAACTACGTCGATCTGACTACTCAGAAATTGATTTGGGCCACAGGGCCCCCCTAGAGAGCTGTTTGAAATCTCTAACCTACGCAAAAACACCGCCACTCAAATTTTCTCGAAAAGTTGAGGGGGGGTCAGCAGTACCCGTTTAGCCCTACGGGCCTGCATATGCCTTAACTCGACAAAAAAAACAAGTTGCGTGTCTATATACACGCACTTTCCCCTGGGAGTTAATTTGGTACATCACCTGGTTTACAAAAAAAAAATATTGTTTTATAATGCGTTGTTATAACAGGGTGATAGAAATTGTATTTATTTAAGGATGACCGAGACTGTAGATGGTTATTTTGATAGCGCAAAACGAACAATTGCGGAGCTCGAACTCATGACAATGCCCTTCAAAGCACAAGTCAACGCTGGAATTAAAAACCTCTGGAAATGTTAATATTTATTTGACGCTGAACGTATCTAAAGTATTTTAAAGCTGTACATTTTCGGTTAACAATATTATCAATGGACAATACAAATCTTTACAATACAGACATACCGACGGTTTATTATACAGACCTACCGTATTTCACATACCGTATGCGACATCCATTACCTAACCAGTTATGTTAACAACTGTTTTGCTAAAAAAATTGATTTTTGTTAAGATAACTGAGTAGAGTCAATGCCTAAAATTTTCGTATAATGTTTTTTGACAAGGTTTTTCATCCTAATACAGAGCTATTTCTAAACACAATATGATAGGCCGTTAATTTAACTCCTGCGTCCCGACAGTGCCATATATCACTTATTAAGGGGGTAAATGGTGCAGTAAATTCTATAATCTTAAAATTGTCATTTTGTCCAAAAAAATTCTAGATATTTTTTCGGTAACGCTTGATTTGTTTCTTTTTGTTTTCATTTTCTTTTTCAATCCAACATTCATGATTTCATAAAACAGCATCACAACAGTATTTAATATTTTTTAACCAGTCTATTAATTTGCATTTTGAGAGTTCCTACTATTAGATAATATAACTGGCCAAAATATTACTGAAATATTTATGCTTTTTTCGCATTCATATTTCCAAAAACTCAAATTGAGCAACATTTATAAAATATTTACCCCCTTAAAAAAACAATTCAAAACAATAATTATAAAATCATACCTCAGTTTTGTATTCAAATTCCAGAGAGAAATTTCAATGAAGCTTAAAACTAATTTGGTTAATGAGTTAAAATAAAAGCGAACTATTCCACTAGTGGCCACTATGGTTTCCGCTATACAGGGGTCGACTAATCATGGTCACTTTTGAATCGGAACTTTTAGCATAATGATCATGAAATAAAAAGATGTTTTTAAAGATCTAGCAATGTTCAATTTATTTACAAAAGTACAATTTAAAATCAACATTTACATGAATTATTTCACCGAGAATGAATGATGAACAGAAATGCTAAATCTCGTTTAAGACAAGCACATTTGTTAGCAAAGGTCTTGCGCAGAGAAGTGTTTTTCACATGTTTCGGGCAGGGCCGGCAAAATCGGCTTATATTTTGGCTTAGATTAGCTTATAAAATATAAGCCAAGCTACATAAGCCAACGTAAGCCAAGGTACGCCGCGTGCCGAGCCCTGGTTTCGGGAACTCTTGTATGTACAAATTTGTTTCGCTGGAACCTCCTTCGTGGATGCATTGCTTCGTTGTATTCAAAAAATTGAAACATGTTACAGAGCCTATATTGGCACCGACTAAATTGGTATCGTGTATTTTTGGTCGATATTAGCGATATTAGAAATTTGGTTTTATCCTTCTTTGGCTTTATCCTAAGTTGCATTTCTCCGCATTAGCATATATTTTTACTAGACTTTATCCGTATTTGTTTTTCTTCAAATTAGTCTTCATACAAATTTCACGTTATTCTTTTTCGACCATTTTTTGCGTCGATTTTTTTTTTCCTTTTTTCATTTTGGACAAAATCGATCAAAGTCCTATTTTAGATTCCCAAATTTGACTATTTAGAAATTGATGAATTGTGTTCTCTTAAATCTCTACCTAGAATCCCATGTTCACTTTTTATTTTAATAATTTAACTCTCGTCTGGGTGGCGCGTGACAGACAAGCAGATGACGATTTATGTTAAATTCATCATACGGATTAAAACAAGTCTTATTCTGCCGAATTTTTCATTTGAGATCATTAGGATGGTCATCAAATTGAAATAACACAAAAATTTATTGATTATGAATATCTATTCATTATGAACGCCTATGATCAGCTTTTTATAAAACGCTCGGTTGCTAATGTGTGCAAACGTCGAGTTTAACCGAATGAAACATTACAGTCCCTACTCCCAATACGGACGCTATTTTCGAGTAACAAAAACGTGCATATTGGGAGTAGCGACTGTACTACAGGGACCTTAACTGCATTTTCAAAACCTACAGGGGTGATGGCTTTGAAAATACATTTAAGGTCCCTATAGTACAGTCCCTACTCCCAATGTGGACGTTTTTATTCTCAAAAATAGCGTCCGTTCTGGCAGTAGGGACTGTACTTCCAATTTCAATAACAAATTGGGAATGCTTTAGTAAAACGTATTTCTTTAGCACTTTGAACTCAGCCGCTGCTTTTCACTGGCTAAGTGAGCAGCGGGTTGTTCACAACTTCTAAAAAAATAAACCTTTGTATGGCATTATTCACGAAAATTAACACGGACAGATGTAAAAAGTTAACATTCGATTCACAAATCCCGCAAAAAATCACCACCAAAAGTTGATTTTCCTTTTTATGATATTTTCTGACTCAGTAATTATAATTAGGGGTCGTTCGGCCTATCTAAACAGAAAATTAATTTTTTCAACTGCGGTTCACCGAGCGAGGAAAAAAGAAGTCAAGTTAAAATAAAATCAGATTGATTTCGATTTGTGGTTTTGAAGTCTATACTGTGGACATTTGGTTTTCACGGACGATGTTCTGCGACCCGAGTAAAATCGTATTTTACCCCAAAGCGAGCTTACGAAAAACGTATGTTATTTTGAAAAAAAAGGTATATGATTTATCCTAGCGGGTAAACATGGTCACATTTTATTCGTCGGATTATTTATACCAGTTTACAGTACCATGAATACCGTTAAACATTCCCGATCATATTAATTAAAATTCCGTCTGCGTAGTTATCTTGCAATGCAAGACTTGTGATTTTTCTTTATCACGCTGACTTCTGACAATTCTTTATTCTTCAAAATAATGGTTAGTCCACGTACGCGCGTTACTTTCTGAACATGCACTTGGATGCAGTCATCTTTTGACAACGAATCAAAAACGTATGCTCGTGATGTTTTTTGTTGTTTTCGTTTGAAAATATATCGAAATTTTGTTTCATAAATTTCAACGGGTCTCAAAAATCAGCCGATCGCCCCAACGCATTTTTTTAGTATCCTTTGCAGATATTCAGGAGAGTTTTCCTAACGGAACTGCCGGATAACTGCTCAGGTGACCAAAATGTGCTAAATTGAACGTTTCTCAAATTGGCCGTGGGCTCAAATGAAGTGACATTGAGGTAAACGTGTTGATTAAGTATATATGGATTACTTAATAAGGTCGTTAGGGTCTTTCGGACTGGTCATAATATAGTATGAAGAAAAATCGGGGGTTATATTAGAAATTGCATCTAATTATTTGAGATTGTATTCGAAATCCAATCGGTATACGCGACTACCCCGGTATAAATTCCCGGTTTTCCGGGCGCCGCACAACCGTCTCCCCTAGCCACAATTCCATAAAGAACGGCAATACCGTCATCGTCACAAATAAAAGGTCCTCCTGAGTCGCCCTGACATGAGTCTTTCCCGCCATCAATATATCCGTCGTTGTCATAATCAGGAATTCCAGCACAAAATTCATGCCCAAGCTTAAGTGTAGACCTTTTCAGATCAAAAACGTAAAAAAAAGTGAAAATAGTTTTTAATAAACAGCTTTATCACCATTTTAAACATCACCAATGTTAAACCTGTTTGTTGTTTTAATTTTTCTATAATTTTCTAAACGAATAAAAAATACGGCATTTGACCATTCCTGTTATAGGTGTCATAGGTTCTTTCAAAACAATAATCATCGCCAAATATATTAACACCGACTTCTTGTAACTCGTCCGGAATAACACCGTCGCCAAACGCGTCAGCCAACGAACCGTAACCGGCCACCCAACACAATCTTCCCGGTCTGGGTGGGTTAATAGGCAAACAGGCGGCGGAAAAACAATTTGGTTGGGTACATCCACCATGTCTCGCCGACGCCTCCAAAATTGAAGTAGTTTTTATCAAAGCAATATCGTCGAACTTTGAGGGGTTTTGGAACTCACAATGAAATTAATTTTAACAATTAATAATTAAACATAAAAAATTAAATCGTTAATAATTGGTAGTGACGAAATATGAAAAACCGTCTTTGTTCCAAAGTCATAATCAGGATGAACGATTTTTCCAATAACTTTGACAGAAAATTCTGTTAAATCTGTTTCTTTTGTGCGTTTCGACCCAATATGAACCCTGACTAAACTCATTTTTTAAAGTTAGAAGCACCACGCAGATGACACTAGTAAACTAATTACACCACATAACCAGTTATGTTATTTTTTGCCAAAAAAGTGTTCCGATAATTGAATTCCGTCAAGATAATTGGATAGAGCGTTGGAAATTACAATACGTTTCGGTTCAAAAAGTGTTAAGATAACTGATGACGGGGTTTATACCCGAAATTACGGTTAATTGACATGATACCCATTTAAAGATAAACAATACGTAACCAGTTATCTTAACAACTGCTTTGCTCATAAAGTATTAATATAATTGAATTTTGTTAATATAATTGGGTAGCGCTTTTGGTAAGATAATTGGAACTTGCAATTGGTGTTTGGACCAAAAATCGCATTTCGACCCCAAAAAGTGTTAAGATACCCTAAATTTGTAAAGATAAATAGTTAGGAGATTAATACACAAAACATAATTTTTCCAAAAAAATGTCTCAGGCTTTAATTTATAACAATTTATCACAATTTTAAGTAACAAACTATGTTCGACCAGTTGCCAAGTCAAGCAGTGTGCAGCAGTTAGTACCCATCGGTCAGCAATAATGGACCCACCACAAAATGCTTGGCCAGTTTGTGTTGATTTGAGTGTTACGATAAAAGGCCAGTTGTGTTTTCGAGCGTCGGTTCCGTTAACTATCCGTGATTGGAGCAGATCGTGACCCACATTTGATCGTTTAAAATTCGATTTTGGTTTAACAGCGCATGTATTGGTCGATGGTAGCTGCGGGGGTCCAAATTCAAAATGATCATTAGCTTCATCACTGATTCTATTCAGGTTTTTTTTTGTGGTTTGATGAGATAAATTTATTATTACAGGTCACTTTATTGACAAAATCCGGCCAAAATTTTGGTACAGAACAATTTTTGGATTAAGCTTAAAGACTGTTTAACTATCTCTCTCGTTTTTTAGACATTTTATTTTGTTCACTTAAGAGGCCAATCAAAAGATCCGATAATGTATATAATAAGATTTATATATGTGACAAATCCTGTCCTAAACTTGTTGCAAGATAGCCGCGTAAAATCTATCTTTTTCCAATGCTCAACCCAATTGCATCCCTTTCGTGTACATTTACATCGCGCATTTATTTTCGTTTTATCAAACTCTTGAAACATGCCCGACCGGCATGTTGCGACGCATAATTTCATGTTTGGACCACACTGTATTGATATCCTGAAAACTTTTATATTAGGAATAATCTACAAATTGTAACAATTATTGTAAATTTTGAATGAACCTAGCCATTTTTTTACGTACCCTGGACTGGTGAAAATTTTCGGACATTTCTGTTCTTGACAGGTACCGATTTGTTGCGACCATTGATGCTGACCATTTATTCTATGACAGAAAACTCGACGATGACCAGCCGCCTTTGACCCTTTCTTGCAAACAACTCGACAAACTGACCCCTTTAAGGGGATTGCGTAATAATAACATATACTATTATGTTGTGCATATGACTTACATAGGTACGTATAAACGCAGGATGCGCCGTTACCCGGCCACATAAATTTTTGAAAAACTGGCCGTTTAACGGCTCAATGCATAGTCGTTAAATTATGTAACTTTAGTCCAGCAGTGGCCGGTTAACGGGTTTTTGGCCAGTTAAGGGCGCATCCTGTGTCTGTGAAAAAGGACTTATTGGCTGTATTCCAGTATTAACCATGTTCACTAAATAATTTAGTCTAAATTACTACAAACTAATTTATTATAAACTCTCTTATTTGGTGCGTGTGACCCGCAGCGTGTCTTTTTTTTGTCACAAAAACTCAACAAAATAGCAATTTACTTCATATGAATTAGTAAAACTCACACTGTACATATTGCTCTCCCATTCCTTACATCTGTATGATTGTAAAAATTTGGTTTCTTCGAGTCGATTGCAATTTTTATTTGACACTCTCTGTATTGCAACCGCAAATTTTAGCAAAAATATAAGTTTTAATTTGTTCATAGTTTCCAGTTCTTGATTTTTTGTTCTTTCAGCACAAGCGGGCCGTGGTGATTCTATTAGATTCTAATTCTGAAAAATTATTTATTGCGATTTTCAATGCTAGGTCAAACGCACATCCGCTAGCGGTGGTCGTGGTCGGTTCATTTTTAAAATAATTAATTACAGTCACGCTTAATTATAGTCTAATATGTTGTGANAATGAAATTTTTCTGTTATTACGCAAATTGCATTACAGATTCTAAAATCGTTGTCCGTTTGCATTTATCTCAAAGCGTTCTCTTCATATTTAGATTTAAGTGAAAAATGGGTGAAAGATAACAGCGTAGGGGGTGCACATGTGTAATAATAAACGTGCGATAACACGCAAAATTCATTATAGGTTCTTAAATCGTTGTCCGTTTTCAATTAGCTTTAACCGTTCTCTTGATATTTAGAATTAAAGACAAATGTGGTAGTAAACTACCACATATGCGCACAACAGTTAATAACTGGTAGTCGAGAAATATGAAAAACCGTCTTTGTTCCAAAGTAATAATCAGGATGAACGATTTTTCCGATAACTTTGACAGAAAATTCTGTTAAATCTGTTTCTTTGGTGCGTTTCGACCCAATGTGAACCCTGACTAAACTCATTTTTAAAAGTTAGAAGCCCCACGCAGATGACATCTATAAAACAATTAACCACATAAGATACTCTTTTACTCTTTTAGTACCAAAAATGTGTTCAGATAATTGAATTTTGTCAAGATAATTGGGTGGGGGGTTTCGAAGAACAAATGGAAATCACAATACGTTTCGGTCTAAAAAGTGTTCAGATAACGGACGACGGGTGTATATCCGAAACTACGGTTGATTACCATGATACCCATTTGAAACAAAACACCACCTAACCAGTTATCTTAACAACTGCTTTGCTCTAAAAATTTTAACACCAAAATGAATAAAAAACTGTTTCTTTACGCGAAAATTTAAGCAGGGAGGGCGTAGGTTAAATCGAAAAAGTTCAAGTAGTGTTATTTTAAACGAAATCAGAAATTTAGTAATATAAATGGGTAGGGCTTTTGGTGGGAAAATTGGAACTTGCAATTGGTGTTTTGACCCCAAAATTGGTGTTTTGACTCCAAAATTGGTGTTTTGACCCAAAAATTTCGGCTCCAAAAAGTCTTAAGATAACCAAATTTTGTTAAGATAACTGGTGATAAGGTTTAACGTTAACTAATTTAACCTTAATTAATAGTTAAAACCTAATTTACCCAAAAAATGTCGCATATTTTAAAGAGTCAATTTATCACAATTTTAAGTAACAAACTATGTTCGACCAGTTGCCAAGTCAAGCAGTGTGCAGCAGTTAGTACCCATCGGTCAGCAATAATGGACCCGCCACAAAAAGCTTGGCCAGTTTGTGTTGATTTGAGTGTTACGATAAAAGGCCAGTTGTGTTTTCGAGCATCGGTTCCGTTAACTATGCGTGATTGGAGCAGATCGTGACCCACATTTGATCGTTTAAAATTCGATTTTGGTTTAACAGCGCATGTATTGGTCGATGGTAGCTGCGGCGGTCCAAATTCAAAATGATCATTAGCTTCATCACTGATTCTATTCAGGGATTTTTGTGGTTTGATGAGATAAATTTATTATTTTATCGCATTGATTTTCTAACGCGAAAAAAATAAATAATGTTACCACTTTTTGGTAACGTTGCTTGAAAGCGCGTCTGAGGCCTATATGGCCTGTCATTGGTCTTTTTTGATCGCGCTCGGCCAATCACCGAAAGACAAATCAAGGCGATTTCATTCTTTTAAAATATTTTTGTATTACAGTCCACTCCCTTTTGAGTGCCGCACTTAACCCTTGTTCTCCACCGCTCTGCTAGTGCTTGTTCACCACCGGGATACAAATTTGTATCCCGCGTCTTTGGGACCGCAGTGTGCCTTAACGTGACATCGTATGGCCAATGCTAAGCTTAAGTTTGAAAGTTCTGACCTCTGGCNTATTTTTACTCTTATTTTAGTCGGAATTTAAAAATTAAAAAAAATACGAAATCTGATGGCTCATTAGTAAGAATACAATTTTTGCACGTTATTTCATAAATGTGTCAAAAACGCGAAAAATTGGTATTCGACTGTATGTGCGCTGGTCGCTCCCGTTTCTTACTGCGACATCCGATTGGCTATTACATTTTTTTATTCGAACCCCCAGAAGTCAGCGCACATTTGGTCCAGGCATAGTGAAAATCAAATTGTAACCAGAAAGTGGCGAAAAACGTCTTTAAAGTTTTGATTGCGAAAAAAAAAGCCAAAAAAGGCTAAAATCGGGTGCACTCTGACCTCGATTACAAAAATTTTGAAATTTTTTTTTTTGTTTTACTAAAATACATATACCCCTCAAAGGCCGTAATAAATCCTCAGCCAAGACAAACAGTAACTTTTCCGCGTAATTTAGAAACGGCAAAGGAGTGAAAGGGGTCGGGATACAAATTTGTATCCCGGTGGAGAACACGGGTTAAGGAGAAATATGCATTTCTGCTAAAAAAAAATTTTCGCGTTTTAAAATCAGGACGATAGATCACTTTATTGACACAATCCGACCAAAGTTTTTCTACAGAACGATTTTTGGATTAGGCCTATAGACTGTTTTCTTATCTCTTTTGTTTTTTAGACACTTTAATATAATGTTGTCCAGTTTAGAGGCCTCTCAAAACATCAGAGACTGTATATAATAAGATTAAGAAATATGTGGCAAATCCTGTCCTAAACTTGTTGCAAGATAACCGCGTAAAGTCTATCTTTTTCCAATGCTCAACCCAATTGCATCCTTTTCGTGTACATTTACATCGCGCATTTATTTTCGTTTTATCAAACTCTTGAAAAGTGCCCAGCCGGCAAGTGGCGATGCATAATTTCATACTTGGACCACACTGTATCGATATCCTGATAATGATAACATTAGGAACATTCTAGAATTGTGAGTTTTGAATAAACCTAGCCAAATTGGTACATTGGCACGTTATGTATAGGGATTGTATAGGGATTGTGAAAATTGAGGGAAAATTGACCTATCAGACTTTTCTCGGAAATGGGCCTTTTCTAGGGTGAAAAATTATTCCGCATCTGATGCGGCTAATTAAAAACTCACCGGACGCTCGATATTCCGGTAAATGCGCCCACTAGTTATGTAGTATTTTGTTTGTCGAAATCGCTAACTGGTTACAATAATAATGTAATATATTTTAACATACCCTGGACTGGTGAAAATTTTTGGACATTTCTGTTCTTGACAGGTACCGATTTGTTGCGACCATTGATGCTGACCATTTATTCTGTGACAGAAAACTCGACGATGACCAGCGGCCTTTGACCCTTTCTTGCAAACAACTCGACAGACTGACCCCTTTTAGGAGATTGCGCAACAATACCATGTACTATTCCATTATTTTTATTACTTACATACGTACGTATGTACACAGGATGCGCCGTTAACCGGCCACTTTAATTTTTCAAAAACTGGCCGTTTAACGGCCTAATGCAATGTCGTTAACTAATGTAACTTTGGTCCAAAAGTGGCTACCGATGCTGCGGCATAACCCCCCCCCCCTTAGCCGATATAAATAGGCCGTTCACGGAAAAATTAATTTAACGATTGACAAATTTTATTTCTTAGCAGCGACGTCTGATTCTTTGAACGGCCTTTTTATAGTCTGTTTGGCTAAGGAGAGTGAAGGGCGCATCATGTGTTTGTGAAATAGTACTTATTGGGTATTTTCCAGTATTAACCATATACACTCAATTATTGTAAACTAATTTGTTATAAACTCTTATTTGGTGTCTGTCATTTTTGTCACAAAACTCAACAAAATAGCAATTTATTTTGTATGGATTAAGAAAACTCACACTGTACATATTGCTATCCCATTCCTTACATCTGTATGATTGTAGAAATTTCGTTTCTTCGAGTCGATTACAATTTTGATTCGACACTCTCTGTATCGCAACCGAAAATTTTAGCAAAAATACAAGTTTTAATTTGTTCATACTTTCTAGTTCTTGATCCCGTTTTTTTTTCTTTCAGCACAAGCGGGCCCTGGTGATTCTATTAGATTCTAATTCTGAAAAATTATTTATTGCGATTTTTCAATGCTAGGTCAAACGCACATCCGCTAGCGGTGGTCGTGGTCGGTTCATTTTAAAAATAATTAATTACAGTCACGCTTAATTATGGGCTAATATGTTGTGATCCTTTCATGGCAACGAACGAAGAAGGATAATTACGCAACATGTCAAGCCAAAATTAAAGCCATAGGATTATTAAAGATGGTTATAGTTCTAACCTGAGGGTAAATTACTGATGCCAAAAAACGGATATAAATTAAATTTAAATATTTTATCATAATCATGGTTAACGTTTGAACTTTTGTTCGGTGGTTTTTTAGATGGACTTTCCTGGAACCCGCTTATTAACATGAGGTTTTGACACGAATTTTCAGCTCCTAATCCTCCAACATGAAATGATGAGATTTTTTAGCATGATTGTTTTGACTATCAACATGTGTCTTTATAGGGAGTCTTCAAAAAAGGCCACCTTGGCCCGCTTTCTCGTACTAAGGGCATCTTTTTTATAAATACACCGGGTGCGCAGTTATCGGGCGGGTTTGTGTCCAGTTATCGGGCACCCTACGCTGTTATCGGGCACCCTATGTATTGCTATTTATTATATATGTGTATAAATGACCACATTTCCCGCTCGTGCTGTTATCGGGCGGGTTTTTTTGCATATTTCGACCATATTCCGCTTTCGCACTGAGCAGTTATCGGGTGCCCGATTAAGGTTTTTTTTGTCGCGAAACCCGCCCGATAACTGCGCACCCGGTGTATTGGTCGTTTACGCGTTATTCGTGTTTATAACAATTGTCGCTGACACGGTTTTTGCAACGCGAACTTCTATTTTGTGAAAGAATAAAGCCACGAAGGCGAACGCTTAGTTGCGTCATATTCCACAGATTAATAAAAACAGCATTCAAAGACTTTCACTGATAGACTATCAACACTAGGCTGAGAAATTGTTTATGCGATTTACAACGATGAACGCGCAAATGGTGTCGTTTAAGCGGTATTTTTAATATCCGCCTCAAAGTCTGAAAAATTGTTTTGTCTATATAGCGCCGTTATCGGTCGCCCCCGGCAAATTTGCTGCGTTAAAACGACCACATCGAAAATCAATTGATAAGAGAAAAGTCAAATTCCAATATTGTTTTTTATTCTGTAAGAGGTGCGCCAAAGGGTCTTACAAAAGGGTTTTCGAATATGACATCCAAAAAAGTGATCGTTAAAAACGTTGTATACTGTTGATTTTAATGAATTTTTTTGGAACATACTCACGAAAGTACCGCGCATCAGTTTATTTGTTTTACCGAACCACAACTAGAACCATGGGTCGCCCCCAAAGCCATGAACTTTGCGAGAAATGAAATCGGATACAGTCCCTACCTCAAAATCGTTACGATTCGTCGTTCAAAAAACGTAACGATTTTGAGTCACCGTAACGATTTTGAGTAATTGGCTTTTTCACCCTTCAAATTCTTGTTTTTTAGTGTTTTTTTCTTAATTTAATCAAAAAATGTATTGTACCATTCTATTACAGTCATGTATATTACTGTACAATGTCCCAAATTTATATTTTATATAAATTGTATATTCCGCCACAGTAAGACGAACATAAGACATTTCCATTTGCCGGGACATTGTTAAATGGAAAATTAAACTACATGCAAAAAATACGAATATAAAATTATGTTACAACTGTTTTTGGGGGTTTGATCCGATTGACTACAATTTGATAGAATGTTTATGAATTTTTATAGAATGTTATTTTTATTGGACAATATTCGGGAACTTACAGTACTGCCAGACAAACATTTTGTTCGTTGTTTTTTATTTGTTTATAAAAACTTCAGTCTCGAATTTTCTTGAATCCTTTCGGTTTTTAAGCAAAAAAAAAACGAACAATTAACAATTATACATACTAGAGTATATAACAAAGAAACATTGATTATTTTATGAAGTTTATTCATTTTCAAACTGGGGACAATGTACATAATAACATATCAAGAACAATCGTAACGATTTTGAGTACCACGACTACGAAAAAAAATCGTAACGATTTTGATGTATGACGTCATTTCGTAACGATTTTGAGCGTAACGATTTTGAGGTAGGGACTGTATTTGATATAGTAGCACAAAAACGTTCTGTTCATAAACGGGTTTGAGCCTAATCGGACAAGACTCATCGCGGTTTAGCCAAATGTCCTCTTCCATTTATAAGGCAGCCTCCACCACAATTTTGTTGAGTTCACATCTTATTTTACTATCAGAACAAATAAAAGCAAATTACTTAAACTTGTAGTTTCACTTCAGTTTATAGCCAAATTACCAAAAGAAAACGAACACCCGTCAGCACATTTTTTGATATTTTAACTTTTTGTGGAAGGTGAATTTCACACACAGCACCCCGTTTGGTCCGGTGTATAAGTAAAAGTTTCTGCTGACCATTAGGTTATTTTTGTGTAGTAAAATAAAGGAAGTACCCGTTTTGGCCATGTTATTTATCGTGAGTGATACTTTATGTCCAATGTTCGACATCCTTATTTATAAAAACTTGCGCTAGGGGTTTATATCCCCCTTCGCGTACGAGGTCGTTCGGCTCCCAATTGAGCCAAATATTGGCTGGGAGCCTCACAATTACATTTTGGCACAAGCCCGCAAACAAACACTTAAAGACCGGCTTATTCATTCATATACAATGGCTAGTGAAGTGGGATTTGAAATTATAATACACCACCATTTGAACTCATTTATTTTACATTTAGTTCACATTATTTGACTGTAAGACTCTATTATTTTATTCCGTCTGTCTCACCGCGAGACATATATATACTCTTTCACTTACACAATAAAGGAAGTTTTAGATCGGCCATCGGGCCTGTGCAAGTATAATCCAGTCTTATTTATTGGTCATTAATATTTCAGGTATCAGTGGTATAGTATCCACTCAAACAAAACCAAACTCTCGAAGAGATTGAAAATCTGCCTATTCATTTACTTACAGAAACTGAACTAGGCGACAATAACACATACCGTGCGCATAAAACATATGGAATATGTTCCATCAATCACAGCTTCTGAATATCTATCTGAGATATTACAAAATGTCGTTATGTTACACAAATCGACAAATTTACAAAAATGCAAACGTTCTTTTAATATTTTAAGAGAATTTTAAGTATATCCCTTGCGTCGTTAAGTTGCTTTGGTTTTTCTCTTTTGGAGAAGAAATATATTAGTTATGTGAAATTATACCGGTGGTATCTTGCAAACGTAATAGAGTTGATAATTTGAAATGTAGGCTAAAACGTCACATGGTAATATTTTTTGTCGCAAATGTGTTTGGTTTCATATTTTATAGAACAATTAATCGCTAGATTGTCATTTGGTTTAGATAGAAAAAACTATGAAGTCAATTCTATACCCTTTAAGGACGGGTAGGTAGCGTTGTTTACAAACGTCACTTTCCGGAAAACCGTTATAAAACATGTTTTCTAACATCCGATTCATTATTTCTTTTTTTTATTTTACGTAAAAAAGAGTGAATTTTTACGTTTGATTATTTTGGGGACCATAACTTTTTCCAGAGGCCCCCCACGAAGCCGTGAACTTGGCACACTTAATTTTTATAACTTCCGCAATTTTCATGCGATTAATTTCATTTTTTTTGTAAACTGCTCTAAATGACAAAACTAAATGACGTANTTTCTAGAATTAGTAGTCCAATGAACTTGTCGGTAGTCGATAAGTGCACACAGACATGAACAAATTCATAAAACAAATAAAAAATAATATTAAAGTGCATTTTCGTAATTTCGGGTTTTATTTGTAAACAACGCTACCTACCCGTCCTTAAATTTTAAAGTTTAAAAGAACCAAAATGTGAAATTACCAAGGTAAATTACTTGGTCAAGCTAACCTGGTACGTAATTCAGATCGGGTTTTTCCAATCTTCATGATTTTTGTTATAAATATATTAACGAATTACAAAAGTCGCGCATGTCTCATCAAACAAATAATTGCATAAATATTTATTGTTACAGTCAGATCGGCCATTTACAATTGTACAAATAATATCAGTTTCAGCTTAAGGAGCCCGGCAGTTAATTACAAGGCTTAGCAATTAAAAGCGGTTTTATCCGGCTTGCATTCAATATGAACAATACCACAAGTAAGAAATCAAATTTATGATACTGGTTTCCGTATCACAATAGTTATGGCACAGTATAAAAAAAAATTTAAACACAAAATTTCGTGTGTATAACATGCCTTTAAACTCTCTCCCGTTAAATACACCCCCTGCACAAGTTAACCCGCATACAGGATCCCGTAGGTTTGTCCGCTCGTGCTCTTTGCCGGCGGTTTTTTTCGCAAAAAAGTTAACGTTTGGGCCTAGCTCGGCGCAGTTATCCGGCACCCTGTCCCGGTAAAACTCCTTTTATTAAAAAATAATTGACTAACAACACTAAAAGAGGGGATTTGACACTAAAAGAAGAGGAATTTGCTATTTATTTTAAAAAAGAAACTGTCGGATTTTCCATTTATTTAATAAAATTAAGTGCCGGATAACAGCACTAGATTTGCTGGGAAATTTTCCATGTTAAATAAAAATTTCCGTTCGTGCTGTTATCCTACACTCTACGCACTTATCCGACAGGTTTTGATATTGGTTGAGTTTCAAAGTCCAATCTGAGTATTTTTCTTTTCGATTCCATCAAATAACGATAATAAGAGCCGAAAATTGAAACGTTATCAAATTAAAAACAGACCGCGTGAACCTTGTAAATAAAAAACGTGAATAAAAAATTTAATTCCTACCGAGTAGGATCTCACCGACCCGGGCAGCCCATGAGGTCCTAAAAAGGGTGTATCTTACTGCGCGCGGCGTGATTAGGACCTCACCGAGCCGACGGGTCGTTCTGAACCGACTTTGCAAGTTAGGACCAGTGTGTCTACTCTCACTGCGCGCAGGCGGTGTTTTTTAGATAAATACTCTCTAAAATTTAAAATAATAAATATATTATCTAGAGTTGTCAAACGCAAACCNAATAAAAAATCTCTATTTATTTTACATTTTTGTGTTTATTTTTTGTTTATTTATTGCATTTTTTTCAATTTTTCTATGCAGGTTAGCTGAATTGAGAATTCGCCCGAACCCGAAATCGCCCAAAACCAGAAAACGCCAAAAACGCCAGAAACTCGTATCAGTCATTACCTTCTAATCTACATCGTTATGTATAATAAGTAATTATAACTCATTACCTTCTTATTTGCTTTATCTTGTTTGATTTGGAAGATAACGGCGCATGGGTGTATAGATTTTATTTTTGAACAAACTTATCATCAATATTATTTATAAAATTAGGGTTGTAACGTCATTTATTACATTATCGTTTAAATATTTTTTGGTTAAAACTGGAGTTTTGTTTAGTACGATTTCTCCCAGAAAAACAGGTGCTTAGATGTTTATATGATACCCAGCTACAGATTTCTAGTTGGTCTTCTTAAAAAATAATTTTGCTTTGAAAAACCTCGTTCGATATTTTTTTGGTGGGCAAAAGAAGTCATTTTTCACCAAAAAAAAAAAGATTTTTTTGAGAAATTGAACTTCTCTTGTTAACGATTTTTCCCAGTTTTGTAAATTTAGAAATTAATATTGTATAACCAAAAGACGTAGTTTGAGTACGAATTTAATATTTTTTTTCTCTTCTCGGCAGAATGTAAACCTAATGTGGTTGAATTCAAGCCTAAAAAGGCATCGGCCTATTTATAGGCCGTTCGGCTAAGGAGAGTTAACCCGCTTTTTCGTACTAAGGGCCGCTTATTCATATTAGCCGTTGTAAGCGTTATTCATGTTTATAACAAATTGCGGCTAACACGGTTTTCACAGCGCGAACTTATATTATATCAAACAGGAAAGCCGCGACGGCGAACGCTTAGTTTTGTAATATTCGACAGATGAGTCAAGACAGCGTTCATAGATTATCACTCATAATCTATCAGCACTAGGCTAAGAAATTATTTCTGTCCTTTACAACAATGAAGCCGCAAATAGTGTCGTCTAAGTGTTTTTTTATATCCGCCTCAAAGTCTGAAAAATTATTTTTTCTATAAAGCGCCGTTGTCGGTTGCTCCCGGCAAATTTTTCTGCGAACGTCGACATAAAAATTCAATTGTTAAGAGAAAAGTCAAGTTCAAATATTGTTATAATTATTTTTTTGATTCCTTAAATGAGCCAAAGTACTGACTCTTAAAAACCGAAATAAACAGAAGCAAACGAGAACATCGTTATGTTAGTGATTGATGGGTAACGTTTTTAAAATACAAAGTAAATACTAAACTTGAGATTTTTTTTATTGGAACAAATCCTATTTTCTTGAGAACATTTTTTTATTCAGAAAAACAAAACAAAAAAAACAAACGTACCTTGTCATAAATAATAACCACTTCGGTGTCTGAAAACGAACTCCCGTCAGCTTAAATCAGAATGTTTAAAACTTTTTGTTGAAGATAAATTTTACCCAGAGCATCCGTTTCCTGTTTGGGTCGGTGTATATGTAATTTTTTCTTTTGATAATAAAGTCTTCTTTTTTTTGTAGTATAATAAAGGGAAGCCCGTTTTGGCCATGGCATTAATTGTAAGTGAAAAATGCTGTCCAATGTTTGACATCCTTGTTGATAAAGAGGTGCGACAGGGGCTTTAATCCTCCTTAGCGTAAAAGGCTTATTCAGGGCTAGTCCCCAGGCGCCCGCAGGCGCATTCACGCCCCAAATTGAACCGAATATCGACTAGGACCTCACAAATCCACACACATACAATAATATACCCGCCTATTTATTTAGTCACAGGGGTGACTGAAGTGGGATTTCAGCCCACGCACCGAAGAGATTGGAGACCGACCTATTCATTTACTTATTTTACTTAAAGGACAAGATAGACCATATCACAGATTATTTATTTGATCAGTTGACAATTGCCAAAAGATACTTACTACCCTATATCAGGGTTATGTCAAAAACTATAAAACATATGTTATATGTTCCATCAATCACAGATTTGGATTTTTTTAATTTGGTAAAAATTGTGAGTGACAGGTAAATGTCATAAAAATGAGTTTTTCAAAAGGCGGGATTTACGTGAGAAAAAGGGCAAAACCTAAGCTAACATAGCCATAAAGGTTTTGCCCGCACCCCATAATCCTAGTTATCCGTCACATGTGGTGCGGAAAAACGCAAGGCGTCTGACTACGGCACGATATTCAATAAAACCGTCTTACCATCAGAATCTTGTTATTTATATATAAAATAAGTACAAAAGGAGCTCATGTCTCATGAAACATATAATTGAATTAATATTTATTGTTACAGTCAGGTCGGACATTTACAATTGTACAAATAATATCAGTTTCAGTTTATAGAGCCCAGCAGTTAATTACCAAGCGTAGGAATTCAAAGCGGTTCTATCCGGCTTGGATTCAATATGAACAATACCAAGTAATAAATTAAATTTATGAGCAATAGGTCTCACTGGTTTCGATAGAAATTGCCGTATCACAATAGTTATAGCACAGTATTCTCACAAAAATTTTAAATACAAAATTTCGTGTTCACAACATGCCTTTAAATTATCTGCAGTTATACACCGCCTGCACAAGTTAACCCGCATACAGTAACCGGCAGGTTCGTCCGCTCTCGCTCTTATCCGACAAGATTTTTTGCTTAAAAGTTCACGTTTAGGTCTAGCTCAGCACAGTTATCCGACATACTCGAAGTATGGTATAAGTCAAATTTGATTGGTGCTATTCATTTATGTAATATGGTATAAGAACCGAAAACTGAAACGTGATCGAATAAAAAACAATACCGCTCGTGCTGTTATCCTGAACCCTACGGCAAACTCTCACGTGAAACTTGCCGGATAACTGCGCGCAGGCGGTGTATGCAATATAATTACTCTATAAAATAACAGTAAATTTTTTGTTTAGCGTGGTTAAACGCAAACGGGTCAAACGAGAAAAAACTCTCTAAAGAAATTATTGAGGGACTATTGGAACTAAAATGCTTTAAAAACTGTCATAATTTAACACCAATCAATGAAGTTTATTTTTGTAGATTTGCGGATTAATTTCTACATATTGTTTCATACGATTTAAAACCAGTTCTACAGGTTTAGTCTCATGAAAATCGGCTGAGCGTTTCTAGAATCCTCCTATTGGCCAATATCATTTTAAAATATGCCGACACGGTATACTAGAAACGCGCAGCCGATTTTCATGAGACTTTACCAGTATTTACTACAAATTAATTTTCGGCAATGGTATCAGTGATCCAGTCTCTGTAAGCTGCAACACTTATATAAATTCCTGGATTGCCCGGAGCACCACAACCACCATAACCTCTAGACACAATCCCGTACAAAACGGACACGCCGTTATCATCACAAACAAGCGGTCCGCCGGAATCCCCTTGGCAAGAATCTTTTCCGCCGTCTACAAGTCCGTCGTTATCAAAATCTGGAATTCCGGCACAGTATTCGCTGCCGGATTTCAGTTTTTCACTTATTTTGATCAAAATGTATTTATTACAGATTTTCCCCAATAATATTCTTATCTACATAAGTATAGCTACAAAAAAGCTTAATTTTATCTTATAAAAAAATTATAAAAAAAGGTTGAAAACGAATTATGATCAATCCTTGTGTAATTGTCTGTCGTTTTATTATAACAATATTCGTCGGAAAAAATATTTATGCCGACTTCTTGCAGCTGGTCAGCGGAATCGGAAGCATCGTATTCCAAGTTACCATAACCAGCTACCCAACAATAACGACCTGGTTTTGGCGGTGCATTTGGCAAACATACCGCCGAAAAACAATCTGGCTGCGAACATCTTCCATGCACTTTAGAAGCCGAAATTATCGAACTCGTTTTAATCAATGCGATATCGTAATACTATGATGGTGTTTTAAAAGTTTATTTTTTTATGATTTAATCGAGACCCACTTGACATTAATGAAAATTCGAGGCAATTTATGAAATTTCGAGCCTATTCACCAAAATGTTACTCCATTTTGTATACAACAGTAGTTTAACGTAGTTGTAGTTTAACTATCTAGTGAGACCGAAACTACTAAACAGTGTCTTTATTAAACTCCACCTTAGCCATTTTTGTATATCCAGGGTGCATAATCAGTTTTTCCACATCGACGACAAATTCCGTTAGATCAAATTTTGTTGTTCGCTTTGAGCCAACGTGAATGCTGACTAAAAATTATAATAAATTGAACATAAAATATGAACATGATCTTTAATCCTCACTCTTATTAATTTGAAAGTTTGATACTAAAATACAATCGCAGGAAAAAGGGTTCGCAGGAATTAGGGTTATCGGTGGGCAGATCTTTTTTCCGATAAAGATAGCAAAGTGTCGAGTTAACGCACTGTTGATTAAACGCAAGAATTGTTTAATAACGTGACACATGGAAATAATAACAGCATATACAAAGGGGTCGTGAAGTGACGGGCGGTTCCTCGAGTGAAAATTTTGGTTAATCGACATTATCATTTAAATCCCTTATTCTGAACGACCACTGTGCGCAGCTGGACCGAATAAAATCTTACTATTTTCGACGTTCTCAATACAATGTGCGGCGGTGAGAATCCAGCGGTCTCCGATAATGGTGCCACCACACAAATGGTCAGTTAGAACTGTAACAATAAAAGGCCAGTTATGCTTTGCCGCTTTGGTTCCGTTAACAATCCGTGACTGGAGTCGCCCGTCGCCAATCATTGATCGTTTAAAATTCGATTTGGCTCCGACTTCACATGTTTTGGTTGAGGACAATCTTGAGGGGCCAAACTCGAAAAAATCCTCATTTTCGCTGCGTGTGCGATACTTTGAGCATGCAAGCCGTGAAAAATCGAATTTGGTTCCATTACTCACCCAATTACAGCCGCCTTTTCGCGAACATTTGCATCGGGCGGTCACCTCCGCCTCCTTGATATTTACAAGCAAACCTAACATCGGTTCAATTTGTCTATTGGCCGTCAACAATTTTTTTTTAGAAATTTTGTGGTCAAATTTTTGCTTAGCTTGATTTTATTTAACTGCTCGAGCGCTATGTATTTTTCTAGAAAAACAATCGGGCGTATTTTTTAAAGTACGTGCCGTTTCTTACCCGTTTTTTGAACCATGACCTGATCGACATGAAGCTGTACATATTTTACGATTTTCGCCACAAGTTATTGCTAAACTAAAATAATTATTAAGATTCGTCTTTTTATACACTGGGTGCGCCCTTGTTTCACAAAAAAAAATTGAAAAATAGTGAAACATAACAGCACAAGCGGGAAAAAAGTGAAACATAACGGGCGAAACATAACGGCGCACCCTGTGTATAACGCGTCAAACTTTTTTAGAAATAACTCTCCTTTTTACATGTGACCTAATATGTTAGTTTATGGTATTGCATGGTCTACATGTATTCTCACCTTGGTCTTACGCGAATTTCCGGACATTTCTGCTCTTTACATTTTCCAATTGATGCGGACCAATGATATTTATTGTTCTCTTTTTGACAGAAAATTCGACGAAAACCGGACGCTTTTGAACCTTCTTTGCAAATAATCCGACACACTGTTCCCTTTAAACGGATAATATTCGCATTAAATCCTGTGCCCAAAAATAAATAGTCATAATACTATATACCGAGACCTTAACGACGCTCCATGTGCGAAATGGTACTCAACATTTTGGTTACTGGGTCAAATCAAAAATTTTTATACAGTCCGCCATCTTACAGAACCAGTTGACCAAATAACGGCGTATCAGGTGTATGTTGAGGAAGTAGTCTACTCATCTAGGTCCTAAATTGTTGAACATGACAAACTTCAAAAGCATGAGTAATACTGTTTAGAAATCGTTTCCTAATTTTATTCCGACTTCTCCATCATTATCGTTTTATTTACAAACGAACCAACTTCGCCAA
This sequence comes from Oikopleura albicans, assembly GCA_004367875.1. NCBI lineage: Eukaryota > Metazoa > Chordata > Appendicularia > Copelata > Oikopleuridae > Oikopleura > Oikopleura albicans. The sequence continues at coordinate 328,857 of SCLG01000097.1, read as the reverse complement.
AAATAGCATAAAAAATCAACAAAAATAGAACCGAGTTTGTTCAATACAAATCACTCATCCAAGTTTGATCAAAAAAGAGATGCGTATCAAAATTTCAAGTCTTAGTTTCTTTTTTACTTCATACTTTCATTATTAAGTTAATAAATAAGTATCTGGTTAGCGTAAGTTAAGTGTATTATAGGACGGACAACTCCACGTTATATATACGTTATATATACTTTGCGTAACAGAGATAGATAGAGATTTTAAGGTAATAACAGAAATTTAAATGATTAAGTTACATCAGGTATAAAAACTAAATTGTGTTCTCTTAACATTTTTAGACAGAAACATACCGTAAATTCAATTATCTAACCTAAGGTCCCACCAAATTATCTTGTTAAGATAACTAGTTAGGTGTTATACTTTCTAGTGACATACATAAAACTATTTAGGAGCATTACCTAATATTACTATTTATACACACATTTAAAATGCAGGACATTATTCACATTATTATTTTACTTGATTTTTTGATGGTGATAAAATTCATTAATCATTAATAATTAATGATAATGATGTCTCGGGTTTAATGATACGTCAGCTCGGTGGTTTTCGGTTAGCCCAACGCGACGCCGTGTCTAATAATTTTATCGAATTATTAAAATCCATACAATTTATATCATGTCGCCGTGAAATTTTGCCAATTTTCCCTCAGNCTGTTTGAAATCTTCAACCTTCGCAAAAAATAACACCGCCAATCGAATTTTCTCGAAAAGTTGAGGGGGGGTCACCAATACCCGTTTTGCCCTACGGGGCCTCCATATGCCTTAAATCGACGAAAAAAGCACCTTGCGTGTCTATTTACACGCACTTCCCCCTGGGAGTTAAGTTAATAAATAAGTATCTGGTTAGCGTATGTTAAGTGTATTATAGGAAGGACAACTTCACGTTATATATACGTATACTTTGCGTAAAAGAGATAGATAGAGACTTTAAGGTAATAACAGAAATTTTTTAAACTGATGATTAAGTTACATCAGGTATCAAAACTAAATTGTGTTATCTTAACATTTTTTAGACAGAAACATACCGTAAATTCAATTATCTAACCTAAGGTCCTACCAAATTATCTTGTTAAGATAACTGGTTAGGTGTTATACTTTCTAGTGACATACATACAACTATTTAGGATCATTACCTAATATTACTATTTATACACATTTAAAATGCAGGACATTATTCACATTATTATTTTACTTGATTTTTTGATGGTGATAAAAATCATTAATGATAATGATGTCTCGGGTTTAATGATACGTCAGCTCGGTGGTTTTCGTTTAGCCCAACGCGACGCCGTGTCTAATAATTTTATCGAATTATTAAAATCCATACAATTCATATCATATCGCCGTGAAATTTTGCCAATTTTCCCTCAGAAATGAACAATAATGACATATTAAATTTCATCATCTGTTACATTGTTAAAAGATAAAATAAAAGGCATTGAGAATCTGTTAGGGCTTTTGATAGAATAAAAATGAGCCAATAAGTATAGGCTGTAACTCACAGCCTGTGAGTCATTTATCACGTGACACGTTGAACTTGAGGAAAATTTAACACCCAACGTCAATTAACTTTTCTATTATCTTCGAATAAACTAGAAGTATATTGAACATAACAGTTTTTCTTTGATTTTAAATTATGCTACAGTATAAATATGTAATTTGAAAACAATATTTACTCAAAGTTTACTCATTTTTTTTCTTCATATTCAAAGTTCAGTTTAAAAGTTAAGTATACAAACTATGCTTCTAACGGACAAACCCACAGGTTTACCTAATAATTATATTCTTTCTTGGCTCTCTAATAATGAACATTATCTGACCCGGGTCTTGCATCGGTAAGATTGCATATTTTCGGTTTTTTCAAGAGTTCCACAAAAGTGATTCGCCACTCTCACCGCCAAAGCCGACCCAAGAAAAAGCATAAAAACTATTTTCTTCATTTTTTTATTTTACTTTGAGAACTCTTGATTGCTGTGATTATGAATTAGAATAGTGAAATTGTCTACTTTTCTAGGACTAGCCATAATATATCGACTGGTGGCGGTCGAGTTCGGTTTCTAATATTTTTTTTAACTCAAGATGAGAAAACAGTCATGGCTGATTACCGGTTAATTCGAAATGGTTCTATTATAGAAAACATAATTCATTATTAGCTTACTCGAAGCGTCTTAACATTGTGTCTTGCACTTCATTAATGTAAAAAGAGAAAAAAACCCCGTTTAACTTGTGATAAACTGCAAATTTAAACCGAATTATGAAACTTCCACATAACGAAAAAAAGTTAGCTCAAGACCCGTTTTAACTGTCATGGTCCGTTCTGGCAACATCTGGCCAGAAGGCATGTTTTTTGAATTAACTCGCGAACGGTTAATGATATAACCAAACGGCAAACAGATTATAAATCTACCAACCAAATTACGTTTTTCTTATATTTTTTTATATTTTTTTCTTCAACCCCCCGGGCGCAGATTGGACTTAAAGTGTACTTGAGATTCTCGAGATTTGTGTTCATGTTAATAGAAGATTTTTTGTGAAAACAGTACGATGATATATTTAAACTGGGTACAAAGCCTACAATACACATGAAAATTAATTTGTTAACATTATAACATGTCATTGTTAACCTAGTCTGCTGTTATCTTAACAAATATTTAATTGAAAATTGATAAGTAAACTATCTAGTATCGTTAGCTCATGTGTTAAAAACTAAAAAAAAATCAATTTAGCTANAGTTAACTAAAACGTGCTCATTCAAATGGATGTAATGATGTGCAAAATGTGCAGAATATAATGATCAGTCATAATTGTCCATGTGGGACTGGCACAACATTTACCGAAAACAACAATTAATGAATCGTAGTACGAATTTTCTAGTTGCAGTATTGATTGATATTATATGAATGATATACAGTAGGTGTTGGATCATTTTAGCAACCCTTAAAATAGGTCTCTTATACATATCCGAATATTTCTCAAAATGAATTGGTGTTCATAAAATTAGATGGAATTTAAATTACGAGAATATGTTAATTAAAATACACATATCTGAGGTCTGAGTCGCGGAGAGATCATGCTGCATATCAATCGCGGCTTGTAATGTATCGGGTACTAGTGGTGGTGCAGATGGCCAAACGCCATAGCGAAGGCCACATGGGGCTATTACACCGCAAAGGTGACCTAATGGTGCCCAGCCGCTGTTTGCGTTGTTTGCTACTGGTGGATCAGATGGACAAACGTCAATAGCGAAGCCCACATGGGAGCTACTACACCGTAAAGGTGACCTATTGTTGCCCGGGCGGCTGTTTTCGTTTTGTATTACTGTCCTAGTTACAATAAATCAATTCATCCATTTCACGCATTTTACAAAAAAGAGGTGCCAAACAAAGACAGTACTTCTCATGAAACCTGTATAAGATATTTACAGTGCCTATATACCCATTCATTTTGTATTTTACAAGTTTAAAGTTATAGAATAATAAATGGAACACACTCTGAAAAAAAGTTGAGTCCAAATTCATTTTCCCATCAAACAAATTGAATGTCAATATCTGATGATTCCGGGCAGTACAACCACATCCAGAAGTAAGACATTGTGTTATTACCTTAGAAGACCAACTGCGGCAACGTTGAATAAAGTTATTTATTTTTAAAAACTATGATCTGCGACGTAACTTAAGATACATAGTAACATTTCACCCTATTTTGCTATGAGCTAAAATTGAAAACGGCGGAGTTAATTGTGTGATGCTTTATTAGTGGGTGCGAGCTGTGTTGATAAAGGGGTTATTACGGTAGGGGTAGGGGCAGAGTCGGAAACAACATGGCTCGCATCATTCACGGGTGAATCGGGCTTATGCTTTTGCGAATCTCCATTTTTAAAATGATGGTGATAAGCTGGTCACAGGTTATAGCCGCTGCTTTATTAGACCATACTGGGAGGAAGTCTACAGACCTGTAACTGCTGCAAAGCAGCCTGACTCTGATTTAGAGTGTCTTCGGGAACAAACTACGAAAAAGTAGGTATACAGTTAGAAAAATAGTTCTTGAGGATCAGATGTTTGTGAAACAAGTTCCGCGAAAATTTAAGACGTATTGAAATTGGGACCAATCTGACAACATTGATATTCTGCTATCAAATTAGGTTATAGTTTACACGCTATTATTACTATTTGTGTGTTCACAAAACGTAAATACTCAGATTGATAAGATCAGCTGGAGAGGGGACATACCAGACACCCCTGTTTTTGGTTTTTATTTTTATTTTTTTAATTTTTTTTCAAATACGTGGACAAAGGTTAAAACCGAAAACAATTTTGAATCTCCAAGCAGATATAAAAAATAATGTCATGTCTTTTATGATAATAAAAAGTACTTAACCGAAAGTTATAGAAAAACAGCAAAAAAAAGCGAGATCAACTGAGTTTGTTTATTACAAATTATAAAAAAAATGTAAATTTCATGACATACAGTGAACAATAAATTATCTTGGAACTGATGTATCAGTTGATAAGTATAGTTTCGGCAATCCATTTTGTAAAGGCGTCCACACTGGTATATATACCGGGTCTACCAGGCGCGGCACATTCTGTTCCTCTTGAAACGATTCCGTATAGAACTGAGGCTTTATTTGGGCTTTTCAACCTGAATTTAAAATTCTTGCCGTATGTTGGCGCACAAACTGTCGGGTTTTGAATAATTTCCATAATGATTTTTGGAGAAACACCACTTTGGAGAAACACCACCCTAAGAAGGAGCCAGGGTTGCGCCGTTTGTCAATTTTGCTATGACCCCTCCTGAGGTGCCTTCTAGGGTATTTCTCTTAAAAACGTTTTCTTCGAAAAACCCGCGATACCTATTTTTTACGCTATTTTGGGATTACGGCGACAGTCGATGCGCCAGCATACGGTTGATTTTACAATAGTGTAAGTTTGAACAGCCTGGCTCCGTTATCATTACAAATAAGCGGCCCTCCCGAATCACCCTGGCATGAATCTTTTCCGCCATCTATCAACCCATTATCATCAAAGTCCGGAATTCCAGCACAAAATTCAACTTCCGATTTTATAGTGTCGCTGTTAATGATGAAACATACAGAAGATTTAACATTATTATTAACTCCCAGGGGGAAGTGCGTGTATATACCGGTAGTGTATATACCGGTAGTGTATATAACGGTAGTGTATATACCGGTAGTGTATATACCGGCGTGTATATACCGGTAGACACGCAACTTGTTCTTTTCGTCGCTTTAAGGCATATGGAGGCCCCGTAGAGCAAAACGGGTAATACTGACCCCCTCAACTTTTCGAGAAAATTCGATTGACGTTTTTTTTTGCGTAGGTTGCAGATTTCAAACAGGTCTCTAGGGAGCCCTGTTGGCGCAAATCAATTTCTGAACAGTCAGATCGACGTAGTTTGACGAGCTCTACAACTTGACTTTACCAGTTTTTTTGAATTATTGCGAATTATTGTGATTTTTTAAGTGCGTGTTTATTTACACACATTTCCCCCTACGGGTTCCCAAAAACTCGTTCCCCCTGAGAGTTAAGCAACTCAAAGTGTGGTACAGTGGGTTTTTAAAGAAAACTTTTCTCGTGAAATCTGACAGAGAATTGTTCGCGCGAAACTTTTATTTACAACTATGTTTTTTGTGTGAAATACACCCCCTAACGAGTTATCTTACCCGTTTTGCTAAAAAAGTGTTTAGATAATTGGGTAGAAAATTTGGTAATATAATTGGAAATCGCGATTTGTTTTGGTCCAAAAAGTGTAAAGATAACTCAATTTTGTTAAAATAACTGGTGAGATGATCATCATTTTAACCCTTAAAGTTTGTGTAGGAAAAACGTTAATCGAAAAAACGTTATTTGAAAGAAAACAGCTTACAAAAAAAAGTATTTTGCAAGAAGACATTTTTTCAACTAAGACTTTTAGACTAAAAGGCTTTTGAGAAGCGTTCTTCACAAGATTTTCTTGACAAATGTGTATCATGCCTGTTGTAGTCGTTTGTGGTTTTGTTTAAACAATAATTGTTGCTGAAAATGTTAATTCCGACTTCTCTTAGCTCGTTTGCTATTACACCTTTATAGCTCAACCGACCGTAACCAGCAATCCAACAATAACGGCCGGGAAAAGGTGGTTTGGAGGGCAGACATGCCGCAGAGTAACATGTTGGTTCAAAACATTTTCCACTTTTTGTTGCAGCCTCCGAAATTGAACTTGTTTTGATCAGAGCAATATCATGATTCTTTTTTTTTCAGATTTCAAGTTATTTGTAAGTTTTTAGACGAAAAATATAATGCGGAACTCGTCAAAAGTTTAGTTTTTGTCGGCCAATGAAACAAAATACGAAAAATTGGTGCAAAGGTTAGTGCAATTCCGGTTTACAATGCCAGTTTGGATAAAATGTGAGTTTGTATGAAAATTTCATCTCATTTGATTACTTAACTCCTTGGGCGACACATGTGGAAATTTGGACAAAACGCCCTGGGTCGGCCTAAAACTGGACTCAATCCAAAATCGCCGAAACATGAGTCTAGTCAAATTCCATGAGAAATATACTATCAAACGTAAAATATAACTGTTTTTTTTTGTCAGAGTTAAAAAGCTTAACATAGACCCAAGGGCGTTTAATGAAAAATGCACGTTTCTCATCGACGGATTATGCCACTTGGGACCCTAATGAGTTAAAAAAGTCTGAAATTCTTGTTCTTAAATTAGACCTATTTTTGGACTACAATGGCGTACAAGTTGTCCCGTAATAAATTTTTCTTTGCATTTTGAAGCATTTCGTGAAAAATAAAATTAAATCAGAAATCCACATTTGTTGTGTTAGCGTAATCGGTGTGTTTTATTATCTTCTCTGCAAAAACGCGAAATTCGCTCTCATCTGTTTTGAATGTTTGCTTAGATCCGATGTGTACGCTCACTAAATTTGTATATTTATTAGCTGTTACGATAACAGCGCAAAAGGGTTAAATTACATACCGATGTCTCCGGATTGAGTGTCCTTCATGCAATGAGCTGCGGTCAAAATCCAATAATCGTCAATAATTGAACCACCACATCGTTTATTATTATGAAGCACTTTAATTATAACGATAAAGGGCCAATTATGTTTGACCGCTTCAGTCCCGTTAACTATTCGTGAGTGAACAACATCTTCATGCAGTTTTGAACGTCCAAAACAGGGGTCATAAATATTTGACTTCTTTGGCCGAAACCTTGTTCAAGATTGCCAGGAACACACATTTCACACAATCATAAAACTTTAATAATGGTGTTATCATAAAAGATTACAAAAACCTGATTTTGGTGGGGAATCTATCTAGCGGTGATTTTCGAAAGCTACCTTTTGGCGCCCCACGCGGCATCGCGGGTTTTCGGAGAAAACATTTTTCGGAGAAAGACCACTAGAGGTCCCTACGGAGGGGCTAGGGTTGTAAAAATCTTTTTGTTCTTTTGTCCTTTATGGACAAACGTCAGTTGTCGATTTTTGCAACCCTGGCCTCCCCTGAGGGGCCTCTAGTGGCCTTTCTCCGAAAAACGTTTTTCCGAAAACCCTCGATGCCCTCACGCTCACTTGACGTTCGAAAATCACTGTGTTATAACATATGATTTTGTGATTTTGACCCCTGCTCCAAAACGAAACTCGGATTTTACTTTACAAGACTTTGTTGACGAGAGCTGTACGGGTCCGGACTCAAATAATGCCTCCTGAGGCGCGGTTTTAATTGGGAGAAAGTAAACCATAGTTTTCCTTGAAAAAACTGCGCTCTTATGTTTCAAAAAGCCCGTTGAACCTAATATCAATCATTCACCGAAATCTTAGAATGTGAATTTTTTTTAGTTTAAAACTGATACGTTATTTGAAAACGATTTAAGGTCTATAAAAATTTTGACCAATTCTCCATTTTCCATACAAAAAATAATAACCGTGCCCTCCTGAGAATTCATTTTGAAGAAGTCAGCTTCAAACGCAGAAGCACAGAAAAAGTTGGTAAAATCGACTTTTTTCGAATTCAAACTCCAATAACATTCTTTTCGTGTGCATTTGCATCGTACATTTATACGTGTCATTTCCAAATTTGTGAACTTTCCTGACTTGCATGATATTGTGCATAGTTTTTTAGATTTTCGACACTGGACGGACTTTCTAAAATTATGTTTTTTTTCCGAACTAAATGGTTTCATGAGACTCGCGAATATCTTGATTTGTATACATACCCAGTTCCGAGAGAAATTATCGGACACATTTTTTGCTCACAGGTTCCAATTGGGGACGACCAAATGTGGTTTTCATCTCTCCTGTGACAAAAGACACGACGAACTCCTGAAACTGTTGTTCCTCTTTGACAAATTATGCGACAAGTTGAAGACAGTTAGGGCATGAACTTTTTTCCCAGAAACCCTTTACTGTAAACTTTTCGTTCGATATCAAAATAGTATAAACTTTATAACAAGGGGTAGTCCATATACGGGACGCTTAGCGATGCTGACTCAAAGTCCCGTTTTGTTCTAGAGTTAGTTCTTAGCATTTTTAAAAACTGTCCCAGAAATGGACTTTCTGTCTCGTAATTGGAATTAAACTTTTAGGTTGTTATTTTTTCCGACCACTTAGTAATTATGAAATACAGAAAATGTTTGTTAATTACCTGGGCTGTTAACGTAACAATCTATCGGTCGATATAGTTGAAATGAGTAATTCGCGAATATTCGAGAAAATTTTGATAAAAAAAACTGGTAAAGTCAAGTTGTAGAGCTCGTCAAACTACGTTTGTGTGAAGGAATCGAACTGGCGGGCAACAAAGTATCGCGAAAAATTGCGAAAAATCCCGAAAAATTAATGATTTTTTAGGACTTTCAAGGTCATTTTGACAACCTTCTAGTGGTCCACAAATATATTTCATACACTTTTGGGAATCTCCGAATGTAGCTCTATCCCCTCAGACCTTTTTTTGAAAAATTTTGCCCGCCAGTTTGTAGCCCTCCGGTCTGTTGTACACAAAAATTTCTGGTGATGTGCGGTAAGTTGATAAGACAATTTATATACAGTCGTTCAAAAAAAAACTTCGAAAAAACTGATCAAGTTCAGCCCTCTCCTTACATTTATAAGATTTCAAATAATCGGATTTTTGTAATGGTTCGCAAAATTTGTATGCAACTCTCTGTAATGTTACTACCGATTGAACTAGGAATAATAATTTAAATTTATTCATTAAATTGTTTCGACTTTCAATTCTCTCAGTTCAGACAATTGTAAAATTATTACCGAAAATTTCTTGAAAGATGAGCGAAAAATATGCTGTTTTTCAATCCCTAAAATGACATATCCACTGGTAGTGATCGCGTCCGGGCAATAAATGAATAACTACAGTCACGGAACATTAAAATTTAATTAAAGATCGTCATATTATGAATGTCAATTTTCGCAATTCAATTTTGCTAGAGTCAGGAAGGAACATTAGTTTTTAATTGGCTCGCCCGGGTTAAGTGAATGTTCAAGATTACCTATCTATCATAATTTTGGTATGACACTTTGATATTGCGCAATTCGCCGATCGTGCCTAAACGCTTGCAGAAAGTTCGCCTACGCTTTGCGCTGTTAATTGGCCTTTATTACGTAGAAAAATGGTTTTAGACAAAATTGTTGGCCAGATAAGTGCGTAAGGGGCGTATA
>SCLG01000097.1:270603-308120 GCA_004367875.1 Oikopleura albicans | reverse complement strand
TCCCGATCTTAAATGAAACCGAAAAAACAGCGAAAAAGGAAAAATATGCGTGTCCTTTGATATCTTTTCAAAATTGATGGATTGATTCCAAACATGTTTCTATCAACTTCAAAGTTCGATCCGAGATTTAGAAATTTCTTATATCGGAAATTGGATTGCTTTTGTCCGGTTCCAAGTTAAGAGTAATTAACTCTCGAGAGCTGAATGGAAAATAATTACCTAATTATTAGAAATCCAGATCATCGGTGTTCATTTTTACTTTTTAAACTGCACACTTTTAAATGTTTTATTCTAAATTGCATTTTTACAAACAAAAATACACTAAGGTCTCAGCTCAGGATTGTTTATATGGTTATTCTATGTTGATTATCAGTAGATTAACTCATGTTCCCGAAGTTTGGCCTATATCGAGGCTTTATGGCTAATTTATCACGTGACCCGTTGAACTTGGCGCAAAACTGACCTTGGCCCCCATAATCTACTTTTTGATTCTGAGTAAAACGGCCAAAACAGTTTTTTTTAGATTTTCTGAGGTCGGCATCCCTTATTTTTTTCTCTTTTAGTGCAAAAAAACCTGACTTAATCTTTTAATGGTCCAATAGGCTGACCTTATAACCAGCCCAAAATGCATGAAAATTTTTCCCTTTTGAGATAAAGCAGCCTCGCGAAATATCGTTTTTTATCCTATTTTTTCAGTAACAATAAGGCCAATCTTGTAACTGAAAAGGGTGATCGTATTTTATGTAACCACGCTTCGCGAACCCCATCGCATTTTATGATGCTTGGCTTCGGGGACCTATTTGGGAACCCAATAAGGTCATTGCATCCTATGAAGCGGGCCCATTCGGTGATCCAATAGGGTCATCGGGTCCTAGGTAGGCCCGCTCCGCGGGCCCATCTTGATAGCCCTAAAAGGGATCAATATTCAAATTTAGTCATATTCCCAGCTATATTGTTTGAATCAGTAACCAGAAGCCTTTTGAATAAAGGCAATCCGATCCTTTTAGAAAATGTTTGTAAATCGACCATTTTTCATAGTAAGGGGTCAAATTTAAATTTTTGAATTATTGAGTTATTTTGAACACTGCTCCGAAGGAGTAATAAAAATCGTTTCGAAGAACGGGTATACCGTCCCTGTGTAACTAATTTGTAATTTGACCCCCTATATCGATTACACCAGATGACTCGTTATAGAGCTACTCGTTATAGGGCTAAAATCTCGTTATAGGGCTACTTTTTGTGAAACCGGAATTTTGCCAATTCCGCCTACGTCTGATCGATTATAGGGCTAAAATTCCGTTAAGGGCTAATTTTTTTGAGTTTTTATCGAATCTGTTATAGGGCTATTTCCGTTATATGGCTAGCTGTCAAAATATATGACTCACCGTATGAGTCATATGTATATGTATTTTAAATGAAGGGCACTTATTCAAATCGAAAACATGGTAGCCTAAAAGGAAGCCCGGGCCCATGAAGGAGCGTCCCATAATGGATTCGGGACTGTATTTGAACTTTTTGTTTCTTCCGAATAATATAAACTTTTAATTCTGACAAATTCCTATATGGCTATCAATTTGCGAAAGAATACAAAACGGCTTCTTAACGGCAACCAACCGCCTAACTGCGCACCGTGTAGGGTTACTTGAAAAGTTTTGGCCAAAAAGAGCCCGCTTTATGGTTAATTGCACCATAGTGACTGCTTTACTGTGCACCGTATGTAATCTGGTAGACTGAATTGGCATCATGTCTAAAAACTCGAAAAGGTAAATTTGTCAACAAATTTCCCTTTATCATCTTAACGTATTATCCACAATAAAAATTCGAGGAAAAACAACTGTTATTAACAGATACAGTGCCTACCTAAAAATTGTGCAATTTGCGTTTCAGAAAAACGTGCACAATTTCGAAGTCGTGCACAATTTGAAAGCCGGGACTGTACCTACGCATGATTTTTGTGAAAAATTGGATTACTTTTCATACACTTTAACATTTATCACCTTTTTCGTTTAACCACTTTACCCCTTTCATCGAGACATGATACCAAATTGAATTATTCAGTCGGTGGCGTAATTTTATGGACATCATGCCTGAATTTGCAAGTCCAAAAATATATAAAGAATTTTTAAAAATAATTTGTTATTTCTTCGGTGAAAATCTTTTTTGAAAAATAAAAAGAAATTTGAACTAGTTCTAGATTTATCTTTTTATGTTTGTCTTTTTTGGGAAAATTCCCATATTTTTAACGTGTAAAGATGCTTCTTTCCGGTTATAGGGCTATTTTATGAATTGCGCAATTCTCAAAACTATTATAGAGCTAGAGAATACATTACGGAATACATAAAACTCGTTATAGGGCTAGTCTAAAAATCAATTTTTCCAGCTTTAACCTACGCTTTTGCGTAGGCCTAACCTGTTATAGGGCTAAAAACTCGTTATAGGGCTATTTTTCAAAACCAATTTAGTAGCCCTATAACGAGTCATCTGGTGTATATGACGCCCTTAAACCTGTAGGACTAAATTCGGGGATAAATTCGTCGGGATAATTCGTACAGGATTATCAAATATATTTGTTATAGTACAGGATAATGCGTAGGAATAATTCATAGGATTAATTCGGGTCCAGAGAGCTAACATTACATTTTTAACTTTTAAATTTGTACTACTACGGTCAATTATAAATTTCAATATTTTTTTTTCGTTCGCGTTTTTTTCCGTTTTTACGGTTTTTTCGTTTTTTACTCGTTTTTTCTACGTTTTTGTGATTGAAATTGACCAGAACGCAAAAAAACGAAAAAACGCAAAAGAACGAAAAAACGTTTTTTTCGGGCCGTTCTGTTCCGTCTTGTGATGAAAATTGGCTCGGAACGGTGTTCTTGCGTTTTTTCGTTTTTTCCGTTCTTGTGATAGGATCTCAAGTTCTGCAAAAAAACAGAACTTTCACATCTCTGGTTGGAATCATAACTATCGTTTCTGATGGGGACCATAATGTAAGATCAACTGTGCGTATTTGTGTGGAAAGCGCATAATTAGTACCAACTGTTTCAGTTTCTAAATCGTCATAATTGTAACAAAAGTGATAGCTATAAATTTCGCGTTAAAGCTCTCATACGTTGTTGCTGGTTACTGAAATGTATTTTAGTCTCGAAACAACAATAAACAAAAACATAAAAGTATGTATGAACTAGCATTCAGGAACATTTCTGGCCCAATCGCATGTTTTTACTGAATGATGCCACACTGTTTGCGAAGGGCATGTTTTAATGAAAGTTCTTCCACCAAAGCACTGAATGAACTTTGTGCAATTATTTGGATATCTGAAATAGCCAGTTTCTCGGTGTTTACAGAAGTTGTGCACAGTTCCTGGTGACGGTTTATTTACGTGAGGCAACGTATCTTCTTGTGTCGAAACTGCTACTGTCGTTTCAACGGTCGAATATGTTGTGGTCGGTAATCTCAACATAAGGAACAAAAACAGTCACAAAAAAATATTCTTTTACGAGCTAAATTGAATAAAGTTTTGGCACGGTCGGAAACGTAATCATGAACACCAGGTGCGCCGTTATGTTATAAAACCAAATGAAAAAAAAGTAACATAACGGAAAATTGTAACATAACGGCGCCGCGCAGTGCGTCTGTGAATTTGCTGGAAACCGTCAAAAAAGTATAAATTGTAATATAATGGATCCTACGGAGAAAATATTGCGCAATACGTGTTTTTTGTTGTACAATTTGTAACATAACGGCGTAGTGCGTAGAGGATAATGCTGGAAAACATTTTTGCAAAAAAATGTAACTTAAGTTAACGGGATGAACGGGAAAAATTGTAACATAACTGGTTCTAACATACCGGCCTGGTGTATTTAACAGGCATGATTGAATAAAGTTTTTGCACGGTCGGAAACGCAATCATGTAGTAAAAATGTTTTCGTGGCGGTTAAAATTCGACTTTCAGAAAATAGTTCAAATATAATATCGAAATTTGAGTTTTTAATTTGCTTATATGAGGAATGTATTTTACTCCTTTCCCGATCAGGCTGTCCACTGGTTTGTGTTGTTAATTTCCTTGATTTTTCTTGCAAATTTTTCCAAATTTGGGAAATCAGCGGATACCGCCCTTCACCACAAAAACTTCCGCCAAAATCGGCCAGATCAAGGGTCCACCACATTAATCCGGCAAGTGATTGTTCAATAACAAGATTTAGCTTGTGGTCAGCTGACTCGGGAGTTTCGAAACCAATCCAAAGATCGTCTGATGTTGCGACGGCACTTTTGTGGGTCATAAACTGTTGCTCAATTTGCATTTGAGTAAATAACAACTCGGAAGTGGTTCTGAAAATATTAACCCNCGAAAACCGTCGGTGGGTTTTTACGTGTATATTTGGTATAAATGAGGTAATCGCGAATTTTTTATATTATATATATTATTATATTTTTATACAAACTACCCGAAAAACATTTCATAAGTAATAATGGAATATTTTTAAAAACACACACCATTGGTGGTTCCCGGTGCTAACCGTTGAAGTTTGTTGGTGGTCGCTTTGAATCCACGACCGTAGGTTCCGAGACCAAGAGTTATTTTCTCAGCTGGACAACCCTGCTCAATCCAAAACATGACTGAGCTCTGAAATCGATAAAGATTTTTTTCCCTTGACTTGATTGTTAAATAATTATTGATTGTCATTATTTTACAAAAACTCCTTAAAAACGTTTATCGTGAAATTTCAGAAAAAAAAACTTTTCCATTAATTTTTAAAATATATAAAACACCGGGTTTTTGATAAACAATAAAAACCACCTTATCGTTTGGGTCAATTTCTTTTTTCAAAAAACGTTTACACGGTGAGCACCACCTCAGTAAGGGTAAACGCACAAAGTCGAAATTCCCGAAACTTAGCCTTATTTGGTGCTTTAGAACTAAAACGGTTATAATAATGGGTGAAGGGTACTACAACAAATGGTCGCGAAAAAAACCCGTTTATGACAACTTTCGCGACCATACTATTTGGTCGTGAATCGTTGTTTAAAAGATGGTTTCGCGACCATGTGGTCCCCCAAAACACTCTATCGCGACCACGTGGTCGCGAAACCATCTTTTGAACAACGATTCGCGACCAAATGGTGTGGTTGCGAAAGTACTCATAAACGGGTTTTTTCGCGACCATAAATGGTCGCGAAAGTACCCCACTCCTAATAATGGCTTTATTCCGACTGTTCTTTTTGGTATTTATGCGAAATTGTTTAGTCAACTTATACGGATTCGACAAGTAAAATCAAATTTATCAAGCTCCTGTACAGTCCAGGTACCTTCCGGGTCGTCCGGGTGATTTCCATCAGTCGTAAAGGCTGCATGATGTCCCATGACACTTTCCCAACCGCCATGAAAATCATAAGTCATAAGATGTACCATATCAAGCGAGTCACATATTTTCTGAACTTTTGGATACGACACTTAAATCCGTTTATAATTTTATAAGCAATCTCAAAAAAGTAAGAAAAAAGTAATTTTGTATTTGTTGAATTAATTCGTCTTGAATAATGAAATTCTGAAGTAGTAGATTAAAATATTCAGCTAGTTTTTTTCATATATTATCTTAACCCCACGTGAGTAGATGAAACAACGAGCAATACGTCGACCTGCTTTCTAATGAGATTATTATAGTCTTCATAAATGTTTTCGGTATCCGGTAGATTAACATTTATAAAAAAAAAATAGAAAAATACTTTAGACAGAAATTCATTCTATTACAGACCTCGTTTTCTTAACTGTTGTTTACTGCAAAGTGAATACCTGATATTCACCGGCCTTGCCGAAGTCCGGCAAGGCAACTTTGATGTCTCATAGTTTCCGACGTTCACGTCCTAGCGCAAAACTGTAAAAACAAAGTTAACACCCAGGGCATTATCTTTCAAATTATGATATAAAATTGAACTTTAATTGTCATATTTTAAAATTATGGCCGTTTATGTGAACGTGGGTGAGAACAAAAGTGAAAAAATGGCAAAAAAAATTCAGACTTTGGGAGTTTACGTAAAAATGGTTAACAATTGTAATAAACATTATATTGGCCGTTTTTGCGTACGTTTCTTGGGATCAATTTGGTACCTCATTCAACTTTATAGCATCCCTTTAAAGGAAAAACATAAAATTTGGAATAGAAATGAATCGAGTAAAATTGTATAAAAAAGTACGATATTGTAGCCATTGAATTTCTCTTNATCAAAGACGTTAGAATTTGTTTAATTATAATTTTCTTATAAAAATTGAACTCCTTAAAACCATTAGGCCGATTAGTTGAAAAATTTTGACAAAATTTGATGTTATACAAATTTTCGGTGAAAAAACGTTAAGGCCAATGAGCTATTTGGACACATAACAGCTTACGCTGTATATTTTAAGAGTTTTTGTGTGCATATTCGTAAAGACAATAATCGACAGAATAAACGGCCAATCTATATTGTCCAATAATTGTGAGCCAATCAAAAGTTAGGAACATACTGAAAAATTTTTTTCGCTTTTTTTGAGTGAAAAACGGTCAAATTTATCGTATTCCCACAGTGATTTAAAAACTTCAGACAAAAAAAAAATGTTTTTTTGTTTGATTTATATTAACCGCATTATCCGAATTGTTCATGTGCTCAAATAGAACCGGACTTACCTATTTGGGTTCAAATACTACAGTGTCATTTGCCGGGTTTCGGCAAGGCCGGTAAACAACGGTTAAGTGCCGCACTTAAGCCTAAACGCGGCAGTTAACGAATGGTTTGTCTCCAAAGGCTATTTTTTTTAGTAAAACAATATACACCGTGTGCGCAGTTATCAGGCAGGTTTCGCGAAAAAAAAACTGCCTGATTACTGCGTAGTGTGGTTTATAAGTGCACAGGGCGTCGGCGGAATAGGGAAAAAAATGTAAAAAAGCTGCCAGATAACAGCACAAGCGAGGAATTTTGTAGGGAAATTTCGTAGGGTGTCTAACTGCGAGCCAACCTGCTTGATAACTGCGCACCCGGTGTATTTTATTTATACTTATATGTTTTTCATTTAGGGTGAAAGGTTTGTTTTTGATAATATATTGGACATATTTGATGAACATTTTTAATACTGCTCTTGTTCAACCTTTGGTATATATAGTCAGGGGTCTATAAATGTATATTTTCGATTTCCAATAACGTGCACATCTAGAGATATACATATGCACATCTAGAGAGACATGCTTCTTTAGAGAGCGCACATCTAGAAAGGCTTTGACTGTAGTCAATTTCTTAACTTGCAAACGTAGTCTTTTACACGGCTTGGAGGTGCGCCAAGGGCTGCTGTTACAATTTTACCGGCTTTGTGAAAATGTTTTCGTAATTCAGCAAGTAACTTGACAAAATTGTTCACATCAGATGAAATACCAGGCTTTGTCGGATGCTCAATAAAACCAGGATATTCCCAGTCAATGTCTATACCATCAAAGTTGTGTATTTTTATAAATTCCAACGCATTTTTGGAAAATTGTCGTCGATGCCCGGCATTAGTGGCGGCCATGCTGAATCCACCTGTACCGTGTGTCCAACCACCAACTGATAAAACGATTTTTAGATTTGGATTAATTTTTCGTAGATCAGTTACTTTCTTTTTGAAGAAATGAGTTTTAATTTTTTTAGTATTACTTAACTCTCACAGGTTCCTGTGATCAGACGTTGCATTTTGGTGAAACGGGTCCCCAAAGGGTTGCCTCTAGGAGTTAAAGTAAACGCATCACGCTTATACATTCCATGCGCGCACAACGCGTCAGGTTTTGGCCTTATGAAACGTGTGCACACAACGCGACACTTTTTTTTTTTGAAAAATATAAATTATTCATTGCGAAAATAAAGCATAAGTAGATTAAGTTTAGAAATGGTGAATTTTTTAAAGAGTTTTTTTGTCGTTTTTTTATCGCCATCAGTGATGGTAGCCGACTGGGACTTTCGGAGGAAAAAAATTTAAGAGTTTAAATTTAGCGTTCAAACTTTCCAGGTTTACCAAACCAAGGGTGGCTAAAAATAAAATCGTTTTCAAAAATTCGTCTCCAAAATAGCAAACAAAAAACACTTTTTTATACCTTGTAAGGGATTGAGTGATTGTTGTGCACACAACGCGACAGGTTTTGGCCAAGTGAAAGTGTCGCGTTGTGCGAGCATGGACTGTATACCTATGAAAATATCCCCCGAGCTGAAAAATAAAAATGAGCTGTCCTGAACTGTCCAGCTCGTTGTTGCCGAGCCCTGCCCTCAGTGACAAAATATCATTCCATGACTTGTACATCCCCCCGTCTCCCCATTCCGTGAAGTCATTCCACTCAAACGTTTTAAACTTTTAGGTTGTTATTTTTTCCGACCACTTAGTAATTATGAAATACTGAAAATGTTTGTTAATTACCTGGGCTGTTAACGTAACAGTCTATCGGTCGATATAGTTGAAATGAGTAATTCGCGAATATTCGAGAAAATTTTGATAAAAAAACTGGTAAAGTCAAGTTGTTGAGCTCGTCAAACTACGTTTGTGTGGAGGAATNCTTTTCCACGTTATCCCTTTTCCACGTTATACCAAACCCACTTTATCCACTTTTCTACGGTATCCTTTTTCAACGTTTTTTTGATGCCTTTTACACGTTATACCTTTTCCACTTTTATTTTTTGATGCCTTTTCCACGTTATACCTTTTAAGACAGTACCATTATATGATGTTGATTAATGTGAACCCACAATTTTTTGCTTTTCTGTCAAAAGTTTGAAAAAAATCATTTTTTCGTTATTATATTTTTTGATACAAATAACGCGAAAAACATTTGGCAAGTAATAATGGAATATTTTTAAAAACACACACCATTGGTGGTTCCCGGTGCTAACCGTTGAAGTTTGTTGGTGGTCGCTTTGAATCCACGACCGTAGGTTCCGAGACCAAGAGTTATTTTCTCAGCTGGACAACCCTGCTCAATCCAAAACATGACTGAGCTCTAAAATCGATAAAGATTTCTTTCCTAAGACTTGATTGTTAAATAATTTATAATTGTCATTAGTTTACATGGAAAAACAACAGAAAACCACCTTATCGTTTCGGTCATTTTTTTTTCAAAAAAATTTTACAGGTTGAGCACCAAGTCAGAACACGCCAAGTAAGGGTGTAAGAGAATAAGAGTAAGAACACAAAGTCGAGATTCGCGAAACCTACTATTATTTGGTGCCCTAGAACTCAAACGGTTAAAATAGATTATGTTTTTTTCCGAGCAAAATCAAATTGCCTATATTCTGACTTTTCTTTTTTGTATTTATGCAAAAATTTTTAGTCACCTTATACGGATTCGAAAAGTGAAATCACATTTATCAAGCTCCTGTACAGTCCAGGTACCTTCCGGGTCGTCCGGGTGATTTCCATCAGTTGTAAAGGCTGCGTGATGTCCCATGACACTTTCCCAACCGCCATGTAAATCATAAGTCATAAGATGTACCATATCAAGCGAGTCACATATTTTCTGAACTTTTGGGTACGATACTTTAATCCGTTTATTATTTTATAAGCAATCGCAAAAAGTAATTTTGTATTTGTTGAATTAATTCGTCTTGAATAATGAAATTCTGAAGTAGTAGATTAAAATATTCAGCTAGTTTTTGTGTATATTTTCTAAACTCCACGTGAGTAGATGAAACAAGAAGCTTGCTATCAAATGAGACTATTAGAGTCTATAATAGAAATGCATTCTATTACAGACGTCCTTTCATTAAGTGCCGCACTTAAGCTGCCTAAACACGGTAGTTAAGGAATTGTTTGGCTCCAAAGGCTATTTTCAATCAAAACAATTGACACCGGGTGCGCAGTTGTCAGGCAGGTTTCGCGACGAAAAACTGCCTGATAAATGCTTAGGGTCTCTGTTAAGTGCGCAGGGCGTAGGCGGAATAAAGGAAAAAGATTTAAAAAATCTAGCGCACATCTAGAGAGCTTTGACTGTAGTAAATTTCTTAACTTGTAAACGTAGTCTTTTACACGGCTTGGAGGTGCGCCAACGGCTGCTGTTACAAGTTTACCGGCCTTGTGAAATTGTCTCCGTAATTCAACAAGTAACTTGACAAAATTGTTCACATCAGATGAAACACCAGGCTTTGTCGGATGCTCAATAAAGCCAGGATATTCCCAGTCAATGTCTATACCATCAAAGTTGTGTGTTTTTATAAATTCCAACGCATTTTCGGAAAATTGTCGTCGATGCCCGGCATTAGTGGCGGCCATGCTGAATCCACCTGTACCGTGTGTCCAACCACCAACTGATAGAACGATTTTTAGATTTGGATTAATTTTTCGTAGATCAGTTACTTTCTTTTTAAAGAAATGAGGTTTAATTTTTTTAGTATTAGGTTCTGTGATCAGACGTTGAATTTTGGTGAAACGGGTCTCCCAAGGGTTGCCTCTAGGAGTTAAAGTGAACGCATCACGCTAATATACAAGACTCAAGTATTTTCTCAACAAATTCATCATTGGTCTACCTTTGAAAACATCTCCCGAGCTGAAAAAATAAAAATGTGCTGTCCTGAACTGTCCAGCTCGCTGTTGCCGCTCTTACTGCTCTCAGTAACAAAAAATATCATTCCATGACTTGTACATCCCCCCGTCTCCCCATTCCGTGAAGTCATTCCACTCAAACGTTTTTAACCCACTGCCGTCGTCTTTCACAAAAGCAAATGCATAATTAATATGAGTACAAAGAAATGGATCAATTTGGTCCGGTGTGAACTTTCCCCTTCCGGGCCTGTATTGTGCCCAATTCGTATAATAACAGACGTTAACAAGTGCACAATTACCAACAAATAAGGAAATAAAAAGCTTTCTTTTAAGAGATATCATTTTTTAAAGATTTCAAAATTAGTAAACTGAGCATGATGTTACTATTTGTTTTTCTACTTTGTTGGCACTAAACTAAAATAAACACATTATAAAAAATATTTATAATTTCCATAATATAAAGAAGAGCTTCTGTATAATACATCACCTTACCGTTTATATTAACAACTGTTTTGCTGAAAAAGTGTAAAAGATAATTGAATTTTGTTAAGATAATTGAGTAGGGCATTTCGTAAGATAATTGAAAATTGCAAGACGTTTTTGTCCAAAAAATTTAGATAATCCATTAAAGAAAACCAGCGTTAAGATATCTTTTACCCCAAACCAAAAACAAGGATGTTAATTCTTTTCCACCAAAGATTTTTAATGAAAAAATATAAGGGCAAAAAATATTTCGGGCGGAAAGATAACTGCGCAGTGTCTAGGCGGATTAAGTGATAAATTTTTCTCGAAAAAGCGGAAAGATAACTGCACCGACGGGGCTGAGCGGAAAGATAACAAAAAAAANAAAAAAAATCATAAACGATTCGAATCAAATTTTGGAAAAATTACCAATTTTCTTATAAAAATTTCATTATAAACATTAATTTTGCATACAATTGCATGAATTTCGCCTGCGGGTAAGTATTCCCCTTCGGAGCTAATGATTTAAAGAGTCGTTCACTTAAATTATATTATATAATTTATTGAATAAATGCCACATAAAGATCGTAAAATTACAAATCTTCGTCTTTTCGGAAGTGGTTAAAAACGCTTCACACGCATGTTTTTCATACATTCATGCTCATTTGTGGCATTCATATCTAACGGTATATATATGTTTGTGAATATTTCTGCAGCAGTTAGATAAAAATGGAGGCGATCGATTCAATCTAATTAGAATTGTGACGATTATCGAGTACAACATTTCTTCTCTTTTTCCCCTCGTCCTCTTTAGTTGTCGCCATAGACGAAAAAAGAAACAGATTTGAGAAGAAAAAAAAAATAAACGGAGAAAAACGGGAAAGTTTATAAACCTGGTCGGAACAGATCATGTTCGTGTCTAGAAGATAAAAAACAGAGATTTAAAGAGAGTACGAAAAAGGATGGCGTATTTTCATAATGGAAAGCCTGGATTCGATGACCCTGAACCCGGCACACCTGGCACATACAAAAGGTATGTTCAACGCTTGACACAGCATTGGGAGATTTGAGACTTTTGCCACGGTTGGGTCCAGAAGAAAAAACTACGTCCAGTAGGATGTTGTTCAAAAATTTATCACCTTGTGGAACAGTCTCAAATCTACCTTGGGCCAAAAGGTGTGAACTTGGTACCCGCAGCTTTCGAGTATAGCAATGCCATAAATAATCGTTTGGGGGCTCTCTAGATGTGCATCTTTGATTTCTGACAAACGTGCCTATCGGGATAGTTATGAACATCTACGGACACATGCACATCCAGCGAGATATTGCTCGCCATACTCATGGTAAATTCAGATGTTACCAAATCGACTATCAGCGTTATCATTTATAAATCAATTTGTTTTCGAAAATCGGTGCGTTGGGTAAAGTATCCAACCCTGAATTAAGTAGCATCCGGTCTGTCGAACAAAACGTTCATAGGAGAATAAGTTTTTCGGCGTAAAAAATCACACAGTTTTCATCAACTTAGAATTGGTTTCCGAAAAAATTCTCCGGAAATTTTTTTCGCTGAAAAACCTAATCTCCGAAAACTAATTCTTCACAAAAATGTTTCTGAGGAAAACGTTTTTTCCAAAAACTTTTTCGTGGAAGACTTCGGTGTCAATTGCATTACACAGGATGCGCCGTTAACCGGCCACTTATATTTTTCAAAAATGGGCCGGTTAACGGTTCAAGGCATAGTGGTTAGATTATGTTATCTCTGACGAAATGTGAACCAAAAGTGACCGGTTAAAGGCGCTTCCTCTGTAGTTAAACTGTAAATTTTTCCGTTTTCGAGCAGCCAGCGAAAGTGAAGATTGAAGATGTTGAATTGATTTCAATTTCTGTGTTTTTGTTCCCCAGTTGATTAATGGTGCACAAAAATAGCATGTTACAAGATTGACACTTGAAATCAGCCAAAGAAAAGGCCACGGCAAACCAAAAGAGCTTTAATTTGCCACTTTACATCTAGAAAATGATATTCAATGCCAAAAGGCCAAAATTTATTAATGGAATTAAAAAAAAAGAAGACAAAGAAATAAAAAAAAAACTTAAAAAAAAGTGTAATTGAATTGCGTGTACGTTTTTTTTTCTGAGAGAATGATTGCCAGAGGATTTATCTCACTGCCGGATTATCCGACTAAGACTATAAGACCATGAGCTACATATTAAAAAAGAGCCTTGGGTTTTTTTTTCGGTTTTTGTGACCCTTCTGAACGGGGTGAGCAAAATAATAAAGCTTTTTTTCATTTTGACGCGTTACCGGTATATGACCGGAGTTTCAAACCATTATGAACTTACTGGCACTATCGGTTGAGTTTCATGAAAATCGGCCCAGCGTTTCTAGTATAAGTTTCTAGAGAAAGTAGAGCACACAGTTCAAAATAAAAAAACGGAAATTTCTCTTTATATCATCTTAAAATATGCCGACACGGTTTTTTTTAGAAACGCTCGGCCGATTTTCAGGAAACTCAACCGGTAGTCCTAGTTAAATAAAAGTCGCCTCCTTAACAATCATGCGCACATTGGGTAGCTAGCTACCCATTTTCACTTTAATTCTAAATAAAAAGAGATCGGTTTGTGATAATAACAAACGGTCAACGGATTTGAAATCACAAAGTATTTTTAGGTTTTTTAATTAAAACATTTTTTTTTGGAAAATTGTTTTGACGTTTGGGTCCGTGGAGGACGAGGGTTAGAAGAACAGGGCTTCAGGATAAAATAATAATAAAAAAAAATCCGTTCATTGTTTGGCGCGTTAGAGCAAATTGGGTAGCTAGCTACCCCAGATGCGCATGAGTCATGCGGCATGACTGTTATAGTAAACTCGATGCTGGTAAATTATCGACCAAATAGCCCACATATTATGTTAACTCAAAGTTATCCATCAGTTGACCGTGCCTATTGGTTTTGAATTTGACCATTTTAGTTAATTAAACCCTTTTGTTAATAAATAATATGACGCAATATTTATCACATTATGGCCTGTTCAGAAATCTCTTTTGTTCGTTTCGACCTCATGAATTAACTCGTTTAAATTTGTCGTTCAAAATAACCAATTGACACATATCTGAATATTGATCGGACGTGCTTCTTTCTGTATGTCCAGTTTTACCAGGTCCTAATAAACAGACTAAAAATATACCGTGTGTTGGAGCTCCGACTGCCAGGCTTTGACCAATCTTCATATGATTTTTAAAATATCACTCGAACATTCTCAGCTGCAATACACCGTAAAATGTCTGCTTGGTCGTTGGCACGTGTAATACAGTATGGCCCATACAGTACGGCCCTAGGCCCCATACTGTATGAGCCATACTTTAAGTGGTAAAATAACGTGTTTCTCGCTTTCTCAAAGTTGTACGGTATTCTAGTGTATGCTTAAAACCAGAAAAGCGAAAAGCGCGTTATTATACTCCATAATTTATGGCCCATAAATTATTTTATTAACATAAAGTAATTATTGAAAGTACAGTGGAGCTCCAAGTAAACGCACGCTAAGTCAAGTTTAACCTTAATCTATAAATTATAGACTATAATATAGATTTTATTTAAAAACAAAACACAAAACAAAGCAATATTTAGTGCACTAGTGGTATATGACATGCATTGACTTGCTTTGATATTGAGCAATTTCTCATGACCCTGATTAAGGTACTTATTCTACATAAAAGTGCCAGAGTAGTACCTTTTTTGGATACGATATGATCAAAACGTACTGGAGGTTAAATAGGAAGTTACACGATTATCTACCAGTATTTTGTGGCAAAATTTTATATCAGTTTTTTGTAGCTTATTTTAAAGGATAAGTAGAAGAGACACGTCATGTTCGGGCTGCGGAAGTATAGAAACGGATAAAACAACATTTTATTAAACAAAAACACCGTAAAATTCTTAAATGATCTTTTTTATGTTTAATTCTCATTAGGCCATTCCGGGCCGACTAGACGGGTGTACACTATTTAAAATTTAGCAAAGTTTTCTCACGTGACTTTGAGCGTATTCGCAGTCGAAAAAGGAACATTTGTCCGAGTTCTGTCCTCACTCGAGCAATATTTCCGAATAAACTTAAGAAATTAAAAATCGTTTAAAATGTAGCTCAGAATCTGAGCCTCAGATCACGAGGAATTATTATTATTTTTAATGTTGTGGGTAAAACGTTACTTTAGAAGTTATAGGTTGTCATAAAATACCATACAATTTATATTATGCGACATAATGATTACAGAATACACCTCTTTCAAAAGGCACCGAAACGATTGGAACAAAAACCCAGTACAAAACTACCCCAAGAACCAGTATAATAAAAATCAATGTAAAAATGAGTTAAATGAAACGAATGCGCGGTCTTAGGTTAAGACTCTTAAGACTTGTCAGGTCTTATTTCGTTTTCCTCTTATAAATATTTTGTTAAGTCATACGGGACCCAACAACAATCGTTGTGTCAATTAATTTAATTATTGAACAAAGTGAATTTTAAAAGGCCCATAAAAACGGCACCATATCTTGTCCATTAACCTTGACAGATTTTCGACGCCTTATTCCGTTTAAATGTCAAAATTGCTTCAGTGCAGATAACAAATAAGAACAGCATTTTACCTGCACCTATATTCGACAGATGAGTGTGTGTGTGTGCACAGTGCATCTGAATTACGAATCAGACTGCACTATGTCAGACATTAATTTATTTGGATGACTCTTATTAGACAATATTCATACCAGTTGTGTGTTTACTTTTTAACCTACTTTTTAACTTACTTTCTAACCTATTTTTAACCTACTTTTTAAACTACTTTTTAGCCTACTTTTTAACCTGCTTTTAAGCTATTTTTAAACTTACTTTTTAACCTACTTTTTAATCAGCTTTTTTTTACCTACGTTTTTTTTATATACTTGTTAACTTAACCACTGTCAGTTGAACGGTCTATTCGCAGTTAATTGTTCAACTGTTTTATCAAAGGTGGCCAAACGCCCATCAAGCAAAAGTTTTTGGAAGAATAAAAAAAGTTTTCTGAAGGAAAAATCCTTCGTACAGGGTGAGGTAATATAGATGCTAAGCCGTTTATGGTTCGCGATTGCACTCGATAGTAGTATAACTCACCAAAAAACGGATTAGCATCTATATTACCTCACTCTATAGAATAAGTTTTCGGAAAAATACGTTTTCTCCCAAAACCAGACCTAGCTTGCGAAGAAAAAAAAAAATTTGACATTTTCTTCAAAAGACCACAGTTTCCTTTATGCTACCAAGATAGACAAGAGTGTTCTGAAAAAATGAGTTGTACGGAACGGGGTAGAATAACGTGTTTCTCCCTTTTTAAAATTTTGTAAGTAAAAAAAACTAGAAAAGCTAGAAGCGTGTTATTATGCTCTATACTGTGCATGTAGAGTAATTGATGTGCAAAATACACTCCCTCAAAACTGTCAGAACGTACGGTATAACTGGAGACGTTTTTAAACACATGCGATATGATGCCCGTTCTTATAAGTGACAGTTAAATACGTATTTATTAATCACGTCGCGTGCGAAAAACGCGTTAATAATGAAGCGATTATTCAAAATAAGAAAAACGAAGTTTTATCCAATGACAGGCAGCAAATCGATGTAAGTTTTTTTTTCTTGCTGTAACACAAAGGAGTAAGATATTGCCAATTAGAACACATATTTTGACGATTGATCCCTTATTGGACACGCTGAGACATTGTGACCATCGTTCTGCATGACATGTCACAAAACTTGTTTTGAACTTTCAGAGTTGGCATGGGTTAAAAAACGAAGAAATTAAACAAAAAACAAAAATAGAGACATAATATTGTGAATTTATAACAAGAACTGCGACCTACATAGCGCATTTATATACAGTTGAATAATCAAAAATCAAGTTTTGCTCTACAGTATGAGGTAAAATAACATGTTAACCGTTTTTCTGGTTTTTGAGCTTATTAGCAAACCAAATTTGAGAAAGCGGGAAACAAAGTATTTTAGCTCATACAGTAGCTATTTAAAAAAAATTGTTACCAAATTCGTGTTCCTCGTTCCCGATTTACCGTATACAGTTGTTTAATTCATATCGTAACAACCCATATCGTAACAGTTTTGGCAAAATGAAGGCGAAAAGGGCAGACAATGCCCCTACCTGAAAATCAGTTACCCATATAATATGAGCCATATTATAACAGTTTTTGGTATGTAAAAGTGTAACTCAGGGTTTTACATGAATTTCCCCCCTCATTTTCTAGATGGCGATCTTCGAGTTCTTGACTTGCATGAAAAAAAACTTGAGTTTGGCTATCTAGAAAATACAAAAAAAAAACAGCGGAAATTCATGTAAAACGCTGAGTACGATATGTATTAACAATTTAAACCGACAAAAAATGTGGGACACTCAAATGTGCAAATATTTCAAGTTTTAAGTAAAGTTTTTTTTTTGCGTCATCATAATATACGCTTATCCAGTATCGTTAATCGTCATTTGAACAAAAAAGTAGTTTGATGGGGCCTAAAGAGGCTTTCATTATGATGTGTGGTCAATTAGCCTAAATGAATTAAGTCACATAATACACGAAAAAGAGCTCCGTTAACACCTTAGTAATGAAATATTCACGCCTTCACGTTCCAAACGTATAATCGGCCGATGCGGCCTTTTTACGGCCCGCATTCCACATTTTTAGAGAAAGTGATATCACACCAAGAATACTAAAATTAAAATGTTCATTTGATTGTTTTTGAAGGACTGTAGACATTGATTAGCATTTCAAATGAAAAAAAGTTAACAAACCGTTTCAGAAAAAATCCACACAGTATATCAACAATTATATATTTATTAAAATTGTAGTAGACAAATTATAAATAAAACTTGTTCGAAATGATTTTTTTGACAAATTCGAATACTTCGGGTTAAACAGGTGGTCCTAGGGGTCGGCATAAGTCAGAAAAAAAAATGAGCTGTGCTGCGCTGTCCTCTCGGGCTCGATAAAAAAATCGAGCTGCGCTCGGCTGTGCTCTCAAGCTCAAGAATAAAAATGAACTGCGCTGCGCTGTGCTTGCCAGCTCAAGCAGAAAAATGGACTGCGCTTGACTGTGCTGTTCAGGTCAAAAATAAATGTGAGCTGTGCTCGGCTGTGCTCTCGGGCTCAAAAATTAAAATGAGCTGTGCTGTACTTGGCTGCCCAGTTGAGTTTAAAAGTCAGTGAACTGGCCTTGGTTGTCCTTTTTAGACAAAAAAATCTTCCTAGCAAAAAACACTTAAAATTACGGGTTATAGCCGGTTCTGGGCTAATTCGGGGCAATAATTCCGAATCTGAACTAAGTTTTTAAAACCGACCGATAAATGTTGGGTAAATCTTGTTTTTTAGTAACAAATATTCAAAATTAACGGTTTTCGTAGGCACATTGAGCACGTTTGGTAACCCAATAGGTTACAGCTCAACCGGGCTGGGCAGCTCAATCCAGCTCGTAAGGCGAGCACGAGAGGCCAGCTCGACAGCCAGCTGTCGAAAATATTAAAATGAGCTGTGCTTGGCTGTTCTTTTGAGCTCCCAAATTGAAATGAGCTGCGCTGGGCTGCGCTGTTGAGATCAAAAATTTTAATGGGCTGCCCTCGGCTGCGCTGTCGAGGTTCAAAATTTTGATGAGCTGTGCTCGCCTCGGCTGCCCAGTTCACGAACTGCCCAGGGCAGTTCACTTGAACTGGGAAGGCCAGCTGGCTGTTGCCGACCCCTGGGTGGTCCATTACTTCACCATTTCAGTGTCTTTTTTATTTAACTCGTTATATTATACACAGGGTGCGCCGTTAACAGGCGTTTTTGGCCCGAAAGTGTTCCAACAAAAACGCGTACGCATTGCGCGGTCAACAGGCGCACCCTTCTATTTTTAATAGTTATTGGATATGCCGTATATCATATACGCCAAACTGACGATTGTTATTTTCAAATTTTCTCGTTTGACAAAATTTAAATAATTTCAAAAAAAAATTTCCCCCAGAAATTTCCAAAAGAAAATTTTCAAAAAGTTTTTTTATCAAATTATAAGCCTTGAAAATCGACTCGATATTAAACTTAAAGTATTTCAACGATTTTTGATTCGGGTCAGATTTGACAAAGTCTTTGCGAAAATAGGGCATTTTATTTAAACATTAACGATTCGCCCCTTGGGAGTTAAATGTCGCAATCAACTCTTTTTTTACAGACTCAATATCCTGGAATTATTGACGCCTAAGTTTGGTCTGATTTAGCGTTGACTGCGCGACGTCTGAACATTATTACATAATTCTCTAGCCTTTTTTATTGATTTATACTAGATTAGTGCTTTTACAAGTTCATTATGATAACTCCCATGGGAAATTGAGTAATAATAGACAAATTAGAGTAAACGCGATTGAAATTTAATCAAAAGTTGTCACCAAATGAGCTTTGCTACTTGCCGATATGTAGAAACGAGTTAATCCCAAGTAATAGTTCACGGCAAAAACCAAAAACAATAAAAAAGTATTCATTTTTGAACAAGAGAAGTCAAATAATTTAAAACGGGTTTTGCATACAAATGTAAAACATATTTGCATATTTCAAACCAACAATTTTAATGCATAATTAAACACTTTTGGGGTGTATAAGTTGCCTACAGTTTGAATCTCAGTTATAATCGCATATTGAACGTAAAAACTCGGAAGTTTGGTCCAATGTGTTGGAGGCTTCGAACTGGTGGTCAAAAATAAAAACCTTGAGCAAAAAATCCGCATTGAGCTGAGTAGTATATGTTGGTGCAAAAATGGGTGCAAACATATACTACTGCGCAGAATTCAGGGATTCCAGAAAAGCGTATAAAAACATTTTTGGATTAAAAGAAGATTGGCAAAATGACCTGGTTTTTCTGCATTTTTTATGATATTTAGTATTAAATACACCATCTAACCAATTATCTTAACAAGTTGGGTTATCGCAACGTTTTGGGCGGAAACGTCTCTCGATTTTTAATTATTTAACCACACGTCCCACCAAACAATCTTTACACTGTTGTAACAATTTTTGTGTTAATAGTGAGAAATACCCATTGTTCTTTAAAAAATATAAAAGCACAGTAGTGGGACTCGTTTGAATCGACTTAACCAATATTTTCTCTTTTTTTCCTTTCATATGATGTTAAATAGTTATGTCATGAGTCATGACCCTCACTGGCCAATCAGCTGGAAAATTTTGTTTGGATAATTAGCCAGGGCGTTTTGCAGAAGGGCGGACGGACCCTAAAAAAGATTTTATTTTCCGCAAACAAAAATACATTTTCGTTCTTTTCTGGCATATGTTGATGAAGTCACCACACATAAATTATGTTAAAAAAATAAACCGTTTTCAGGTTTCGATTTTCTTTTTTTCTTTAATTTTCGCACTTTTCGAGCTTTGCCCTTTGCTTTATTTGCCTAAATCAGCTTGTGCCGAAATCAGTCCCCCGAATAATGTAACTGTTTTATATTCTTAGTCGTGTTTTAATAACAGATATCACGAAGTTTCGCGAAGACTTCACTAGTTGTATTTAGAATTAAAAAAAAGTACTCCAACCATATATAATAGATTCAAGGTCTATATTTATCATGAATAATGTAATTAATCCCTAAATAATTCGGGGTCACAATGCATTATTGTAACTGAGGCGCAAAATGGATCTCTTGATTTTTAAAAAAGGATCATTTGATCAAAAAAAAATGTTTTTTTTTTCTTTCGTTGTATATTTAAATCTGATAATGATGCATTAAGACCCATTATCAGAATCACTTCAATGCCACAATGAACATTTTAAAACAAGTTTCGGTCCAGACAGAGAGCAATAAATATACGGAAACTTATTTTGATGTAGAATATCGAAATAGCCCAAGTTTGCATTTCCAATGAAGCCGACGGTACTCTTCAATATGTGAGTTTTTACGCATTTCACTTTTTCATTTCCCACCAAAACAGCAGAATTAAGAGATACTTTAAGTTACTTTCATTAATAATGAAAATCTTTTTGAAAGTAAAATTTCGGCCTTTTTCGGCCTTAAACGTTTTACGAATACAGAAGGTCTCAGATTAAGGGACGGTTTGCGATTGTTGACCAAAGTCCACTTTTGTCCCTTAATTTGAATTTTGTCCCTTAATTTGAATTCTGTCCCTTAATTTGGTGTCCCTTAATATGAGACCCCCCTGTAATCGATTTTTTGACGCTTTTTGACACAATATAAAAAGGCTTGTCCAGTTTTTGAAGAGACGATTCTGAGACACTTGATAAGAAAATTTACGGACGCTCTTTAGCATTGAAATGGGAAAGATTTTTTGTTCCCGTTCCTTTTCTTTCCCGAAAGGTTGCCCGCTGGAAAGTTATTTCCGTTTAGATATAAATTCCATCCCTATCGCTCTCGCCGGAAAAAAAACGGAATCCCGTTTCCATTTCCTACACTGCTTTTAGTACCCAAGAAAGCATTTTAAGCCTAATACCGGTACACGGAGTCGATTTCCGGGACACTTTATACATGTAGTGATAAAATGAGACGAAAGGGACGGTATCATAAACTATACTGGTAACGCGTTCGGTTTCGTGTTTTTTTTCAATTTTTTTCCAGAAAATGAAAAACGCAATTTGGGGCGCCAATGAGACAACTGAGATGGGAACGGAAATGAAATAGTAACAGACGGCCTAACCCTCTATTTTCAAGCAGCAGAGCCATTTGTTCTGTATTTTTGGCAATCCGACTATTTTCAGTTTTATTGACATAGACGTCCTTAAAAGAAAGTCGACAGTGTCTTCAATTTGGGAGTTTGGAGGAATTCCATTTTAGGTTAAATACAGGTTTAGATGAGCTTTAGTCTGACTTTTCTTGATTATCCTTTCTGACATAGAAGTTTTTTAGTCAACTTCATGATAATGTCTTGAAAATTGGCAAGTTTTTATTGGCCAAAAAGTTCGCGGATTGAATTTAAGAAACAAGTTTAACATAATTTTTTTCTACAGTGTGATATTAGTTAATCCGGTTATCAAACCAGTACCAAACACAAGAAAAAAATAAAATTATGCTAAAATATACCAAAAGGTGGAAACCACGACCGTAGTCCCAATGATGGCATATTGACAAATAATTTTTTTTTAATATTCGGTATGTCCTAGGGTGTACCAACCTTTAAGTATGGGAATATTAGTTTTCGAAAAAATGGCCCCTAGGGGTTTAAGTTCGAGGGTCCTGTTATGAGATGTCTTATCATCTGGTACACAAATGAAATTTATTTGGAGACCTTCAAAGAAAAAATGGGACACCCTAGTATGAACGCTCGTTAAGAATATACAAAATTGTGTAATTGAGGTATATAACATTGTATTTTAAGTTTCAGGGTACATCAATTGGACATGGTATTGTTAAATAATAAACTTAAAAAAGTGTTAAAAGTGAAGAAATGGAAACCTTTTCCATTTCGTCGCATTTGTCAGACAGCTTAATTCAAGTTCAACATGTTCGATATAATATTGCATTTGACCATTTTCTGTAGCTAAATTGGCTGCTATTGGAAAGGTCTAAATCATTTTAACCGTTTTTTCTTATTCGTCGACAGAAATCATATATGTTGAAAAATCAGAGTAAACAAGTCAGATTTGAGCAAAAAGACTGCTTCAACACCAAGTTTGTTTTAGAAGATATTTACGGGTAAATTGGCCCGGACAAACGCCCGAGGGTTGTGCATGGAAGTTAAATAGCTATATCTTAATTTCATTTTAATTATATTGGACGAGCCATCTAGAGGACTAGTTTTAGAGTCGCAGAGAAAAAACTCTGACACGGAAATTCTAATTTTTTTAAGACGGGCTATCATTGAAGAGATTTCTAGAGGAAAAGTTATTTCGCAAACCCAAATTTTTGAGAACTTCTATACCCTATTATAGACATCGACCTGGTTGTCTTAGATCAATTATAGAAAATCTCCAGAACTTGAGTTTGGGAAACACTTCCTCCGAAAAATTTTCGGGAAAGAATTTTTTGATATTTTCTCCAAAAAACGTATTATCTGAAAAACTTTTTCTCATTTGTTATCCTACAACAATTTATCACAATTTCGCAAAGAAAAAGTCTTTTGTTGCAGTTTTTTGAAAAACTTTTGTCTTGTTTTTTATCCTCCGAAAAACGTTTACGCTAAAAGGCTGGTGTCCTCAATTAGACTTTGTGTTAAACAACGATATCAAAAAAATT
Organism: Oikopleura albicans; assembly: GCA_004367875.1. Taxonomy (NCBI): domain Eukaryota; kingdom Metazoa; phylum Chordata; class Appendicularia; order Copelata; family Oikopleuridae; genus Oikopleura; species Oikopleura albicans. The sequence continues at coordinate 284,894 of SCLG01000097.1, read as the reverse complement.
AAAATTTAGTGTATTAGCCCAAACTAATCTGTGGAAAAATGATCCATCCCGCATAATAAATTTCCAACATGTCAGCTATAACTGAATGATAATTAACGTCTATTTTCAGGTTGACCCAAAAGCCAGAATTGCATTTAATCCGTAATACCCTAAATAAAATATTAATATTTGATGGTATTGATGAAATATATAATTCATACCAAATGATGGTCTTTACTAAGATACAAATAGTTTCTTCTTATTTTAAATTTTGTTGTTTTACGTAATTTGAAAATGTGGGAGGCGGAAAATTTAAATTGGATCGGAATGGAAAAGGCAAAAGGGTAATACAATCAGAAGTCTTTAGATGTGCATTTTCGATTTGCGAAAAAACGTGCACATCTAGAGAAATATAATCGCCTCAAATTTTCACACATAAAATTCAAACTTAGAAGTTTTTAAAAACACCCCCTGTCTACAGAAGTTAACCCCTTAAGTTAACAAAATGCTCGGAAGTTAACAAAATTCATGGAAGTTAACCGTCAGTTCGCGACATTTCTTCCAGTTGAAGTGGACTCACTGTCTACTAAAGACTTTAGTCTAAAGTTAACAAAATTCCTAGAATAAAGATAATTCATGGGAACTACTCCCTTTTTGCCTCCGTCATTTGTTAACTTCAATAGACAGGGGGTGTAAGTCAAAATCCAAAGTTTGGTAATTAATTGGTTGTATGTCTAGAAATATGCAAAAATTGAGTGTGAATTATAGAGATACAGGGTGCGGTAATAAAGATGATAAGCCGTTTTTGGTGACTTTGAGTCATTTAATACATGTATATTCGCTCAGCGCACTCACGAACCAATAACGGCTTAGCATCTATATTACCTCACCCGGTATGAAAATGACACTCAAACATGTGAAAAGTTCTTCGTTTTTGTCAGAAGTGAATCAAAGTTCCCGCTCGTCACGGTATCGCGCTAAGAATTTTTGGTCTAAACTTTTCAGATATTCCGCCTACATGAGGATATGTGGGCCCGAGAACGGCGTAGGGCGATGTATATAATTATGCATGCATGGGTTAAGGTAGTCACATTTTTTGTCTGTAATAAACGCATTCTCTGTGGCTATCTTCAAATAATTTACCATTGCCAGCTCTGAAAAAATAATATAAAAGTCAGACAAACAGCCCAACCCGCATTATTATTATTGGAGATAAAATGTCTTTCNTTTTAATTATATTGGACGAGCCATTTAGAGGACTAGTTTTAGAGTCGCAGAGAAAAAACTCTGATAGGGAAATTCAAGTTTATTTTTTAACACGGGCTATCATTGAAGATATTTTTCAGAGGAAAAGTTATTTCGCATAACCAAACTTTTGAGAATTTCTATACTTTATTATAGACACCGACCTGGTTGTCTTAGATGAATTATAGAAAATCTTCAAAATTTGAGTTTGGGAAACACTCCCTTCAAAAAATTGTCGGGAAAGAATTTTTTGATATTTTCTCCAAAAAAATTTATTGTCTGAAAACCTTTTTCTCGTATGTTATCCTACAACATTTTATCACAATTTGGCAAACAAAACGTCTTCAGTTGCAGTTTTTTGAAAAACTTTTGTCTTGGTTTTTCCTCCGAAAAACGTTTTCGCTCAAAGACCGGGATCCTGAATTTGACTTTGTGTTAGAAAAAACGATATCAAAAAAATTAAAATTTAGTGTGTTAGCCCAAACTAATCTGTGGCAAAATAATCCATCCCGCATAATAAATTTCCAACATGTCAGTTATAACTGAATGATAATTAACGTCTATTTTCAGGTTGACCCAAAAGTCAGAATTTCATTTAATCCGTAATACCCTAAATAAAATATTAATATTTGATGGTATTGATGAAATATATAATTCATACCAAATGATGGTCTTTACTAAGATACAAATAGTTTCTTCTTATTTTGAATTTTTTGTTTTACGTTATTTGAAAATGTGGGAGGCGGAAAATTTAAATTGGATTGGAATGGAAAAGGCAAATGGGTAACTTTAATTACAATCAGAACTCTTTAGATGTGCATTTTCGATTTGCGAAAAAAACGTGCACATCTAGAGAAATATAATCGCCTCAAATTTTCACACATAAAATTCAAATTTAAAAGTTTTCAAAAACACCCCCTTTCTACGGAAGCTAACCCCTATAACTTAATAAATTACAAAATGCTCGGAAGTTAACCATCAGTTCGCGACATTTCTTCCAGTTGAAGTGGACTCACTGTCTACTAAAGTTAACAAAATTCCTAGAATAAAGATAATTCATGGGAACTACTCCCTTTTTGCCCCCGTCATTTGTTAACTTCAATAGATAGGGGGTGTAAGTCAAAATCCAAAGATTGGTAATTAATTGGTTGTATGTGTAGAAATATGCAAAAATTGAGTGTAAATTAGAAATAGAAGGGTGCGGTAATATAGATGATAAGCCGTTTTTTGGTGACTTTGAGTCATATAATACATGTATACACAGGTTAAGTACTTAACCGTCCGGAACCGGCTTAACCGTCCACTTTTTAGCTAATTTTTTTTCAGAGCTAACGCCTACGCCCTACCGGCTTAACCGTCCAGTTTGGCTTAACCATCCGTTCTTTAGTAAATTATTTTGAAAATTTTCTCTTTGTTTCTCAAAAATAAATGTCATATAGCAATATTAAAACTTTTTCAATGGTCAAATGAGTAAAAAAGTATAAAATAATGAGAAATAACAGTCNATGTATATAATTATGCATGCATGGGTTAAGGTAGTCACATTTTTTGTCTGTAATAAACGCATTCTCTGTGGCTATCTTCAAATAATTTACCATTGCCAGCTCTGAAAAAATAATATAAAAGTCAGACAAACAGCCCAACCCGCATTATTATTATTGGAGATAAAATGTCTTTCTGGTTAATAATTTACCAAACGAAGTGAAGTCCGTTCCAGATATTTTTCTGCAAAATAATTTTTTTTAATTTTGCATAGTTTTTTGGTAAGATTTGCATTTGAAATAATGATGAATTCTATAATCGAAACCAAAAGAGCGCTAAAACTCCTGCTTCAATTTTGCGACGTAGAAAAAAAACAAGAGAAATGAATTTCAATAAAATATTACAAACGTGTCGAGAAAAATAAGTTTCTGGAGTTCAGCCTATGGCTAAAAAAAGTGAAAAAATCTCCTTATTGAGATTTGAGTCCATAGTGATATACAGGTGTTTTAGAACCAACTTTTACTTTTTTTCGGGGGGTTAAACTCAATTTATTCGAGATTTGCTAGTTGTACATAAATATGAAGTACCCAGTCAAATATTTCAAATATTTTCATACTGTTTGATCATTTTCACAGAGTCATACAGTGTAGCCCATGCGAACANCACGTGATAAATTAGGATAAATGCATGGTTTTTGGCGAAACGAAAAACACGATATCTAGAAATTAAATGATTTTTTTTTTCAACTTTTTTTAACAACAGTTTTTTTTCCGAAAATTTGACCTGTCCAATTCTTATTTTTTTTCTAATAAAGGCATCAGTTGTCCATTAAAGGTCGGAGTCTGTTATGTTTATCAGTAATTTTGGTTGTCTTTGAACTCCCAGGGGACAACGGTACAAATTTGGACCAAACGCATTAAATGGACCAAAAATGATCGTTAACCGGGGTAAACAATAAAACTGATTTTTGGGGCTTAACATAGCCGCCAGGGCGTTAGGCCCAAATTTGGACCATTGTCCCCCTACAGATTATATGCCACTTGGGAACCTTGAGAGTTAAAGTCCTTTCAATTTTCCTTTTTTTAATAACGTTTTTAATAAAAAGTTACTTTTTATACAATTTTTTACTAACTAATGTTTCTTCAGATGTAATTTCGCACTTCCAAATTGTTTCCGTTGGTCAAAATTTGTTTAGTCAGAAAATAAATGTGTTACTACTGTGCTCGAAAATCCTTGTTAAACTTTTTTGAAATAATCCATGTATTATATGCATAGTGGCTCTCCGATATGAGTCATATGAGTCTCCTATATGAGTCATATCATTTCATGTGCTTCGATTTAAACTATTTTCAAGGACGAATATGAATGCCTTCAGTTCGGAAACGCTGAAGTTCAAAATCAAAAAAGGTCCCCAAGGGTTTGGAATTGCATTGTCCGGCGGCGCCAAGACTCCAAATCCAATCACGCGGGAGACAGGGTATGTACTTTTATATTCGGGTATATTGAAGTAAATTTACGGGCACTACCGGAAAACGCAGAAACAGGAAATGGAGAAGCCTGAAAACGGAGAAAATTTGCCAAAAATGGCCTGTAAAATTCTCTCTAGCGCCAAAATTTGTGTCCTTTTTGAACTTTTTATATTTCACCAACGTAATCTACACATCAAACTGTATGATATGTGTGAGTTTTAGAAAAATGTATTATTTTTTTGTTTAAATTATTCTCCGTTTTCATGTTTCTCAGTTTTCCCGTTTCTCCGTTTTCCGGTAGTGCCAATTTACGGTATCTAAAATGGTTGTAAATATTCACACACTGTAAAATTATTTGGAAAAAGGAGAACAAATTAACAGTTTTGGCGGTAGAGATCATTAATGATATTTTTCAATTATATAATCGAATTTAAAATTGTAATTATACGTCTTCTTTAAAATACATTCAGAATAATAATATCGGATGTTCTTCATGGGCCGGCGTTTGGTCAATTGATTGTTGGTGATATTATTTTATCGATTAATGGTATTGACATGACAAAGGCCGAAAAACCGCAAGCGACCAACATATTGAAAGGCATTTCCGAAGCCCTTTTTGCTGTTCGACGTCGCACCCCAATAAGGGCATGGTTTACTTTTAAATTACAAAAAACAAACATTTTTTAACATATAGAATGTACAGGTACTTTCTTAAAAGGTATAAGGTGTAACAAGGTATCAAAAGAGCCTCGGGATCTCTAGGGCACATCAACTAGAAATCTGTTTTAGTTTTATTGTAGAGCTCAAAAAGTTACCAACAAAATGTGGAAAAATCAAAATCCCAAAAATGTCTGTAGTGAGTTCTAGATTTTTTTTTTTTTTGAAAAAACGTTTTTGGTACAGTACCAATGTACCGACCTGGTCGATTTTCTTAGAAATATTCCAAGTTTTTAGATTTGGCACACTGTAAATTATGCGGAAATTCCACAAATCTCTGTAGTGTGATCTAGAATCTTTTGAAATTATCAAAAATTCACAAAAAGGCCAGCTTTAGCAAAAAAAATCTCTCGCCGGAAGTTACTCTGATTTCCGCCAACGTAGAAAATGTAAGAAAATGCTTCAATTGTCCGCAATACTTTAAATATAAATGAACCGTAACCAAGGCCACCTATGGAAGATCCTTATCAAGTCAACATGTACCCTCAACATGGCCAAATGAGCCAAATAAGTCAAATGCAGCTTAGTCAAGTGGCTAACTCAATGCGTCTGCCGCCAAGTCAATATGCACCCGAAGACCATGACCCGCGAATGCAGGCAATGGCCGACCTCGTTAACTCCGAAGAGGCCGCAAATCATAACCGCTTCCAATCCGAAAGTGCCGATTTCAACGAAAGTCGCCGCAGCTTCGGCAGCAGCGACCGCGACGAAAAATATCATGCCAAAAAACAAAAGTCCAGGAGAAAGTCCGAACGCACTAGATCTCCAAGTTATTCTCAGTGAGTGCCTATGTAAACCCCCTAACTAGTGATCTTTAGTCCAGTTATTCTACCAAAGTTTGGCTATTTTAACACTTTAGGACCGAAACGTATCGCGATTTTCAATTTTCTAACCAAACGCCCTACCCAATTATCTAACACTTATTTTTTTAGTGAAACAGGTGCTAAGATAACTGGGCAGGTGATATATTATTGTTCAAGGCGGATCAGTCACGTTGTGTTAAAAAGAAACCCGTCAATTTTAGCGTTTTCACCGCAACTACTGTCAGCAACACGACTGACCCGTCCTTAACCCCGCCTGCGCGTTTTATGCGGTGAAAAATTGACGCGCAAAAACCGCTCACTTGAAGATTTTATAACTTATTTAGTGTTAGATTATTAACTTAACACATTTGTGTATGGTATATTTTTTTTACAATTTTTACGCGTATCAAATTAATTTAAAAACTGATATCAGGTTATCATCAAAACGCCTCTTTTTTAGTTGAAAATTTAAATAATTGTCTGATAGTGTTGATGGTTAAATAGAATTTCAGATCATCGGATGAGCATCAGGAACGATCGCGGAAAAAGAACTCGAAAATAAAATCAAGAAGTTCTTCCCGCGGGAGCAGCATAGAACGGGAACTCTCGCAAATAAAGATTCGTGACAAATATGCGATTATACCTGTTAAAGTATGTGTTGAAGTTATGGCCGATTAATTCGTTTACGCGTTTTTTTTTATTTCAGGCACATGAACCTAGACAGATTACGCTACGGAAAGAGGCCAAAGAGTCTTTTGGGATGAAACTTGGGACTCGAGTTTTTGTCCAAGGAGTTAGTGAGGGAGGTGTGGCGGATGCAGAAGAGGTACGTTTAGGCTGTCCGAACTGAATTTCAACTTTTTGCCGTTTTCGGTAGCAGTCTCGGATTTCCACAAAAAGGTGTTTGAAAATTAGTTTTGAGCCATTTTGGGGTTGTAGATTTCGATTTTGAGGTCAGATTGTGTCCTGCGGCACTCTAACCGGAAGTTGACCAAAACTACCGGTTATATAACCCGTATAAACTATAACTACCGGTTTTATAACCGGTATTAACTAAAACTATCGGTTCTGACTAGTTTTGAGGTCATTTGAGGCCAAAGATTCTGAATCTGGAACTTTTTTTTAACAATTACCGACAATTGTCCGTTTCCGTACGTTTTACCGTAGGTTTCGAAATTATAAATAAAGATTAACAGTCTCGCATTTTTCGTTTTTGTTTTCGTCATCCTTTTTATAAGAATCGCGTTTTGGCACTTCGAATGTTACAGAAGGAAATGAAACAACAAAAACAAAAATTAAGTTATCATTCACTACAAAGTTTGAAATTTCGTCACACTATTGTTACTTTATAAATATGGTCCGTTCATCTTATATAACTAATAAATTCAACCGTTTATTTCAGATTAACGAAAATGACCTCATCTTATCAATAAACGGAAAACCCACAGATAGCCTCACGATTCCAGAAGTTCTTAAACTCATAAGCGGTGTTGACACGGTAAGATCAAAGACAAAATTGCCTGTTAAAATTTAAGCAAAGTGAAGACATGAGAAATTCCATTTTTTGTCGACGGTATACCGTTTTGATTTCAGGTACCAGTCTTAACCGCCTGGCCTCACCAACCTCAATGATGCCAGGCGGTTAATAAGTGATAGACCATAGAATTGTGACCAAATATACCTGTTTGGTATTATATAACGTTCAAAGGGCCATGGATAAGTTATGCATAAGTTATGCAGCATAACGGTTCACGTGATAAATGACTCATAAAGCCTCGGAGTATATTTTTGTCCCTTTCGATCTATCAAAAGGTTAAACTGAATTATCTCTAAAAACGTTTTAACATGTTAATGCGGTACATGATTATTTAAATGAAATTCAATCATCTTCATACCTTTAGAGCGTTTTTGTTGTTAAGTTTGCAGCTTTAATTCATACTGTATTTCAGGTTATTCTGGAAGTTCAGCAAATTGACGGTGGTACAGTGACGCTTCCATCCAATGTTTTAGAAAATCAACGAAATCAAAAAGCACGTTCGTCCCCCTCCCGTCGTGAGTCATCGTCCTCCCGGAAACGGGGAAGTCGCCGGGGCAGCAGCCGAGATCGATATCATAGGGAGATTTCACACTTTTCATCGGAATGGCATTTTTTCTAAAAACTATCTTTTTCGACGTCGTTTCCCCCTTAAATTGGATCATGCAAAAAATAGCGAATAAAATCGCCAGTGTTTTCCCTAGAGAGCAAAAAGCGTGCATAAAAAAGTAATCGACTGAGGAAAATTTTATAGAATAATTTAAGAAAAGTAGGTCGAATTACGGTATCCGCGGTTAAAATTTGGCGTCTTCAGGGGGTATCACACCAGTCGTGTGATACCCGTCTTCAGGTCACTTTAAGGTCACTAGAAGTCAAAATTACCGAAAAACAGTTTTTTAAGAAAAAAAATCTTATTTCTTATTTCGTCTGGTATTAATTTTAGGCAAAAAGACGGGCATCAAAGGTCGAATACACTGGTTTTAAAAAACAAAATTTGCGACCTCGGAAAATTCTGAAATCTCTCGAAGTGAGCGGCGTCATAGTAAGGAGCGGCATCATCGCGGGGACAAGCGCTACGACAGGCGCTCCTCGGATGACCCCTATGACCAATTTACCGACGCTGTTATTAATCAAAAAAGTACTCATGTATAAATTAAATTATTTAAAACTTTTGAAAATCTGTTTATTAAATTATTTGAAAATATTATTTTGTGTTTTTTTATTAGCCAACACTATGTCTCAACACGTGTGCTTTGGTCCATCCCAATCGTGCTTCATCTTCCAACACCTTTTTTCCGGACTGTTCTCTTAATTATCGCTGAGACGTAGGTTTTGTAACTCATGCGTTTGACAAACCGGAAATTCCGATATTACACAAAAAAAAGATCGGAGTTAAACAACATATTTTAAATGAGCGTCAATAGTAATCATACATGCCCTTTTTTCAATATTTTAACGCATAACTTTTCGTTGAGCGTTGTCGCACTTGGCCTCGATTTTTGCGTTCGTTAATTGGGCAACGAATTGATGATTAGATGCGTTTATTTATTTGTGTCAGTTTTGTATGAACCCTATGACGTAAAGTTATAAGCTTGACATGAAATACAATAAGTTCAAGGCGATAAAAATTGATGCATGCCAAATAAAATGTTTATCAATCTGACAAACGCATATGCGTTATAACATTTTATTAATTGAAATGGGTTGCACTAAGTTTTAATGAAATATCCCACGTTATCAGGTAGAAATTTGATGATTGTGTTTTTCTATGTACTTGGAAATCTCGTGGAAAATTTCTGCTTTCATCCGTGATACCTCTCTATGCACATTGATTTTTGCTTGTGATTGACAAAATCTGAATAATTAAAATTATAAATACTTTATAATTTAATATGTTTCAGTTAAACTAAACATAAGTAACATTTGTAGCTTTTCGATCAGAAAAAAAAGTTTTCTGCAAAAAAAAAACGATTCTCGAAACAAAAATAATGCTGATGCTGCTCGGTTTAGCGCGCTATAGCGGTCATTGATATTTTATCTGAAATATAATACGTACGGTATAATGATTGAATCGAAATAAGCATAATAAACGTTTCGCTTTTCGACATGATTCTGAAACCCATTTTGAATTTCGGTGCATATTTTGGAACCCAACATAGTGGAACGTCTGTGAGAAGTTTATACGTGATAATGACTTTCATTGACAATTGTTGTCGTCGAGACTTAAAACCTAGGCTTTTCTCTATTTAACCTTCAAATACATATTTAAAAAAAAGTTCCGTGAACATAAATGCGGACTTTGGTCCGCATCATTATGATGATGCATCACTCGTTGTGTTCTTACCTACGTTATTTTACACTTTAAGCAAATCGATGGTCCTAAATCGAATGAACATACTCTCGAAGCTCTCCAACCATCCTCGGACACTTTTTGGTCGATTTGACCACAAAAAACACCAATTTACAAGCGGTTAACCCAGTGACGTACGGGGTTCATTTTTTGCAGGCCAGTGGGCAGTTGACTGCTTTACAGTTTTGAAAAAATATGACAGAAAAATGTGCGTGCAAACTATTAATTCCGAATAACCTCTTTTTTGAGGTTTCCTAGCTATTATTATTNATTACGGAAATACAAATTTTATTTTTATTTGTTGTCCGACTTTGTAATCTATGATAGATAATAATAATTTATTGTATGTTGGTTTTCATTACCGTTAAATTCCATAAAATAAAAACGCCAAAATAAACACATTTTATACTCTCATGCGAAGAAAAGTCCGCAATATGTGTTTGAAGGTTAAGAATCTTAGGGACGGGTAGGTAGCGTTGTTTACAAACGTCACTTTCCGGGAAACCGTTATAAAACATATTTCCTAAAATCCGATTTATTATTTCTTGAAGAAACAATTATATGTATAGACTATACCGTATAGTCTATACGTATACACCATATTTATACATTATACTAGTATGTACATGAATAACATGTATACATGAAGAATATGTATTCATGAATAATGTTCAGTAACGATCTCTATTGTGAAAATTATTATTTTAATTGATGTTTTTTCAAGTAAACGAGTTTTTATTCTACAAATTGCATAAAAAACATAATAAACCCTTAACCATGAATACTACACGTGACATTCGTATCGTTTTTGTGCATTTTAAAACCACTCCAATCTCCATATAAACTTCTACATTTTCTGTCCGAGGTCGGAATGTGTTTTTTTTTACTTATTCATATGTCACATCATGTGGCCCACATGGTAATAACATATTATTAATTTATGACCGGACGTTTGGACGTACAGGGTGACGTAATATAGATGCTAAGCCGTTTTTTGGTTACTTACATTCGCTCAGCGCACTCGCGACCCAAAAACGACTTAGTATCTATATTACCTCATCCTGTATGTTGAAATTACTGATTTTTCGAAACTCAAATTTTGGTGTAACCAGAGTCGTGTTGCCCGGCGGCCTTAGGACAAAAAAGACTCAATTTTTCCAGATTAACCCTTGTTCTCCACCGTTCTGCTAGTGCTTGTTCACCACCGGGATACAAATTTGTATCCCGTGTCTTTGGGACCTCAGTGTGCCTTAACGCGACATCGTATGGCCAATGTTAAGCTTTAGTTTGAAAGGTCTGACCTCTGGTATTCATAAAAAAAATACAACGGTATTAAATTTAAATTTTAATTTGAGATTTAAAGAACCCGAAGGCCAACGATTTGCGAAAAAAAATGGCGCGAAAATATTCATTGTCGAACCGTGATTGGTCTCTAGACCAAAAATTAACAAAAAACTCGATATAACATAGGGCTGGACCGATTTTTTGCCTACTCTTAACCTATTCAAAAAAATANAAAGGCTCAGAGCCAGAGAGTCCCCATACGGTATTTGAAGGTTAAGAATCTTAGGGACGGGTAGGTAGCGTTGTTTACAAACGTCACTTTCCGGGAAACGGTTATAAAACATGTTTCCTAAAATCCGATTCTTAGTTCTTAAAGAAACAATTATATGTATAGACTATACCGTATAGTCTATACCGTATAGACTATACGTATACACCATATTTATACATTATATGTACATGAATAACATGTATACATGAAGAATATGAATAATGTTCAGTAACGATCTCTATTGTGCAAATTATTATTCTAATTGATGTTTTTTTGAAGTAAACGAGTTTTTATTCTACAAATTGCATAAAAAAAACATAATAAACCCTTAACCATGAATACTACACGTGACATTCGTATCGTTTTTGTGCATTTTAAAATCACTCCAATCTCCATATAAACTTCTGCATTTTCTGTCCAAGGTCGGAATATGTTTTTTTTTACTTATTCATATGTCACATTATGTGGACCATCCGAGCGTTGGCCAACGCTTGCGTTGGGCGTTGGGGAAATTTGGAGCGTTGGCCAACTTTTCCAACACTGGTAACAACATATTATTAATTTATGACCGGACGTTTGGACGTACAGGGTGAGGTAATATAGATGCTAAGCCGTTTTTTGGTGACTTACATTCGCTCAGCGCACTCGCGACCCAAAAACGACTTAGTGTCTATATTACCTCACCCTGTATGTTGAAATCACTGATTTTTCGAAAATCAAATTTTGGTGTAACCAGAGCCTTAGGACAAAAAAGACTGGAATTTTTCCAGATTAAAAAACATAGGTGAAATCTAGCTCGCCGTCATCATGAAAGTACGAGCTCAAAATCGTTAAAAATCCAGAAAACTTGTCGTGCTTTCTGATGTTTTCCCATTAGTTTTCCACCTTCGGTTCCTGTTATTTATCACATCAGTCGACGATAATTTGAAACGCCAATCATAAATAAATACAGTTAAATCCGTGCCACCGACGGTTATATTTCGTTCCACATGGTAGACTGTTATATTTCATTTAAAGTCGAGTTTTATTACATGTGGATAAACTAGTGGGTTTGACTACGCCCCGTGCGCCATTATTTTTCGCATGAAAAAAACGCAATAAAACGATGCGAACGGGAAACTAGCAAGATAACAGTGTAGCGCTTAATACAGGGTGAGGTAATATAGATGCTAAGCCGTGTTTGGTTCGCGAGTACGCTGAGCGAATATAACTCACCCAAAAACGGATTAGCATCTATATTACCTCACTCTGTCCATCTTTAAGATAATATTAGTCACTTTGCCTCAAAAATGTGCAATATATCAGACCGAACAGCTGACAACGTAATCGCAGAGGGGATGTTACAATGTAGACCAGCGTTTTAAATTAGGACAATTTTTTGTTGGCTTTGGGGGCGCATTTCATTGTTGGCGTTGGGTTGGGTCGGGTTGAGGCCGATCAGTCAATAAATGCGTTGACGTTAGGTTAGGGCCCCAACCCAATGCACCACCGCATATTTTAAATCACTGATTGTTCAAGTTTACAGTCCTAACTCCTTTCGGAAAGTTTCGCATGCGTTATGGCTTGCTGTACCTGAATTTCATAATTTCGTAGTAAAATCAAATGAAATACGAATCTTTAACATCAATGATTTTTGGTATGAGTTCTGAAGGCTTTTGTAATCGATTTTTCAACAATACTTCTAAGGTTTCATGGCACTCTTCCGTGAACAAATAATAATAAGTACGCAAGTTATACCCCTTTTTGTTCAAAAATCGGTTCCTGTTCCCTGTTGTATGAACGAACTAATTATCATTGCTTGTACAGTCGTCCAGTTTGTAAGATCAAGATAGTTGAGCCATTCTAAAATAAATTAAGCCCGTCATCATTATATGATTTGAGGTATTTTTCTTTAAAAGTTAATTCGATGAATCTGTAAACTATTTGTGTGGAAGAAACATAATATCACGAGGGTCAAATTTAGTTAGTAGTATTGCTGGGCTCGGCAAAGTCGGCTTATATTCTGGCTCAGCTTAACTTACCTAATATAAGCCATAATTCAATTTTAGCTTAGCTTGCATGAGCCAGTTTGAAAATAGCTTGGCTTAGCTTGGCTTAGCTCTTGTAAAGTGAAAAACAGTTTTTGCTTAGCTTACGTAAGCTTATGTAAGCCTTGTAGCCAGTGTAGGAAATGGGAACGGGATCCCGCGGGATCCCGTTTTTTTCCCGCGTTTTCCCGCGGGAAAAGGAACGGGCGGGATTTTGTGCGCGCGGGAGCGGGAACGGGAGGGATTTTTTCTGAACGGGAACAATTTTCCCGTTTTATTTTTGTTTTAACTTTGTAAGAAAACATTTTCAATTTTTCAAAAATTTGTATACAAAAAAAATTTTCCGGGAAAATACGGGAAAACGCGAGATCCCGCGGGAAAGGGAACGGGAGGGAAAATTTTTGGGCGGGAAAACGCGGGATTGGGGTTTGCACGGGAACGGGAGGGAGCGGGAAAAAATTAGCTTTCCCGTTTCCTACACTGCTTGTAGCTTATGTAAGCCAGAATGTTCATTTGGCATAGCTTGGCTTGGCCCACATAAGTTAAGCTTAGCCATGGCTTACGTGAGCCGCGTGCCGATCCCTGTATTGGGCCCTCGAGACTCATGAGTCAAGAGGCTAATTAAACTGAAAAACATGTGGCACAATCTGTTTTTCGTAGGGGCCAGACCAGGGTTGTGAAAAGGGACTAAAGACAAACTAAGGACAAAATTTAACAACCCTGGGCCAGACTGTGTGAATCCCATAAGCCTGTGCTACAGAAAGAAGTAAACAAACCCAATGCCGATGTTGTAGAAAGTGGTACTGTCATAATTTCCCTCCGACAATCGGACTTTATATCCAGCATTCTAAAACAAATTGATATTATTCACGAATATCTCGATTTCAAGATCACGGAATTCGTTCTAGAACTTATCTCTCACCGATTTCTAATTTATGGCGTTGGAGGCTTGTGTTTACGGTTATCAATGATAACTTATCATGTAAGATGAAATTATACCTAGGTTTGCCGTTTCTTATCTTTCGTTACGTTTTATAATTTTTACCCCTACATGATTTTCCCCTGTTTGACACTCTAACGCCTAAACTAGCCTCTTTTCACATACAGTCCCGGACCCCTTATGGGCCGCC
>SCLG01000097.1:239724-270344 GCA_004367875.1 Oikopleura albicans | reverse complement strand
GATTTCTAATTTATGGCGTTGGAGGCTTGTGTTTACGGTTATCAATGATAACTTATCATGTAAGATGAAATTATACCTAGGTTTGCCGTTTCTTATCTTTCGTTACGTTTTATAATTTTTACCCCTACATGATTTTCCCCTGTTTGACACTCTAACGCCTAAACTAGCCTCTTTTCACATATACATACCCTGCGCTGTTATCTGGCCAGTAGTTATTTGGCCGGATCTCCTGGTATTTCCTTTATCTGGTAGGAATATTGGGCAAAATATTTTCCAGCTACCCCGCCTACGCACTGCGCAGTTAGCTGGCCATTATTACGTAACAAAATGTTTTTTCGACCAAAATAATGGCCAGTGAACTGCTCAGGAATGTGTTTTTATTCGGAATGAAACACTACGCAAACAGAATAATCTTCTGAAAATATGCTGATCCCGTGGAAAGGTCTCAAATCAGCTCTGTGCTTTTCAAGAAGAATTGCAAAAGAGGTATGCCAATTTAAATTGCCTTTTAACGAACTGTTTTGTGAGCCAACCCAGAAACACAGTGCTCCTGGAGAACCCTAAGTTCTGGTTCATCACATATTCCGGTTTCTAGGGGACCAAATTGGAGCATTAAAAAGAAGATTACGGGTAAGTTCGACACGGCGGTTTTTTGGTCGGTATGGATTTTTCGATTTCTGGCTTTACGGTTTTCTGAAAAAGACCATAAATGGTAATTTCACCGGTTAACCGGACGTCACACCAAAAAACCGACCAAAAATTCGTGATCTTCGCGATAACTTCCGGTCACTAGAAAAAAGCGAAAGCCGGAAAAATCGAAAAATGAAAAATATAAGCTGACCAAAAAATTGTCTCAAATTTACCGGGATTCTTTAATGATCATAATTGGTCCCCTACAAACTGGAATCTGTTATGGTTCTCCAGCAGCACTGTTTCTAGAAAGAACTGCTTCGACCATTAAATTACCTGTACTGTGTTGTCAATAATATAAGAGAAATGATTCCCGTTATTGACACCAATAAACTTCCAATCAGTTTCCAATGGTAGTCTTTCATTTTGTTAAACTAACGAAAGAGTTCGAAAAAATGAAGCTTATCAAGTACTACTCGAGCAAGAGATATCGGAAAAAATTGTATTTAAAAACCAAACCTATTAGCCTGATCGAGCATAAAATTCTCTCGTACTCTACCGAGCAATGATCCAGATGCTTGCGTGAATGTCAAAAAAATTAAATACAAAATCGTCATATATGTTAACGTCATATATGTTAACTTATAGACTGAGGTTTCATATCTGTGAAAATTGACATTTACGCAAAATCCCTTAGGGTGTTTGTGGACGATATTAACTTTCAAACCTCATTTTATGCTCTTTAGTGACCTCGAGCGGAATTCTCGTCCGGATTTTTGAATTCCTTGGACAAAATTACCTATACCCTTGAAAGGAAAAAAAAATCTATGACCCTCATTTTTGTGCCGTTCCCACCCTATGTTAACCCTTCTCTATACTTATCAAAAGAAAGAAAAAGAATAAAAAAACTCCATTTTCATCAGACGCCTATCACATAAAGCTATTTATTAAAAAACCGATAGATTAAAGAACCGCTAACTCATATGTTTATTATGTTCAAGGTTTGATGTATATTTTACAAAGAAAAAATCCAAAATTGCCCAACTAGTATTCAAACGCCAAGCGTTTAGAAAATGTATACAATAATGTATACACTGTACCGTACACTGTACCGTCGGTCCCGGAGTAGTACTTTGCGTACGGTCCAGGGTTAAGTGGACGTTGTCAGTCGTTACTTTTAATGATGATTCACTGATCAATGGTATATTGTCAACGGTTTCAATCAGAGATGTTAAAGTAATGTTCTAAACTTTAGAACGGAGCAGAACGGTCGTTCTATTTTGTGATATTTTTTTCAAATGGAACGAAAAAACGTTATAAATTGCCGTTCTATTCTGTATCGTGATGGAAAATGGCCCAGAACGGTATTCTTGCGTTATTGTGTTCTATTAGCGTTCTCGTTCTGAAGTTCTAAAGTTCTGCAAACGAACAGAACTTTTACGTCTCTGGTTTTAACCCAAGCATCCGGAATTTTCTGTAAGCACCAGTTAAAAGCAAAGGTAAATCTTAGGTTTGAAAAATAAAAATTATATAATTAGATAGAATATTAAGAAAAAATCGCAAAACATGAAAGATGATGTTATACGTGGGAGCGTACCGTTTTGTACAAAATAAATAAATTATATTTTACATTTAACGAACAATAACAAGATTCCAAAAACTAAATATAATTTCACTTGTATTTTTGTCATAATTAAAACAAAAGTTGTGAATGAGTTATCTGAGATAGATATGTAGATCTTCTATTTAACCACATTTATTATACACAAAAAGTTATGATGTAATAGCAAAGTACTTTCGACATAAATACGAACGAACGTCGTCAAGAAAATAAAATTAACAAATTTAAACCTTTTAAAACGCAGCAAACGTGTTCTACATAAACTGAAATGATTTTTTTGTTTCAATTGATTTTTATTAGTTTCACAGGTACGATTATAACGAAATGAAAAAACACTCAATTAACTCGCAGGGAGAAGTGTGTGCATATATGCACCCGACGTGGTTTTTTGTCGATTAAAGGCATAAGGAGGCCCCGTAGGGCAGAATTGGCATTGCTGACCCCCTCAACTTTTCGAGAAAGTTTCATTGACGGTATTTTTTGCGTAGGTTGGATATTTCAAACAGCTCAGTTTTACCAGAATTATGCGAATTATTGTAAATTTTTAAGTGTGTACATACGTGCACACAATTTCCCCCTACGGGTTATCAAAAAGTCCTTCCCCCTGAGAGTAAAGATTAAAACTTGTAGTTAGCTTATTATTGATGGGTTGTACAGTGTTTTAGATCAACAAAACTTTGCGGATATTATTACATAGGATGCGCCTTTAATCGGCAATTGTCTAATCAAAAATCTTGCTCCGTTAAACTCACCTTCGAATTGGCGCGACTATTGGACGCATATATAAATCGCGGCCGCTAAATGGTCGGAAAACCTACGGTTCTTGCGCGAGAACATAAGCTAGATATAAAATAACTCATGGTACCGTGCATCCCACACTAAAAATGCTCGCTTTTAGGCTTTTTTACATATAAAAGCGAGCATTCTTAGTGTGGGATACACGGTATGTATTGAACCGTTAGTTTTTTAATTAGTGGCTATTAACGGCGCATCCTGTGTAGTTTTTGATTTTTTTCTAACTTACTTAATAGCCGTCCTCGTGAGTTCAGCATCAACAATGAGAAAACCTACGCAAAATATAACGATTACACAACTGTCAACTAATTTCAAAGAGGCTCTTGAGCGACGTTCACTAACCAATAATTGCCCCAGTGAATGTTGGACGCTATCAGAGAATGGGTGTGTACCAGTGGAGACCGAAGAATGTATCATGCTCATATGTGAAGCTGATAGAATAGAAATTAAAATGTCCGATAAAATGGGTCTGGTTTTTCAAAATTTCAAGAGTTAAATGTCAGTTTTTAGCGGCAAAATAATATGAAGACTTAACTGCTACGAGCCCTGCTGCGTCTTTTGGCGCACTTTTTCAGTTTGTTCTGTCTCATTTCTTAACGGTTTGAGGTATTCTGGATCGGCTTTTTTTCATTCAAACAATGGACTCATTCCGCATTATATTGTACTAAATTTATCCATTTTTGTCAACAAAAACGTTTTAAAGCGAACAAAAAAGTGGAACAATTGTACCTCGGGCGAACCTTTTTGACCCCGATAACGTTTATAACTTGATCATCGGCATACAATTTTATTGTGAGTGTTTTGAGCCTGATAATTAAAAAAAATAAAGCGCACGTGAAAAGCAGTCTATTGGCTAAAATATAAGCTGGATACCAATTTCATATACAACAAACTTTATAAACAAGTCTATAAATACACTAAGAATTATTTTTGTACATTAAAATTATATCTAAAGCGAAGCGACAAAAAATGCGCCAACAGGAGCAGCCGGGCACGCCACTGAGTAGTTTTTAGCGGAAAATTAGAGGCCGTCACCGCTAACAAACTAAGGGCCATATTTTGCCCGTTTTTTCATTTATTAGCAACACGGAAGGGGACTGTAAGGCCCGACAAATAACAATAGACTATTGTCAATAGGTGCCTGAAATAAAGGTTTAATTGTCAAGCGAGATGCAAGATAAACACATTTTAGGTTTGACCGAGTTTCAAAGGATATAAAATTTTCGTGTCATATGATAACGATCCATTTGAACTCAATTTGGGTGACCAAACATTTGCGCTAAAAACCACAATGAAGAAAACGTGGATATATTTCGACCATCTTTTGAACGAACAAATGAGGACCAATTGCCGTTTGATTGGATTTTGATATGTCCGTTTGGTTCGTGTGGGATGAAAGTCGAATTCGCTGAATTGTAAGATGTATTTATTGGTAGATATGGTAGAAGTGGGCAAAGCGAAAAATTTTCGAAAAAAAAACTGGTAAGGCCAAGTTGTAGAGGTCGTCAAACTACGTCGATCTGACTATCCGGAACTTGATTTGAGCCACCGGAGCGTAGGTGGTAGATGTGATCCAGAAAAAATTCGTGCTTTTGCGTAAGTTGGACATTTCAAACAGCTCTCTAGGGGGCCCGGTGGCCCAAATCAAGTTCTGAATAGTCAGATCGACGTAGTGACGAGCCTTACAACTTGGTTTTACCACTTTTTTTTCGAAAATTTTTCGATTGGTCACTTCTACCATATCTACCATAATTTGCGCTCCTTTATAATTTCATTCAGGGGTCTGTGGAGGAGTGGAGTAGTAAAAAACTCGTTAATGAGTACTTTCGCGACCACACCATTTGGTCGCGAATCGTTGTTCAAAAGATGGTTTCGCGACCACATGGTCGTGAAAGTGCGTTTTGGGTGAGGTTTCGCGACCACAAATAGTCGCGAAACTACCCTTCACCTCTGTGGACGCGCATTTTGAATGTAGAGATAAACCATATTTTTTTTTAGTTTGACCTTAACGGTTTTGGTGGAAACGCAATTGCCGGAACGAATAAAATTTGATAAAGTTCAACTTAAGACCACCAGAAGGAGAGCACTGCAGTTTGTTTGTAAATATCCATTAAACGTGAGCTTGCGAAGGCAATACAGTCTAACAAAGCTGGACAAAAATGGCAAATTTGAAAAACATGGAAGCCTTAATGCGGGATTCGAATTCACAACTCTTAGTCAAAGAGTTGATATTGGTGATAGAATAGTTGCCTCAGTTGCGTGGATGGTTACAGGCCTGGTTACAAAAATCACCTAAGAATATTCACCGTTTACCAACACTAGTCGAACGCTGATAAAATACATTATGGAATTCGCACCATATCTTGTAACGTTGAGCGAAAATGCCATAAAAAACTTATGGAATCGCGAGTGTAGTACTTTACCGACATTGAAAGTGAGCACGTCGAAAGCGAAACAGCTGATTTTCGCTTCAATTGAAAAGTACTACACAAGCTTATAAGCTTATATACTTTTTTATATTTCTTATAAATTATATATATAAAGTTATGAATAAACATTTTAAATAAATTAAAAATACTTTATAATAATTCAAAATTGATACACTAATATTTTTTTAGGCAATTAATTTATTTATTGTATACAGTCCTGACATTCCAATTGTGCACCCTCCAATTGTGCACGACTGTCTAATTGTGCACGTTCTCAGGAAATTTTACGAGACTGGCAAAAAGTCTTTTTGGTTTGCCAGACAAAATTTGTTGATTCAATTTGTTATTTTTTTGTTCTAAACGATAAAGGAATCAATTGTGTGTATATTTACAGGGTGAGGTAATATAGATGCTAAGCCGTTTTTGGTTCGCGAGTGCGCTGAGCGAATATAAGTCACCAAAAAACGGCTAAGCATCTATATTACCTCACCCTGTATGACTCGAAAACGCCCTAAAAACTAGTACTTTAGCTAGTAGTTAATTTGATAATGGCAATTTTACCAAATTTTGCACGACTCTCCAATTGTGCACGACTGCCCAACTATGCAGGTTTTTTTGGAAACGCAAATAGCACAATTGGAAGGTCGGGACTGTAATTTTAAATTAGTTTTTTATTAAATTAGTTTTTTTGTTGAAAAAGTTTGATAAACAATCAAATTTTTTAGACTCAAAATTATCTATTACATTCAATCTAATTATTTATTAATAATGAAATTAAAAAAAAAATTCATTAAAATTATATAATAATTTTATTTTTTATAACAATCCAATCCAATTGGACGAATAATTAACTCANAAAAAAATGCTTGTAAGCAGCGTACTGTACTTTCGTAATACTTTCGTAGCTGCAGGGCACTACACCGGGCCCAATCACTCTGAATTAAACTAACTAAGCTCAAGGCTACTACACCGAGCGTCGCACAGTGCTCCTGGACACTCATATCAGATTTGACCTTCCAGACTGAGAATTTTTAAAATTTTAAAAGGGAATCTGGGTAAGTTCGAAAAAAAAAAGTGAAAACCGGAAAAACCGGAAATCGAAAAATGTAACCGGGTCAAAAAAACCGGCTTGTCGAACTTACCCGGATTCCCTTTTAAAATTTTAAAAATTCTCAGTCTGGAAGGTCAAATCTGATATGAGTGTCCAGGAGCACTGTGCGTCGCATGTTTCGCGTGTGGATTCCGCGTCCGTTGGTGCGATTCCATAATAAAGTTATTGCCTGAGGGGCGAACTTCTCATTATTCAGTTAACTAACTGTTAGATGGTTATGACGTCAGATTTTTCAAAGATACGAACCTAGTTCTGAATTGCCAGTTAGATGTCTTATCGTTTTTCTATATGACAAAAAATTTTAAGAAGAGTCTTGTTATTATGTACCTGATCCGTGAGTATTTGATCCGCGCTAACCAAACAATCGTAATGAACAAACAGCAAATCAAAAAGCCACTTCCTTTTTCTGATATCTTTTTTGATATCTTTTGTCGCTGAAATAATATAAAACTGCGTGCAAAAATTTTCCCTGGCTGATTCATTGCTGGGCAGAATTGGTTTGCTGACCCCCCTCAACTTTTCGAGAAAAGCTCAATGGCGGTATTTTTTTGCGTAGGTTAGATGTTTCAAACAGCTCTCTAGGGGTCCTGGTGGCCCAAATCAATTTCTCAATAGTCAAATCCACGTAGTTTGACGAGCTCTTCAACTTGACTTTACCAGTTTCATCAGAATTATTGCAAATTATTGTGAATTTTTAAGTGTGTGCATACGTGCACACAATTTTCCCCTACGAGTTATCAAGACGTCCTTCCCCCTGAGAGTTAAAAATCTTTTATTTTTTAACCCATATGAAGGCCTCAGGGTAGCAAACTTTGTGCTTAAATCATGTGCGGTTACTGATAGCATGCAAACGATGAAGGTTTCGGTTATTCAAGATGGATGCTATTCCGAGGCATTATTTGTGACGCCGGCTGAATACCAGGTCTCAAAAAAGTCCTTTTCGTTCGATTCCTTTGTCCTTAACGGCTCAGTGGAAAAACAAGAACTCATATGCGATATTGTCGTCTGCAAAATCGGTGAGTGCCCAACACCGAGTTGTCCACCCGATGGTGCTCTTGATGTATATCGGTTTTCTGAAGAAGGTTATATCAAATGATATGCTCGGGAAAAATCAACAAATTCATTTGCAAATTAAAGCTGTAGTTTTTTTTTCGAAAATAGCTTTTATGATAAAGAGGATCCGACCTGAATTCACGACGATTTTATCGAACTGGCGGGTAAAATTTCGCAGAAAATGCATTGGGGGATTCCAAAAAAGTGTAAACAAATATTTTTGAACCACAAGAAGGTTATCGAAAGGACCTGGAAAGTCCCAAAAAATCGTAACAATTTTGTCTTTTTTGTGATATTTTGTGATTTACCGGGACTTTTTATGATTTTTTGAGAAATTGTTGAAATAAAGTAGACAAAAATATCTATTACACGAGGACGAGGACTGTATGAACTTTTTCAACTTGTAATAAAGTTTGATACCTAATTTGGTGTCACCATGTGTCAGTGTATATATTTATTTTTATCAAAGAAATTATTTTATTAAAAATTTACTGAACTCGTGTTCAAAAATTTGTACATACCTTTACACTTAATGCTTGTCACCCTTATATTTCCAGTATATTTAAAATGTATTTTGTATGTTATCTGTCTTATTGTTCCAATGTCAACTTACTATTCATCCACAAGTATGTCGTCTACAACACGTTTTGAAATAAATGATTTTGTAGAATATATTTTATTTGAATTTTTTATTAAAGCAGACTGTTAATCAGATAAACAAACTTAATAGTGAAATAAAAAACGAGCAACTCATAATTTATGTCTCTCAAAATTGGTTTAGGAGTCAACAACTGACTAATGATTAGTTTACCCATAAAATTAACTTAACTCCAGAGGGTCAAAGGTGTTCGTATGACACGTGAGGAGCACTGTGTGATGATAATCACACGGGCCCGTAATTGTCATTTTTAACCTTCAAACACATATGACGGAGGTTTCTCCGTCCGGGCGAGAAAAATAAATTTTTTATAGTGTTTCATTCTATTAAATGTAACGGCAGTGAAAACTAACATAGATTAATCGGTTACAAAGTCGGAAAAAAATAAGAAAATTGTTTCCGTAAAGATTATTAATTATTCATTAATTGGAGCTAGGAAACCTCAAAATAGAGGTTATTTGCAATTAATAGTTTTCAGGCACATTTTTGTTCTGTCATATTTTTCCCAAATTTTTTAGTAGTTAACGGCCCACTAGCCTGTGAAAAATGAACCCCGTACGTCATCCGGTTAACCATTTGTGAATTTGTGGTTTTGTGGTCAAATCGACCAAAAAGTGTCCAAGGGTGGTCGGAGAGCTTTCGAGAGTACGCTCATTCGATTCAGGACCATCAAATTGCTCATGGTTAAATAATATGTAGGTTAGAACGCAACGATAGATGGGACGGAGAAACCTCCGTCCGATGTGTTCAGGGAACTGTTTTAAATATGTGTTCAAAGGTTAAAGGATAAAATTATTTGCAAAGATTGTTTCACGGTGTACTCGAGTATGACGAATCCGTCTAGAATTTAGACTCTAGAAAATAGACTCTAGAATCTAGACTCTAGATCAATAAAAAATTATTATACCAAAAATATATTTTTGATTCAAAATTTTCTCCATGAAATTTGGTTTCGCCCGTCTATCAGCGATTTTTACTTTGAGGTCGTTTTGATGAAAAATGAGGGCACACAGGCCGTTGTGTGACAATCGTCACGCGGTGATCCCCAAGAGTTAAAGTATGCAAATTCTTAATATAATGTTTTCTGACAAAACATGCCTTGGTAGGACTTTATTTTCTTCTTTGGAGAGCATCCAGAAGACAGCAACGGGTACCAACTATAACTTACCGCAACATAATTTATTTCACACCGTCCCTTAGGCACGAATGAAGGTTTGGAACAATGTAGAAATTTACCTCGAACAATTCACAATATCCTCAAAACAAGCACACTTGGTTTTAGACTAGACGTTTCCTAAAAACGATTCAACCATTTATTATTTAAACTATTGGAATATAGTATGTGGTTTCATCGACCAATGGGTTTCACTTCCAAGTTAAAAGTTGTAGTTGAGGCAGTTAACTATTCAAAAATGAAGGGTTTAACTTTGTTCCTAATATTCTTCGTTGATGAAAGAAATATTGAAAATTTGTATAATATAATATTATTTAAACTTTCATTACAAATACTCACCCAATAAATGTAGTAAACTATCCTCCTCAGGAGCTTTTTTCTTCTGAGGAGGGTAAGTATGTGATTTCGGCAAAAGCTATATCAACGCGCCACAATGTACACAATAATTTCATCTCGGACATAATTCCAGGCGTAAATTTCCCTGATTTGATTTAAAAACTAAATTTTTCAGACATCATACATCATTTAGGCCAACAACTCAAAACATTAAATTAAGCCTTTCTCACACTACTGTGCGAAAGGGTCACTAATTTTAATAANATAAATATACAAAAAATTAATTCCTTTATCGTTTAGAACTTAAAAATATAAAATTGAATCAACAAGTTTTGCCTGGCAAACCAAAAATACTTTTTGCCAGTCTTGTAAAATTTCCTGAAAAAGTGCACAAGTTGGCAGTCGTGTTCAACTAGAAGGTGCTCAACTAGAAGGTTGGGACTGTAATGTTTTCTGACAAAACATACCTTCGTAGGACTTTATTTTCTTCGTTGCAGAACATCCAGAAGACAGCACCGGGTACCAACTACAACTTACCGCGACATAATTTATTTCACACCGTCCCTTAGGCACGAATAAAGGTTTGGAATAATGTAGGAATTTGCCTCGAACAATTCACAATATCCTCAAAACAAGCACACTTGGTTTTAGACTAGACGTTTCCTAAAAACGATTTAACCATTTATTATTTAAACTATTGGAATATAGTATGTGGTTTCATCGACCAATGGGTTTCACTTCCAAGTTGAAAGTTGTAGTTGAGGCAGTTAACTATCCAAAAATAAAGGGTTTAACTTTGTTCCTTATATTCTTCGTTGATGAAAGAAATATTCAAAATTTGTACTAGTATAATATAATATTATTTAAACTGTCATTACATTATTTGAATGCGGTAGACTTCTGAATTTTATTGAAGGTTCAAAATAAAAACTTGCTAAAAAATCTAGAACTAGATACGGACATTTTCGGGATTTTATTTTTACAGATTTCCGTACGATCTTTTTGAAACAAACTTTTTTTATTACTTCAATATGTACTTAACTCCCAAGGGGACATAGGTGCAAATTTGCACCAAACACCTTAAATCGACATAAAATGATTGTAAACCGGGCTTAATGGAAAATCGCTGAAACAGGGGCCTAGTCAAATTTTATGAGAAAGAAAATAAAACATACAACTAAACAGTTATTTCTGATAAAAATTCCAGAATTTGTGGATCTTTTGGATGGGTTCAAAATCGTCGATTTTCTATTTTGGCTTATTTCATCCCGAAAATATCAAAATATGGAAAAACCCTGAAACAGGTGTAGACTCATTTTTGAGAGCTTTTTTTAAATACTTTTTTGAGATTTCTCTTATGACTCATAGGTTATGAGGAGTATCAAATGGGAAATATTGTGCTCTCCATATGCACCGATTCTCCATAAACCTGATTCTCGATAAAACGCCAATCGTCGCTCAGCCATATTAAAAACGAATACACTAGAAGGCCGCTCACCAGTGCAAACATTGAATACAAACATGCAAGCAAATATATAATTCGAGACACTCCGATAGTATTATTCAGGAGACCTATGAGTACCTAAATGGTCAAAATTGGTACACCCACAAAATAACCCCCAAAAAATTAGTCGACACCTGTTTCAGAGAGTTATGATATTCGTTCGTCTTATACCAAAATAATCGGTGGAAACTTGTCATATTTTCAGCGCCTTTCTGTTAATTTTCCTATATTCTTTCGGGGACGCCTGTTAATTTGTTCATACTTTCCATTGAATTTGTCGTAATGAATTACCCCAGAAACCGCATCGTTCTCTTAGATATAAAGCTTAACATAGCCACTTATGCTGTTAGTTTATAATAGCCAATGGGTTTACCCGGCCATTTTTCTTGCTTGACGGGAATTTTCATTTGTCGGGTACCATGTCAAAGAAACAAATAATATCCCGTCATTTGGAGATATGGGTTTAACTTCATCATACACTCTAAAGATGTCCTTTTTCTCCTTGTTGGTTCATCTGGCCGGTCTCTCTTTAAATAATAACAAATTGGTAATGCGCAGTTCCCCGACCGTACTCTTATCGGGCCATCTTGTTTCGCACATTTTCCTGCTACCTGTTTAGTCTCATAAAAATCGGCTGCGCGTTTCTAGAATAGAGAAATTTGCTTCTTTTTTCTTCTAATGGGCCCCTATTGGTCAATATCATCTTAAAATATGCCGAGACTGTATACTAGAAACGCGCAGCCAATTTTCATGAGACTAAACCAGTATTACGCCTACGTCTTTGGAGTTTATCAGACCGTCTGAGGGTTTATCAGGCCCGGTTTGGAAGGCGAAAGTGGCCTGATAAACCCTCAGGCGGTGTTTATTCATATCTAATTTACGCCCCCATATTTTTTGGTTAATAAAATTAGGGGGTGTCACGTTAAAAAAATGTTAAGACATTAAATTTTTATCTGAATATGTCCGAAATATAGAAAAAGTTCAATTCAGACAACAATTGTTTGAAGCATGTTCGCGAAGGATCGAAACGTGTTACATTTGTATTTGAATTGCGTAAAATAACAATCTTTCGACACAAGTGATTATTCCAATCCAAAAACGCATTATCGTTCGATATTTCCATCCTTGAAAAAAGCTTTTCCATGAAATAATTATTTATTCACCGACTACAGAACGAGGATCAATTTAACATTTAGAACAAATTGTCCCACTTGTCATCAATATATTGTAAGTATTTTGACAAGTTTTTTGCGTCATTGTCTCTAGGGTTGCTGAGACTTGTGAACTTTTGGGTCATTTCTTGTTTCCCCTAAAAATTTGGATTAAGAATTTGTTTCATAAGTTATGAATCATAACACAATTTTAGTTTTACTGCTGATTGACGGCAGAATGGTTTTAATTAATTTTTCCGGTATTTATTATTCAGCTGCTTCCAAAAATCATTGAACTTTGGAATTTTACGTATTTTGAACTGTAGAATGCAATTTTTGCGATAAATTTTTGAAAAAATCCGGCTTGACCACGAGTATTTTTGTCGGGCACCAAAAGATTAACAAAAACACTTGGTCAAATCTTTTCTTAGATTGTATAATGAACCAATATCTCAAAATCGGCCAGTAAAACCGCAGTGCGTGGGCGTGGTAGCCCAAAAAAATTTTTGGCAATGGTGGCCAGATTAGACTTAAAAGTTTAAAGTTAAAACAAAAGTTAACAAAGAAGAGTTAAAACAAAATTATCAGTATTTGTGTCAGATAACTGCGGAGTGCGCTGGTTGGACAGTTGGTAATTTTTTGCTCAACATTTGGGCCAGTATGATCCATTTTTCGACATTTTTGCCGCTAATTTTAAATTAATAAACTCAGTTACAGGATAAGTACGCTAAATGAAATAATACACAAACATTAAACAAACCTGTTGCAACGCTTCCCTTTATCATTCCAGTCGAGTAGATGAGCATAGAGCTCTTAATACTACAATTAAAGTTAACAGTTATTTTCTTCCGAGCCAATCAGTCTGAAGAGAGACCCTAGTGCTAGTCAGTGAGTTCTGAATAAATTAATTCCTGATGAAGGCCACAATGATATATAAACGCACAGACAAACGTTTTTACACAAATCAAAATGGTTCAATTCTTGCTTCTGATTTTAGGTAATTTTGAAAAAAAAACTGAAAAATGAAAAACTTGGCAAGCCAAACCAAGCGAAAAACTTTTGAGAATGTAACAAGCCAAACGAAAATTTGTTGAGAATGTAAAAAAGTCAAGCCAAGCCAAAATTTTTCGAAAAGGGAAAAAGCCAAGTCAATGAAAATGCCTGGCTCGGCCGAGCCCTGTGCCCAAGTGAAGCTCCACTTTGAAAAACATAATTATATTAAAAAACGGCGCAGTCGGAAACGGTCGAACACGGAAAAGGTCAAAACCCTGAAAAGGTCGAAAAAAGGTCGAAAATGGCTGAAAATCGTCGAAAGCTGCAGAGGTCGAGAAAAGTTTTGACAATTTTAGAGTTTTGATCTTTTCAGGTTTCGACTTTTTGAGAGTTTTGACCCTTTTCAGGCATTTTCGACCTTTTCTTTTCGACCTTTTCAGGGCTTCGACCTTTTCTGTATTCGACATTTTCCGACTGCGCCTCAATAACCACTATTCAGGTCTTATTTCAATTAATAAAAGCGTAACCGGGTTTGCTCCACTAAGCTCACGTCCATTGCGACAATTTTCACTTGATGACGAACTGATGAACGACTTTTTAGATTCGGAATTCGGCGGAGAAGGTCNCAAAAATAGCTTTTAAGTGAAAATGTCCCGTGGAATTTCGGGACCGGGAAAGTTCTCAAACTGCTATTTTTGCCTAATTAAGACGATCCAACCAAAAAAAGCGAAAAAAAAATTCGCCAAAAAAATTAAAAAAAAATTCCGTGTGTGCCCAAGTGAAACTCCACTTTGAAAAACCTAATTATATTAAATAATCACTATTCAGGTCTTATTTCAATTAATAAAAGCGTAACCGGGTTTGCTCCACTTAGCTCACGTCCATTGCGCGAATTTTCACTTGATGACGAACTGATGAACGACTTTTTAGATTCGGAATTCGGCGGAGAAGGTCGGAACTTGTTCACATATGCAAATATAAAATAAAATATTTTGAATTATTAATTGAGTTTAAATTGTACTTTAACGCTGTGCCATGCTTCAACAAATAAAGTGACATATATTTAACGGTTAAGTCCGATTTGTCAGCTTTTATTTACAACCTAGAGTACGCTGTATACGGAAGTTAACACCCCTAAGTTAACATAATGCGCGGAAGTTCACAAAATTTATGGAAGTTAACAGTAGATTCCCGACATATTATCCACTTTTACTTGATGCAATGTCTACTAAAGTTAACAAAAATCCTATAAGATAACAAAAACTATGGAAGTTAAGTTTGTCCTTATCGTTTCTTTAACTTCCGTATACAGGTGGTGTAATTGTAATACAATAAATAGTTACAATAAATATGACAATAAATATTGTCCGCGTAACACCTTAATTGTCTCGCGCTGCTAATCTTGGTTGACCCCGTTACCATAGCAACGGGAAAACAAATGAAAAATTCTGCCTTTTTTCTTGTCGTGCGCCTAATATTGTCCGCGTGACACCTTTATTGTCTCACGCTGTCAATTTTGGCGGCGCTTCCAAATTGGAATTTCCAACCTACAGTTTGAGTGATTTGAAAATAGCCACAAATTCTGGATAAAAAAGAATATCACAACGCCCACAATCATATTCTCATAACACTTCACTGTCTAGTACTCGTCTCCGAAATGTGGTCTTGATGCGGGGAAATTCGAGGGCGTTGATTGGCTTAAAATTCACCTAAGATGAGTCATACGTGTGAAAATAGAGTATGGAGAATTTGTGGCTATTTTCAAATCACTCAAACTGTATTACAGTCCTATCGCCTTTTTCTTGACACTTTCGCATGACTCATAGGGCCTGAAATCTGTCAAAAAAAGGGAAATTTGTCAAGAAAAAGGACATCTGTCAAGATTTGGGAAACCGACTGTTCAACCACCTATGTGAACGGTGAAAATACAGTTTTGAAGAAGATTTTTCTCGAAAAAATGCGTTTTAATGTATTAGAATATGAAACAGTTAAATATAAAACTAGTAAAATATTTTTTTGTAAAAACTTGGTGATAAAATTTCAAAAAAATACATATGGATTTAGAGAAAATTGTCAAGATAAGGAAATTTGTCAAGAAAAATGACACCGACCATATGAGTCATAGGGCCTAAAATCTGNTATGATTATTGTCTAATTTTTATGAAATATTAGTATTGATTATTTTGACCAAACTGTTTGTTGTACTTTTTATGTAATCAAACACGAAAAAAATTACTAAGTGTTGACGGATAAAGTGGGAAAAGTTTTCAAAAGAGTTTTGAAAAATAACGGGGTGTAAATAGCGACGGACGGTCCGCCGCGGACCTGGTGTGATTTTTTTTTTAGATTTTTTTTTGTGCAAGACTTTTGGCGAACGCCAAACATTTTAACAATTTAGCAGAACATTTAACATTTATATGGAAGCTGCAATGTCCTTTGGGAGTTAATTTGTTTTAAAAACTGATAAAAAATGTAATAAATATCGAAAAAAGTGTTATCTCAGTTGCAAACTGTTATTTCATATGGGTAGTGCGTGGGCGGAAATGCTGGAATAAAAATAGCAAAAAAATACGAAAAAAGTGTTATTTCAACTGCAAACTGTTATCTCAAATGCAAACTGTTATCCCAAATGGTGTTATCTCACATGGTCATATGGTGTATATAATCACGTAATTTATTAGTTATTTTCAAATAGGTCATTTTGGAATTATCTTGAAATCAACTTTTAGTTAAAAAAATATTTGTTTAGATCCATAATCGATTTCCCCCGTGTCTCAAAAAATGGCCGTCGTCCATCAATAAATTGTGTAATTATTATATTGATAATGAAATGAAAATTTTGTTTTTAACTCGTTAAGGTCAAGTTAGCCAAATGCGTACGGGCATATATTTTTCTATAAGCCACTCTTTTTTATAGAAATCTGGTATTTCACAATATTCTGCGGGAATTTTGAAAAGAAAAATATAACCTTTATGTTTTTTTGGAAAAAATGCACTTTTTCGTTACAGTGAAAACATTTTCAACAATGAATTTTCTAACGAGGTAGTTAAATCAAAGCAATTGATTGCTTTAGATATTATGTCTAATTGCAATTTTATTATAAAAACTTGTTGAAGCGAAGTTGTATTGTCCTTACAATACAGTATTTACCGTACAAAGTTCAACTTGGTCGCTTTCAACCAAGGCGGGTTCAAAATTTGCACTTTTGGTCAAATTGAATATATTATATAAACAAAACATAAATGTCTGGATTCATTTTTATGTCAAATAAAAGTGTACTATTTAAAGTTTGTAGAAAATTTTTTCACCAGAATTGTTACGCTTCAGTTGAAAAACCATTGGTTTTATAAGATGATGAAAATATTACAGGTTGAATTTCAAATTTTTATCTTTAAGATAGAGAAATGATGTACATGAATGTCAGATTTACCTTAAGCCTTTTTAACGCAATATGATATTTGGATTCCAGATTTGTAATCGGAATAGTATTTAATAATTTTTTTCCGACAAGAAACAAGGACAATAATGAATATTCCTTCTCACATCCGAACGTCATATTTGGACCAAAATACCGAATTTCGGAAAAGTAACTTTCAAAAAAAAATATCAGTTTTGGCCCTCCGATGACAAGTTTGAGATTCAATAAAGCTATTTGTATATTATACTTTTGCGCAGGAATACCGGAAGAATATTACACTAAGTTATGGTTCATTCGAAGCAGTATTAATGAAAAAAGCAGACGTAAGGCATGCTTTTGAACAGGACAGGTTAAATGTTATATCAAATCACCATGATGTTGGCACTATCCCGAAATGATATAAAAAGGGTTTCCGATTCCACAAACCTAGTAGATTATAAGCCACAGTTCACCGGACTCGATGACGGTTAGCTCTTTAACATTGGTAGATATGGTAGAAGTGGGCAAATCGAAAATTTTTCGAAAAAAAAAACGAATATTTGTGGTCGACCACAGTGTCCAAGAGTGATCGACCGGTTTTGTCATTGTCTTTTTGTTTACTTTTGTGGCTAAAAACAAGCTAAAAAACATTTCCAACGAGAAGAAAGGGTCATTTTAATGTAGAAAAGTCCTTTAAAATTTAACCTTCAGAATAAATGGTTCATATCACGTGACCTTGACCTCATGACATGTCAAACTATATTTAATCTACAGGTTCAGACCCTAAGCTTTAATTTACGCCTATTTGCAACCTAATCCGACGTCGGCGTAGGTGGTAGAAGTGGTACAGAAAAAAGTCGTTCTTTTGCGTAGGTTGAACATTTAAAACAGCTCTCTAGGGGGCCCCGGTGGTCTAGATCACGTTCTGAATAGTCAGATCGACGAAGTTTGACAAGCTCTACATCTTGGCTTTTTTTCGAAAAATTTTCGATTTGCCCACTTCTATCATATCTACCATTAAACCAATGTGGAAAAAATCGAAATTTATCTGAATTTTTTTATAAAACGGAATGCCTTGGTGCGGTAGGCTCCAATTTAACTCTCAGGGGAAGGAGTTTTTGGGAACCCGTAGGGAGAAAATGCGTGTAAATAAACAGGCACTTAAAAGATTCACAATAATTCTAAATGATTAAAGAAACTGGTAAAGCCAAGTTGTAGGGCTCGTCAAACTACGTCGATCTGACTATTCAGAAATTGATCTGGGCCACCAGGGCCCACTAGAGAGCTGTTTGAAATCTCCAACCTGCGCAAAAACACCGTCAATCGAATTTTCTTGAAAAGTTGAGGAGGTCACCAATACCCGTTTTGCCCTACGGGGCCTTCATATGCCTCAAATCGACGAAAAAACAAGTTGCGTGTCTATATACACGCACTTCCTCCTGGGAGTTAACTAGTAAATTACTAGTTAAAGTGGAGAGAATAGTATATTCTTTAAACGAGTTTGGGGCGCCAATAAGACTGCTGATATGGGAAAGGTAGTCTCACCCCACCGAAAAAATTATTTCTTTATTTCTTTAAGAAAAAAATGAAAGTCCCGATACCCCTGGTTGCAGGTTGCATTAACTTAGCTGTCGCGGCGCATCTGGTAGATTAGAAATAACCTAAGCTGTTAAAATGGTGTGAAGATTTAAGCTTTAAGCTATAATATAGAATCGAAATATTTAACTGAAATAGTGTGACATATTGGGTGGTCGATTACCCCGTATTGATACGGAAGACGATATGCATCTGATTGGGGCCATGCACACTGAAAATTCGTTTATTAAAGCATGGATTGCATATGTGGACGGAACTTTGGAACAGGAAGATGGTACACTCGAATGGAAAGATCACTACGATGGGGATATCATAGGTAAATCGAAATCGAAATATAGTTTCTGACCTTATCGGTTGGCATATAAATTTGATATAAGCAGATATAGTTTACCATACTGGTTTATCATACTGGTTATGACAGACTATTTGTACAAATTCAAGACGTTTTGAAACTCAAACGTACGGTATATAATGTTTTCCTATAAGATTAATATACCATTAATCGATATACAATGTAGTTCTTCATTTTTCATATAGAATAACTTTATAAGGCAAATACAGTTTAAACTTTTTGTACAACGATGAGACCCAACAAAATTTTAAAGAGAGTATAAAATTCAATTCAACGCACAGTGTATTGATACTGTCTGTTTCGTTGTCTGTGATCTGGTTTATTCGTGTTAAAGTTAATTCCTGAAGAAAACAAGGCGTACTTAGAGAAAAAAAATAATCAGAGTTTGAAGCAAATAAAACCAATAGCCATACTGGAATCCAGAATTAATGTAGTACTTGTGCCGTATCTCTCGAAAAAAACTGAGACAATTGTATTGAAGGATTTTAAAACTCAAATAAATACAGTCCTCAGTCCCTTAAGTGCCGCCTATCCCTTAAGTGTCGCATTTTTTCCCGTTCAAAAAACCTCCTTTGAGCCACTTTTAAAATTTAAAGACTACCAAATAATCGTCAATCACCGATGTTTTTAAATAAAAATGAACACAATTGAATCAAAAGCTCGTTTTCTAGTTAAAAAAGAATAAATATGCACAAAAATATTGTTTTTAATTAAAAAATGGCCTTTGGAGGAAAACTATCCCTTAAGTGCCGCGTTTTTGGCGGCGTGAGTGCGGCACTTAAGGGACTGAGGACTGTATGATAAATTTCATTCATTTTTAGAATACCTACCATGGAGTTTGACACCAGTGAAACAACCTAATGAACCCGGAGTTGGATGCGTATATCTCCATTATGACGCTCAAAAACCGCAAGACAACGGCTTGGGCGATAAACCATGTAAAGGATAGTTTTAATATCAGTTTGGAAATTGAAAGGTCTCAAGTTTGAGGTTAACTCAAAAAAAAAAATTCTAGGTAAATATGTTATGTATTGAATATTCGGACTAAAAATCTCAATTGTCATATTCCGTTCGTACGGAATATAACATTTGGATAAAATATTTTTGACGGAATACGATAATTGACATTTATGTGGGAATATACAATGGCATATTTGAGCATAATTTTACTTTTTTGGCCTTTGTTCGTGGAATATAAATTGCATATTTCGCGAAAAACATGCATTTTTATTTCGCGAAAAAAAAACGCTAAAAGTAAAATTATGTCCAAACTTAATTAGCTTCAAACGGGAAATTTATAAATAGCGTTTGTAAAACTTTCACCAGCGTACACGGAGTTAACTTGTTATTTGCAAGAATGTGAAGACTGCCCTCAACAACCGCTGCCAGAGGGATGCGATCAGGATTATTTTTGTTTATTACCGCAGTCCAATTCAAGGTCCGAATTGTAAACTAAGAATTTCGCTAGTTCTACATTTGGTACATAAGGGTAAACGAGGGTAAATAGGGGTAAAAGAGGGTACACAGGGGTAAAAGAGGGCCCTCAAATAAAGGTCGTTTATGTCAAATAAGGGTCGGTTGAGCGAATTTAACTAATGTTTTCATACAAAATCTGGTCTGGGACTGAACACCCTACTCATGGACTATTTTTTAAGTTTTTGATCCCTATATGAAAATTATTGAACATAATTTTATTAACCTTCTCGTTTATATTTATATTAATAAAAGCAAATGTATAGCACCAGCAAATTATGGCCGAGTTCGCGTACAAGGGCCAATTTCTCAACATATGAAAGCGACCGTTATTTGGCGACCCCTTGTTATTTCATTAAACTAAATCTAATGCTGTTTTCATATTTTGATGTTCGGTTTGCTTGGTATAAAGGAGCTTTAACGGTTGTTTACAATTTCGAAAATAGCCAGTCTAACAGTATTTTCCTATCACTGGTTCTTATTATGATAATGGTTTGCCAGTAAAATTTTTATCTTAAAAATCTTACATTATACTGCATTGTGCTTCCTGTACCTTATGATTACCTCTGTACTAATACTTCTGCGCAGTTGACCTAATAAAAAAACCATTATCCGGATGCATCCCTTTATGTCACGGAATCTTGTACATCACCTACCTAAGTAAATTAACAAAACTAAAGTGAAAAAACGTGTTAACTTGCTTGAACATTGTTAACTTGGTTGAGTAGTGCGTAGGCGGAAATGCTGGCAAAGGTAAAAAAACTGTTCACTTACTTGAAGTTATTTTCCAAAATCCAGAAACGACTTTTTTAACTCACTTAAAGATTGTTAACTTACTTAGTACAGTCCTCGTCCCCGAAACGGGTGGTTTTATTCGACAAAAAATTGGAAAAATAAAAACACCATTCGTTTCGGGGACGAGGACTGTATTAACTTACTTAGGTAGGTGGTGTACAATGTTTTTAGAGAAATAATCAGACACCGCGTGACCCTTTAGCTAAAAAATTTACTTTCCGCAGAATTAGAGTTGAAACTATCGTGATAAAAAATTGCATAATACGAGTTATTAAGCCACCCCGGAAAATTACCCAATTAAAAAAATTGTCGAAAAATTACTTTAATTTTTTTTTTCAATATTTTTTCGTAAAATTTGACTAGACAGTAATTTTGGATATACATAAATATTTTAAACCAATTTAGGGCCTTTTAGAGGGATTCGTATAAATGTGTACCATAAACATCTATTTTACAATCGTAACGACATGTAGTACGTCAACGCCTTCTAAAACTGCTAGAATTTTATTACACATAGCGTACCATCTTATCGAGAGCTTAAACTTAATTTTCTAAAGCATTTGGATTTTTTCCACACACTCTATTTCAAAAAATTTGCAACAAATGAATCAAAACCGTAAATTATTTTGTCACGAAAAAGGGTGGTTACGGCGACGAGGAGAAAAATATGCGTCCAGCCTGGGGCGGCGTCGCACAATTTCCCGGTGTGTTGTTCCATGAAAGTTCACGATTGGCCATATTCAATTTAGTATGTTACTCCACCGAGCCAATGAAAACAGTAAATCCCGTACTGACACCACCGTCAGACCAATCAATGTTGACTACGCACTGCCATTGCTAGAATTTGTTTGAAATATATTTTTTTTTCTTTTTTTCCCCTTTTTTCGTCGCAATTTACGCTTTTTGAGTTTGCTTGTTTTTTTTCAATTTTGAAAAAAATGGCAATTTTTTGAGAAAAAAAAACATACAGAGAAAAAAGGCCGAGGATTTAGAGATTTGGAGAAACCACAATGGATGACCACTTTCGCGGCCATGGTCAGACGATGGACAGACTAGCAGGAAATCGTGTTCAACTCGGCTTGAGTTCAAATTTTTTAACGGACAAAAAAAAAACAAATTAAAATAAGCTGCTTTCACGGTGACGTAATTTTTTTTCGGGCTAATTTTATCGGCGGTCGTGAAGTTTAGAGTGGAAAGTCACTTTGTTAAACAGGACAAGTTCAACAGATTAAGAGTCGCAAAAATGAACAGAAATTCGCAATTTTTGTTGACATATACCAAATTAATTCCAAAAAAAAAACTTGATTTGATAATACACAACTTGTTACCCAAATCAATTTTTTTTTTTTTGATCGGTTTTTTATTGTTGCAAAAGTTAACCCTCAAAAGAAACGGAAAAAAGGAATTTACACGGGGAAATTCGTGCTTTACGGGCAGGGCACGCAAACTGTAAAAAAACATGGAAAACACTCAAAAATTTGCATTAAAATTTGTAATCATTTGTAATCGAATCAAGAACACAAAACGTTTTTAGAAAATAAATTTCCCTTCCCCTGGGAGTTCAGAAATTACCTGAATCATACGATCTGTGTTTCTATTAGTTTTTTTGACAAAAAATGGTGAAGTTTTATGCCATAAGTTAAATTCATAAGTCTAAAAACCATTCGCGCTGACGTGAGAAAAAAAAAATATGATAAAATTTTTTATCAATTGAAAGGTGAAATTTGGGTCATAAAGGGAAACGTTGTATTTTCAACCCTTCTACTATCAACGTAGGTGTCATAGAATTCAATGCGTTTTTTATCGCACTGATAAATCAGTCGAGATTAGTTTTTGATGCCGCCGGTTTTATCAAATCCAATTGAGTTATAAAATCACAAAACGTGTGGCGTCATTTGATCTTGATATCGATAATGAATTCTCATTTTCATTATTAAAAAAATAACTTTTTTTTTTTCAAAATACAAAAAAAAATCATGAGTTCGCTACAGCATTTGGTGTCTCAAGATGAATTTTCACAACTAAAATCAACGGAAAAGAGCCCTGAATTGAGAGATATCAGAAGAACCGTCAGAAATTTTCAGAGAAATAAAATAAAAATATTTTCTAGATTTTCACTCAATCAGTTTTTTTTTGGCTGAAGATTTTTCAATTCTGCGTTCATTGACAAAACAATAGTTAGAGAGCATTTTATCGGGCAAATTTTTTTGATTTTTTTTTTTCAATTTCTTTCGTGGAGAGATTCTATATTTTGAAGACTTATTTGTCACACGATTTCGGTACGTAGTATAATTTTATAGTCTCCTAGACTACGGGATAAACTGTTAACATTTTAATTGATCATTTTTATTTATGATTTACGAATAAAAATGTATACAGTTTTTATGTATACAGTTTTTAAAAAAGCTTCCAACTTTTGATTTTTTCACGTAAATTTTTGAAGAAAAAAGGCTTGCCAAACGGTTAATGCCAAACGGTTGAGTCTAAAATCTTTCATTTTCAAAATAATTGTAAAAATGGACGTGAGTTTATTGTTAATTATCAGAGCTACAAAAAGCCACCCCAATTGAGATGAATTAGAAGTTGAACATTGTTCCGCAATGTCGAGGATTACAATTAATCTGCGGCAGAAACGGCCAACCCCAAAACAAGGGTTTTTTGTTTAATTTTAGTCTTTTGTAATATTGAAAATAGGATGTCCGTACATGTCCTAAGCTGTTGAGTATGGGAATACCAATAATGATATCCAGACTAGGGCTCGGCAAACGCTGGCTCAAGCCACACCGGACTTAAGCTAAATTTTGCCAAGCGAAGCCACGAAAATTTATTGACTTCCTTAAGCTAAGCCAAGTCAAGCTTTGCCGAGCCCTGATCTACATTTTGTCGTTTTTAAAAAGTATTTGCGTAAATGCAGAGTTAGTCAAAAAATAACCTTGTATCTAAAACATGTCGAAAATTGTCTATATGCGTCCTTGTGGGTTAAAATTCGAGAAAAGTTTGGACAGCCTAGTTTGAAAACGTACGGAGTAATACCAATCGTCATACTCTGCGGGAATTCATTATGTTTGACATTTTTTAATGTCGTAACAAGATCATAGCAATAACATAATAGTAAACAGTTTTCCCAACGAATTACAATTGGCTTGGAGGCTCGCACCTGAAGCATAAACACATTGAGCCAAGCCCTAAATAAAACATGTTTTTGTCTATAAGGAAGGGTGTAACCCAAATACAATTAAGGATATACTTATTACATAAGGCAATTTGTGCAAGACCTGTTTTTTGTCCAGATATACCGGTACTAAAATTCTTATTTCAAATACAAGAAATTTACCATGAATTCGACCCAAACGCCAAGTTTTGCCAATGCACGAACGAATTTCACCAATATTGTTACCAAAAATAAAAACAAAGTTATTTTGTTACTCGCTAGCGATCGCTGCGATTGGGCAACGCCTAACTTTTTAAATTTCGTTAAATGAGGACCGAATTCATGATAAGATGACTTTACCCGTTCTTCTAACTGAAAATTAATTAATGATTGTCAAATACACAACATAACGGTACTCAACAAAAAAAAAAAATTAAACCATCTTATGGGACTAGAAGTGCCAAACGATATTTTCGAAAAATAGAATTTGAGTATTATACGAAATAAATGATAGGGCGTCTGCATTACATGTATAATTTATACGCAGACTGAGAGTCGCTTTTTACATGATTTCGAACTTGACCTTAGTTGTATCAAACCGATTTGGTGTTTTGTGGGCCGAAGCCGTCACGTTAAAGAATTTGGATAAATTGACGGTCACGCATAATGACGCATTAGGTCAAAGACGGTTACAAACTGGTTCACTTTAATTTATTATTTTCGTTTACCTAGGTTTGAATATTATTTACTGAGTTTTTGAGGGGGGTTTGAGGGCACAACTTGATTTTGGCGAAAACAGAAGCGGACAAAACCTGAAAAGGGCAAAAAGGGGCGAATTAAGGTTATGTGGTTAAATAAAGTGCTTATGAATTTATAACATTTTGTATTTGAATTTCTAATAGGCTTAAAAAGTAGAAAAGCGAGAAGCGCGTTATTATACCTCATTGTGTAGCCATATTTAGTTTTCACCCTTTCAGGTTTAAAATTATGAAAAGTCGCAAGATAAGCGTACGAGCGGCAATTTTCGCAAGATAACTGCTCGCAAGATAACTGCGCACCCTGTGTATTCGGATTACACAGGGGGTCGCCAAATAAGGGTCGGTTTTGTGTCATTTATACACAATATATATTCAAGAACAATGCGTNGTTTGTGTTTTTGCCTAAATCAGGCTGTGCTAAAGTAGGATAGAAAAAAACATGATTTTTTCACTTATTTGCGGTACAGGGGGCCTCAAAGTAAGGGCCCCCAAAATAAGGGCCGCTCACCCAAAGTAAGGGCCACTACCCAAAGTAAGGGCCATCTTTTGGAACTTTTGAAGATCGACAAAGGTGGCCCTTACTTTGGGGCCCCCCTGTAAATTACTAACTGTTTTTAATGGATACCCTTAGGTTACCATTTACATCCGAAAATCAGTAAATTTCAGTTAGTCTAGTTTTGACAAGACTTTATTTTCGACGACCAGTCATTTATTAAACGAAAGAAGATAAACTTTTGAGGCCTAGCACGAGGGGTTAACCCCGATATGTTCCACCATTACGCATTTATAGATAATACAAAGTCACTTAAGTGGCTAATCCCGGCGTGATCCGAGCGTACTTGTCTATCATGTTCCCTTCACTCTAATTCAGAGCTCTAAAAAGAAAACAATATATGAAAATTTAAAGTTTAAATGAAATAACACTTCACCCAAAAATAATATACACCGCCTGGGGGTTTATCAGGCCACTTTCGCCTTCCAAAACCGGCCCGATAAACCCTCAGGCGGTGTATAAAAATTAAAGCAATCACTTAACCACTAATTTCCACAATCGTATCGTAATTTTTTACTTGATTACTTTGAACTGTGTTTAAATAACTGGGAAGACGTAGGCAGAACGTTCTAGGCCTCTAGTGTTAATATAACGGAGTTTTGTTAATATAAGTGGTGTTAAGAACACTACGTACAATTTGATTTTGGTGAAAATATAAAAAAACGAAACCTGAAGGGCGCAAAAAGGGAAACTTAAAAATGGTTTTATTTTCGGTAACAAAAAAATGTTTTTGGCTAATTTTGTTAAAAAAAAAAGAAAACCCTTTTTCAGTTTTCGTCCATTTCATTTTTCACCCATTTCCGGTTTCGCCGATTTTTTTGTTCGCTCAAATGAGCGTGTGCCTTTATACGTGATGAATCGAAAAAACCTTTAAAAAAATATCTAAATTCAGCGCTCTAATAAGGGACACATTCCCGCTGCCCAAGCCGAAATAGTGGCTTTACAAGACGAACTTGACGATCTTAACCAACAACTTCAAGACATCGAACGAATTAAATCCAAGTCAGATCCAAGATAATGTTTAGAATATAAATTCAAACAGTTTTTTCAGGTTTATAAAATAATCATTCGGTTAAGTTTTGGGTAAAATACTTTAACGGAGGGGTTAACTGGAGTTTCGGTTATGAAGCAATTGTTATGTTTGTGAGATTTGGCTGAACGCCTATTTATGGGTAAATAGATTTTTTTCTTTATGACGTAAACAGAAAATAGGACCTTTTATTTATAATAAACTGAAACAAAAACAATTTGGCCATAAAAAGCGATTCAAGTTAACTCCCAGGGGTGAAAAGGCCCGGATTTCTCGGAAAATTTCTTTCAAAAACGCATTAAAACGGTGTCGGTCCCTCGCGCGCTACTGGTGTGGGTAGCGCGTTTGTCACCGAGATTAGCGGGACTCGTCGTATATAAACCAGTCCCATAACTCAATATACGACGAGTCCCGTTCAGCTCGGTGACAAACTCGTTACCCACGCCAATAATATTTTTCGCCGTTATGTTACTGTAACAAAAGTTGTTTATGTATTACGACCTAATTCATTTATCTTAGGCTTCTATTTACCCCCAATGCGCTGTTATTCACCCCGAATTCCAGCTACTCCACCTACGCACTGCGCTTTGGCTATTATTACTTAACAAATTGTTTTTTCGGCTTAAATGCCGTTCAGATAACAGCGCTTGTAGTGAATTTAAATTTTTAGTTGACAAACTGTTTTGGTCAAATTATAAAGCTAGAAAATAAGTGAAATAATGCGAAGAAACAAATTGTGGAAATGTCTACAGGGCGTTCTATAAATTTTTGAAGGTCCCAAAAGAGACTGAAGTGAGGGGCCACTTGAGGTCGAACGAGAAAACAAATTACCCGTTCAGAGGTGAATGAGTCAGAAAGTCGCATTATTTTTAACCTTTTTAATCGGACCAGTCGGTTTTGTTTATGTAATAGCAACAAGGCGGTTTGCCATTTGAAACTTGGCGACGCAAAAAATGATTTAAAAACGACCGCACTCGATGCACTATTTTGAACTTGAGATAATTCGCTAATTGTGTTGGTTAACCGAAAGAGCTCGAAGGTTTTGTCAACTAAATCACTTTTTCGTATTCAATATAAAGTACAAAATATGTACAGTAGTATACGATGTACTTATATTATGTATAGAAAAATATTTTGACTGAATATTTTTGGCATTAAAAAAATGTAAAGATGATACGGATGATTTTTCCGGTACTTGTTGGAACATCCGGGAATATGAGGACAAAATTACTTTGGATTATTTAAAAATTTGACAAAAAGTATTCATACGACGGAAGAAGTCACAGTACGTCAATAGTCGAGTCGGGTACGGGTCTACTCGGGTAGGAGATCAGGTTGGGTACCCGAGTGTCAACCACTGGATAGAACCATTCATGAATTATTTTATAATAGTTGAGAAAAAACTACAGGAGTTTTTTTTTTTTGACATAGCTGCCATTAGACCATTCTATTCGCTTTGATTCATCATTCGGGTTTTTTCTGTTTGGGCGGCTGTCCTTCTAATAATACGTAGATAAGAAGCGAAATTAAATTTCATTGGTTGGATTTTTTAAACATTTTTAGTACTACTAAAATTGATCGAATAAGATAGTATTCGGCATTATCAAGTTTATCACTTTTCAACTTTATGATACATTACTTATATGTACACCACCCAACCAGTTATGTTAACAACTGTTTTACTGAACAAGTTAAGATAATTGGCCCTAATGTATTTTCGACAAACGGAATTCATGAGAATTCAAAAATGCCAAAAATTTTGTGTACCGAAAATGCAACATTTTTCAGAATTCGCCGTTTTCTGTATTTGCCCAAATCAGTTCATGCCTCAATTATATGGGTCGTCGCCAGGTCTAATTGACGGCTCTTTCGAAAATCAGTGTTAAACGTGCGATTTTTTTTTTGATATTTCGTTTAGAATATTCTGTTTTGGAATAGAAATTGCCGTATATTTTCGTAAATAAGATAACGCAACGTCGATTAGAAGATTTGCTAGAACTGTATTCGGTGAATCAAACAAAAGATGAAATCAAAAATCATATCTATTCAGAATATTATCGAACTCTCTATCATATACAAAAGCCAATTTGTCTTTATAAATGTATAGTGAAATAGTTTTTGTTCAATGAATATATTTCATCAAAATAGCAACAATTAGTTATTGAGTTATCTAGCTGCAAAATGAATTTTTATAAAGTGCATAATACAGGTTGAGGTAATATAGATGCTAAGCCGTTTCTGGTTCGCGAGTGCGCTGAGCGAATAGAACTCACCAAAAACGGCTTAGCATCTATATTACCTGACCCTGTACAATTTTCGAACGTTGTTCAAATTAAAAAAATCGTAAAATCCAACCGTTAACCCGTTCCGGCCTGGATACCCATGATGCAACTTGTCGAAGTCAAACTCTTTTCATATCTCTGCTCCCTCAGGGAGCCTCCCTATTAACTGTTAATAATTAACAATTTGTAATTTCTTACAACAGAGGGTTATCAAAAATTTGTGTTTAAACTTTCGATTATTCAAGGATTATTTGCCTTGAAAAAATGTTTTGGTGGCTCCCTTGTAGTACACGTCATATATTTAACATATAAGTTGCTTTTCGGTTTCAAGCACTACTTTTTTTGTCGTTGCGTTATCGCCGCAGTCGCGATTCCAGCTATCTTTGCTCTCTTTCCGTGGGCGTGGGTTCGAATCCCACCTCGATCACCACTATTTAACTAGAATTGATATACTATTCTCGTTTATTTGATAAACCATAATGTCCCTTCTACCAAATCGGTAGTTATTATAAATACTGTCACATAGACAACTAATCAAGATAAATATAGATATTAAGACAGTTATACGGAAAATACGTAATTAAAAATTCCCATAAAGATATCGACATTAAGATACAGTTTCTGAACTACATCAGCTACCCATTTGAAATAAAACTCTTTTCCCTGAAAGTTTCAAATGGTTAGCTGGTGTATATAATATTTTATTACGATTTTTACACAATCTGAATTGAATTGCGTGATAAACGCCAAAAATAGACAGAAAATGTGTTGATAGCAATATGTGACAAAGTTCTAATTTGGTCACAGATTGAAATCAGAATCTGATATT
The DNA here is from genome assembly GCA_004367875.1 of Oikopleura albicans. Classification (NCBI taxonomy): domain Eukaryota; kingdom Metazoa; phylum Chordata; class Appendicularia; order Copelata; family Oikopleuridae; genus Oikopleura; species Oikopleura albicans. The sequence continues at coordinate 240,672 of SCLG01000097.1, read as the reverse complement.
TAATGCATAAAGAGATATATTTATTGAGTGTGAGCTGCTTGGAATTAATCACGAGAATTTTCACCAATCAAGTATTCTCATAAAACTCATTTTTGTATAAAATGGAGTCTGTCTACGAGGAAATCGATTACGATGTCAACTTTTACGATACTTCTATGCCATGTAATTATAAAATAAAGGCTTATTTTTGGTATTTTAAACATGTTTTAGAAACATAAAATATTTCCAAAAACTAAAAAAAAGCTAAAAATTGGCAGATTTTTGAAAAAACCCTCAAATACGGATCAAAAGACTTTATACAAGTCATCTATACAAGTAACTTTTCAGGCGAATTTTTTTCCAGCCCAGTTTAAAAACCCTTTGAAAACCTCTATTTACAGTCCGATCCGGCGAAATAGAAGCCATATTTCGCTTCTACGCACAAAATAGATCAGTCCGCTAATTTTGAGTAAAATCGTCTACACAGAAATTGTTACTTTAAAAATGGTCCATGCAGCCAGCCTACGCACTACTCATTTCGAATAACAATTTGAATTTGAGATAATATTTTCATAATACACCGGGTGCGCAGTTATCGGGCGGGTTTGTGCCGTTATCGAGCTCCCTTTGCTGTTATCGGGCGGTTTTTTTCATATTTTTGGATATATACTAACCAAATTTCCCGCTCGTGCGTATAACCAAATTTCCCGCTCGCGCGTATAACCAAATTTCCCGCTCGTGCTGTTATCGGGCACCCTTGTGCTGTTATCGGGCGTTTTTTGGCATATTTTTACCTTATTCCGCCTTCGCCCTGAGCAGTTATCGGGCGCCCGATTAAGGTTTTTTGTCGCGAAACCCGCCAGATAACTGCGCACGCGGTGTAAAAATTTGAATTCATTAAATAAAAATTTGAACTTGAGATAACACTTTATTCAGAAAAAAGTGTTATTTCAAATGGTTAGGTGGTGT
>SCLG01000097.1:223331-234771 GCA_004367875.1 Oikopleura albicans | reverse complement strand
ATTAAAATATGAAAAACATTTCTTATAGGTGTTTTTGGTTCATTTATGTACACAAAACTCATTTAGTTTACCTCTTCTAACGAAAAAAAAGAATAATGAGCCAAAAAGTTTGTCTGATAAACCAAAAAACTGCACAATTCGAGAGTCGTTTGCAAAACCTCGGTCCGAAAAATGTGCACAATTGGAAAGTCCTTTGATAAAACTTGGGTCTGAAAAAACGTGCACAATTGGGCAGTCTCGTAAAATTTCCTGAAAAAGTGCACAATTAGGCAGTCGTGCACAATTGGAGGGTGCACAATTGGAAGGTCGGGACTGTAATTGCCAAATAAAATTAGCAATATGCTTGGACTTTTTGGAGTAAATTTTTTACAGTTTTCTCGTCTTGTCAATTTTATTTATTAGTTTCAATTCTGTTAGCAGGGATTTATCACATACTGCTCAAATTGATTTCTGGTATACTTTATCGTGTTGCAAAAAAAAGTTTCAACAAAACACACTCATTACTCAATAACTTTCTGTGCTTTATTTTTCAACTCTTACTTTCTGATCTAATTTTATAAATTATTGAACCTAACGAAAAAAAAAACAACTTCAAGTACTGAAAACAGAAAAATCTCCCCGTTAACGGTGCCGTTAACGAACTTTTTGGATAAATTCGACAACAAAGTTTTCTTCTGTAAACGTTGTCAGTGGGCAATATTTTTCTTCGGATACGACGTAAAATTAAAAAGTGGATTGTTGTCGGCTAATCAAGTTTTGGCCCAAGTTCACCCTGTCACGTGATAAATTTGATGGTTATGGCTTTTTTTCTGTGATAATTTCGCAAAAAAACGTTATCTGCAAAACTCGTCGCAAAACGTCTTCTCGGAAAGCTGTGGTGCCGTATAATGGTATATATAAATTCTAAAAATGGTTTATTTTTATTGAATTTATTGATATTTACAGTACGAGTTTTAGAGTTAAAAATTATTTAATATTTCGTGGGCACACATTTCGCCGAGCATCATTGAGGGCGCGTTTGTGTTGCCAGACGGTAAATCGGGCATGGCGGACGCGTCGGCCACCCGTAGGCCAGTCACATTTTTCACTTTAAAATCGTCATCACAGCAGGACATGTCGTCTAGACCAATCCGGGCAGTCGAAACTGGATGATAACATGTATACAAATTTTGTCGAAGCCAATTTGCAATTTCATCATCTGTTTGCACATGAGGTCATTCATGGATTAAAAATAATTAATTTGACAACGTTTTAAAATTGGTTAGTTTTTACAATTAACCCTCATGTTGTTAAAAAGTTAACTTATTTTTAAACCATTTACCCAGGCGCATGCTCACCACCATTGAATTCGTCCATGGCTAGGGGTGCATGGATCTGCTAACTTTTGATTCCAAGCTGCTGTGGGTATCATTCTAATGGTTCTAGATGCAGTTTGTTCTGGTGAATCCGAAAAATTGGGTCTCAATTTTAGCAATTAAAAAATATGGGGTTTATAGGCCATATATAGGTTTTAACTAAAACTAGCTCAGGTTTGCTAAAAATAACCGGTATTGACCGGGTATCAGGTAAATCGAAGGTGAGGATTCAGAATACAAAATAATATTTTTTAAATCGACCAATAATTGACCGGTAATTCCCGGTTTTTTGTTCAAAAACATGTAAAATTATCGGTTTTTAGCGTTTTTAGGGTAAATTGGGGCTGAAGATTCCGATTCTGAAAATAGTTTTTTTATCTGACCGATAATTGACCGGTAATTATCGGTTTTCTGTCTAAAAAAACGTAAAATAACCGGTTTTTAACGTTTTAAGGGTACATTGGGGCTAAGGATTCCGATTCTGGAATTAGTTTTTTTATCCGACCGATAATTGACCGGTAATTATCGGTTTTCTGTCTAAAATACGTTAAATTACCGGTTTTTAACGTTTTTAGGGTACATTGAAGCTAAGGATTCCGATTCTGAAATTAGTTTTTTTATCCGACCGATAATTGACCGGTAATTATCGGTTTGTTATCTGAAAATACGTAAAAATACCGGTTTTTAACATTTTTACGGTAAATTGGGGTTAAAGATTTCAATTCTGAAATTAGTTTTTTCATGGGACCGATAAATTACCGGTGATTCCCGGCTTGTATTCAGAAACACGTAAAATTATCGGTTGTTACCGCTTTTAGGGTAAATTGAGGCTGAAATTGAGGCGCGTGTAACCAGTTCCATGACAGAGCAGCCCCGCGGAGCGGGGCTGATTATGCGCGTACAACCAGTCCCTTGACAGAGCAGCCCCGCAAAGCGGAGCTGAGTATGCGCGTATAACCATTCACATGACAGGGCAGCCCCGCGGAGCGGGGCTGAGTATGCGCGTGTAACCAGTCCCATGACAGAGCAGCCCCGCGAAGCGGGGCTGAGTATGCGCGTTAACCAGTCCNTTACGAACATACCTGTAGCTCGGATAAATGGTCTTAGTTATTAAATCACTTTTTAGGGGACAGAACCGCCAATTCATGAGCGCGGTGGCTTTAACACCTTAGCCTCCCGAAATATGGGCCCTGACCTTGAAGCCGGACAAAGAATCGGATATAGAGGTCAAATGCAATATAATGAACCGTACAATGAGCAAGATGTCGGAAACATTCTAGAAAATCCACAACCTCTGGCTGGTCTCTCACACAGAAATCAAGAATTGGATCTCAATGTGCAAGGTTTGAATTAGGAATAATCTCTTAATGTCACATTTCTCGAAAAACGCAGCAAAAATGTCTGAAAAATGTGTAGGGGAAATTGTAAAATTTTTGAATTTCATGTATAAAAAAAAATTAATTTTAGTTTCTTTCTCAAAACACATTTTATTCGCACATTTTAACCTGCTACTTTTATTATTTGGCGCCGCGGTTTTTCGGAAAAAAAATGTGTCGGAAAATCAATTTTTCGCAGATATCTCTAGTATTTCTATGGGTCGTCCTAACCCGGTATCCTTAACCCGGTATCCTAACCCGGTCGGGTTGTCTGATAAATTCTTCGAAAGTCGTTTTTTCCGAAAAACTTATTCTTTGAAAAAACTTGTTCACCCAAACGCCGCCATGCCGTTGATAAACATGGTTAACCCTTAACGTTCACCACAATATTGACATATATTCTAGATTTGGACAGAAACATGGACCCATACGGAACTTTGCCAAATAATCCGTACAATCTGAGTTCTGATATGAACACCCTACCTCGAGATATGACTCTTGACCCCCACACGGCAATGGAATACAAATACGACTCATCAAGTATACCAACACCTAGCTTCTCCCCTACATCTCAAAATTTGACTAGTGGACCATCAGATGTAATTCCGTAGTTCTTGTTACTTTGCATATTTCAACTCAAAAAAAAAATCACAATTGGTTAACGTGCTACTGCAATTTTTTGATTAGAAAATTTGGTTTAATATTAATTTGAGTAATTGCGCCTGGAAAAGTATCCTCCCGTATAATTTTTTTTTTGAAAAAAACATTTTTTGGCCAAAATGTAGAATTCAAAAAATTACTCGAAAAAGTGTAATTAGAGCTTCTGGAAGTGTCTGTATCGAGTTCTATAATTTTATTAAAGTGTCAAGATGGCCAAAAATAGGGAATTTTGCCTCCGGGATTTTGCCTCAGTTTTATTGGTTACCTTCTCAAATTTCTGTAAAATTTTGACGAAACATGTTCAAAAAAAAATTCATGCATTATATGGGCATCAGGCAAACATTTTTAGTAGTATTTGTAGTAAAAGCCGAAAAAAATAACTGGGACAATTTTATGTGCCCGTGGTTTTTGGCTGGAATAAAAAAATCGAAAAAAATTCTAGAAAATTGATTTGCTAAAAGCTTTCGACCCACTTTGACTCCTCGGGCTTTTTAGGCTATGACTCATAGCCTATGAGTGAAAATTACAAAATCCTGTTTTTAATATTCCTTAGTTAAAAGCTCAAATTAAAAAAATCTTTGCTAACACTTCTGACCATTGTGAAAACCGAGTTCGAATCCTTCCTAATGGTCTAATAGGACGAAATATGCATAAAAATGACATTTGAGTAAACTTCAATTTAAGGACGCTATGATGTTGGCTAAATTCCGAGCCGGTGGATTCAACGAAGAATAATTTCAAATTCGGTTTCCGAAAATTCGAAATAAACGAAACAATGTCGTTCAGGAGGAAGACAAAATTGCAAAATATCATTTTTTTCTATTAACAGTTGAGCCAAAGTATTCTGCACATAATGTTCGCACTTATTCAACGAAGTATGAAAAAAGAATCTTGGACACTTTCTAATAATCCACTGTAATATGTTTCCCTACATTTTTATTTATTTTAATTTTGACTCGGTTCCGGCCGGTAGGTTAATTCGACGAAGTATGCCAGTTTTCAGTTGTTTTCTCCAGAAACCTTGCGAGTACGAAAATATCAAGAATTGCCAAATAAAATTAGCAATATGCTTGGACGTTTTGGAGTAAATTTTTTCACAGTTTTCTCGTCTTGTCAAATTTATTTATTAGTTTCAATTCTGTTAGCAGGGATTTATCACAAACTGCTCAAATTGATTTCTGGTAGACTTTGTCGTGTTGCAAAAAAAAAAAGTTTCAACAAAACACACTCATTGCTCAAAAACTTTCTGTGCTTTATTTTTCATTTCTTATTTTCTGATCTAATTTTATAAATTACTGAACCTAACGAAAAACCAACGTCAACTACTGAAAACAGAAAATTTTCGATACAAAACCTCCTTGTTGACGTCGAACTTGGTTAACGATGCACCCTGTGTATACGGAGGAATCGTCGTCTTTCGAAACAAAAACTTTTGTTTTTGGGGTACATTCGACAAAAAAGTTTCTTAGGTAAACCTTTTCAGTGTAAAACACTTTTCTTCGGACAACGTTTTGGGTGGTCGCGAGAAAAAAAACTTCCAAAATTCTCAGCGGGGGGTCTTTCGAAAATTTTTTTTTTGTTCGAATCTCATTCAAAAATGAACAAAATGTTTAATCTGAATTTTTGATATTGTTTCTTGAATTGATTTTAGTCAAAACCGCGAACACCTTAATTACGTTTTCGTCGGAAAACCGTTCAATGAGAATTCCTCAAAAAACCTTATATGGAAAACTTATCGAAACACGTTTTCTCCGAAAAACTCTGGTGCCGTGAACGAGAAAGTATTATAGTCAAATTGGTACTCGGTAAGAACGTTAACAATTGGTTACTCGAAAAAATTATTGTTAATTGAATTTATTGATATTTACAGTCATAAATTTGAGGATCACGAACTATTCAATATTTCGTGGGCACACATTTCGCCGAGCATCATTGAGGGCGCGTTTGTGTTGCCCGACGGTAAATCGGGCATAGCGGACGCATCGGCTACCCGTAGGCCAGTCACATTTTTCACTTTGAAATCGTCATCACAGCAGGACATGTCGTCTAAACCTATCCGGGCAGTCGAAACTGGATGATAACACGTATACAAGTTTTGTCGAAGCCAATTTGCAATTTCATCATCTGTTTGCACATGAGGTCATTCACGGATTAAAAATAATTTATTTGACAACGTTTTAAAATAGGTTAGTTTTTACAATTAACCCTCATGTTGTTAAAAAGTTAACTTATTTTTAAACCATTTACCCAGGCGCATGCTCACCACCATTAAATTCGTCCATGGCGGTTTGATTGAATACATTTCGGGTATGTTTAACTGCTTCAACAAAATCAACTAAATCACGTTCATCTGACAAACTCAGTGGATCAATAAACGGATAATTGAAGGGGTTCGAGCTGCTCAGCCATAGTTCACCTTTTGACAACTGCTGAAGTGTGCACAGGTGAGAGCTATAACGGTGTCGAAAAAACGGTTTGCGTCGTAACCGTGGGTTATCACCACATTTCATAAAACAAATATTTATGAAATTAAAAAAATATACCATTAATACAACGCGTACTATCTTATTTTTGACAAAATTAAAATAATAACATTTCACCCGATCAGTGAAACTAAAAAAATAAACTCCTGCGCCGTTATCGAGTCAACATTTTGAAGACAAATTTTGACCCGATGACAGCGCAGGGGTGTAGTTTAAAGTTAGGCCCATCCATAATTGCAGAACGTAAACGGATCGTTGTTTAATAAAAAAAACGTAAAAATGAATCATTTTTTACTCAAAAAATTTGGTAAAATATTGATAACCCACACCATGGTCAATGACCTGCGCGGCAACCCAATGATGTTGCATTGTTGGAGCTGGATCATCAGGATAAATTTTGGTGAAGCCACCGACCGGCGTTGGACTTCGTGAAACTATGGGCGCAGTTGATGGATCTTTTTTCCACTTCTGAAATTCAGACCACATTCCAACTTGATAATTTCGCAACGTGACCGGCTTTTTACAATTGTACACAATTCCAACCTGCAAATGATCCTTCGTACATATTTTTTGATTTTTACAAAATACAATATGTGATTGCAACATAAACAAAATTTTCAAAAACATATTCCTGTAAGTTTTTACCGACGCCAGGAAGATGAAGCTTACACTCAACGTCCACTTTTTCGAGTTCCTTCCGTGGACCGATTCCGGACAACATTAGAGTTTGCGGTGTATTAATAGCACCTCCACAAAGAATAACTTCTTTAGCAAAAACCTTTTGGGTGTTCCTTGTTTTTCTTATACGGCTACTATGCGAGATTTCAACTCCCAAACACCGTAAGTTATCATCAATAATACACTTGTGAGTAAGTGTTGACGTCAGAATTTCGAGATTTTTCCGATCGGAAATTGGTCGTAAGAAACAATGTGATGAACTTGACCGAAATCCGTCATAAGTAGTATGAGCATAAGGTCTGGAGGAAGGTTGTGAAAATTCAGCGATGCGAATTAACGAGTTAAAATTTGACAAAATTTGTATGATAATTTATCAAATAAAAGTTATTTCGAAAATAATATGGAAACGCCTAAAATTATTTACTCTCAGGGAGAAGGACTTTTTGATAACCCGTAGGGGGAAATTGTGTGCACGTATGCACACACTTAAAAATCACAATAATTTGCAATAATTATGGTAAAACCGGTATAACCGAATTGTAGAGCTCGTCAAATTACGTCGATCTGACTATTAAAAAATTAATTTGGGCCACCAGGGCCCCCTAGAGAGCTGTTTGAAATATCCAGCCTACGCAAAAAAATACCGCCCTACGGAGTCTTCTTATGCCTTAAATCGACGAAAGACCAAGTCGTGTGCATTTATGCACACACTTACCTTGCGAGTTAAGTTAGCGGAAATATTGAAACCAACAAAATAGCCTTGATGGGAAAATTAATTTCGTTATTTTAGATAAATTACATAAAATAATTTTCATTTTTGTACGTTTTAAAACCCTTAACCAAAACCTTCTTGATCAGCACCATTAAAGTCCTCATTTTCTTTACTTCCAGCTTGAACTCCGGCTTTTACGAAAGCATTTCCCAAATCGCCGAAAATAACTTTGTCCAGTTCAAATCTTGACGTGTTCAAATAGCCATTACGGCCATTGTACTTATCTTCCCCATAACCGCGAGCGTTTTGTGACTTTTTGTAAAATTCAAGGACCGAATCGTATCCAAACTTTTTACTTCCAGTCAACTTTTCCCAACGATCATAGTCCGTTTTATTACCTCGAATATATACCATTGTATTCAGTTGACTGGATCCCCCAAGAATACGACCTATTGATTTGCTTGAATTTATTGTCATTATTTTTATTAGAGGAAAAATATTCTACTTTGACAAATCGAAACCCTAAAAAAACTGTACTGGAGAAAGTTTCGGGAATGAGAATATTAAAACTTAAAGTTAAAAGCATATCAAAAGCATGCGAGTTTTTGTAATTATGGCCTCTAATAGGATATAACATCCTAACAATTTGTTTTTTTTCTCAAGCGGTACCTCTTGGTAACCAAATCATTCGGTTATCCATATGTGCCTGAGGAATGCTATTGTAACTCCAATTCGAAAAGGGAGACGAAACATTCATCCCCACCATACCAGGCGCTTTCGCAAAGTTGTTATTTTCATCACTTTTACCAGCTTCAACCAACAGAACACTTTTTGATGCATCTGCCGATAAACGGTTGGCTAAAACACATCCTGCGGATCCACCACCAACTATTAACACTTATTCATTATTTGCATTTATTGTTTTGTTTCCAAACAATTGTTTATTTTAACTCACGCGAACTTTCAGAATACATTTAATAATCACCGGACAGTTATAAATGTCACTTAAGGTTTTTAATGACGGTCCTAAGTGGCATATAATCCGTAAGGGGACAAACGTGCATATTTGCACAAAACGCCCTTGCGGTTTTTTAAGTGTAAAAAAACTCAGTCCCGTTTAATGTTTTCTCATGAAATTTGACTAGTTCCGTATTTCCGCATTTTTTGATCGACGCTGGTTAACTAGCATTTTCTGTCGATTTAGGACTTTTTGTGCAAAGTTCCACATTTCTCCCCCTCGGACTTAAGGTCCATTTCAAAGGTGCCTCTTGAATCAAGAGTCTTGATGTAAATTTTATGAAAAAGTAGAACATGTCACAGAATTTATATCTGCTGATTTTTAGCTAAAACTATCTTCATAATGTTTTTCAACATAATTCAGGATCGGAGTTTCCGACCATAGCGTATAAATGAGTCCAAAATTGGTTTATAATATTGTTCTTTGTTTGAGAATATACATACAAATTAAAAGACGTGATGAAACCAAACTGTAAATAGTTATATAAACCGATAATAAAGTCGTATTCCTTTCGGGCAGCTAGGTGAGCGCAACGTTTGAGAGATTTTAACATCTTATAAAAATAATAGAAGGAAACAAAATTTTTAAAATTCGGGTTACATTCAATGAGATTTTGATTGGAAGGCACCATGTAAATGTTTGTTCGTTTCTGGCGAAGTAAATATTAAATTGAACTTGAATGAAATCAGAATTTAGCTGAAACATAAATAACTTTTATGCACACATATACAACTTTATTTTATTATTAATTAAATACAATTAAAAACAAAATTGTTACGAGTATGTAATGCGCGTAGACGTTAAAAGCGAACGGAAAACCTACGTAAGATTGTATTGACCAAGTCAATACAGTATAACCGATTGTATCACGGTTGTTGTTTACGCGCCCTTTTTCTTATTTACCCCACAATCTGCGCGTCAGCTGTTTTTTGCTTACATGCCCCACTTCACAAAAATAATCAAGATGGAAAAACTCGGCATATAAGCGAGCTTTTCAATCTTGCAAATCAGTCGACTAAGCAACTGCCGAGAGCAACACAAGCTCTTCGTTTACTTTACATTTTTATAATAAATTGTTGGCCAACAACCTTATGTCTTTTTATTTGCGCCAAGGCCTGGACAATTTTGTCTATTATATAGTGGCGACCTTTGGATCCGAGCCCGGAACCTTCTGTGGCAGATNGTTTTAAGTTATATTCTGAAAGTAAACATTTGCACCTATATTTTAGTCGTTGTTAGAAATTTATCCGTCAAGTAGTTCGCTAGATAATTTCTTCGGGAAGTTTAGACAACGGGTTTTTTTACAAAATCGTCGACACGTTTGCGCTCACGGAGGACGCCGGTTAAATCGGTATACAGTCGAAAACCGCCTCAGGAAGAGAAGAAGGATAGGGCTTCAAAATAAAATCATAATAAAAAAAATCCGTTCACTATATGTCGCTCTGTGAATTTAGGAAAAAAATGGGTAGCTAACTACCCCAGATGCGCATGACGCTTATAGAAAGCACGCTGCGCATGACTGTTAACGACTGTAAGTATGTAAGCTTTGTTTATTAGTAACTGACAGGCCTAGACAAAGCTAGGCGTATGGATTTGTGTCCGTTCAAAAAAAGATTTGGCGTTGGTAACGCCGCGTTGCTCACAAAAAGCCAAGTTAAGCTTAACTATATATAACTATGTATACCAAATGTCATTTGTGCCCAACCCTAGTAGCTGCTAGATATCAACTGTAAATAATATTCAAATTTAACAAAGTCAGCGTACAGTATAAATGTTGTTTTTAATTTGTCTGTCGGTGCGGTGATTTTTTTTCTTTATCCGAAAATAAAACTAGTCGTTATTTTTTGCCTAGAATTAGTTTAAGTAAATCCGCAACTAATTGTTGTTTCTGATTTATCCAGTAGGTTAAAAAACCGATGGGCCGATCGAACAGACGGCCAAAAGAAGACCGTCCAATAAAGGCTTCGCATGGGATTCCCTTCTCAACTCCGCGCCTACGGAAGTGCATACTTCGACCTCGAAGAATGAATGACTAATAGTTTGACGTAAAATAATAGTTGAAATATTTTTATTGTCCACGGTTGATCAACTCAGGCCAATGAGAGAGTTTTTTCTTCATTAGATATGCAACCGTGTGTTTCTTCATCATCGTAAAAAAAAAACAATAGAGAACCAAAACTATATTTTTTTTTGTTTCGTGGGCAAAATGATTGAAAATAATTAAGTATTATTGATATTAATTAAAATTACAAAAATACATAGGAAGAATAAATGAAAACATGAGTAAGAGCTGTGGAAGAAAATTTGATCCAAAAAGGAAGTTAATAAATTTCGTTTTTAATAGTTGTATACAGCCCCGGATATGAGAAAAGAAAGTTATTCATTACTATTAGTAAAGAATTTTCCTTAAAAATTGTTTTTGAACATAACTTCACTAATAACAGGCGTCCACTTTCAATATTCGGCTCAATATCATATTAATTATTATACTAGCTAATTTACCCTCACAGTTTCTTAAATGTAAAATCGTGCGCGGCGCTCATTGGCTGGAAAGAATTGCGGGCTGGACGATGATTGGTCAGTATGATATTAACTCGATAATTTACTCGAGCCAGTTTTTTGAGCCGAATTTTGAAAGTGGACGCCTGTTACATTTTTTCACTTCAGTCTACCCTACAATTGTTCGGGTTGCTTCGAGACATAATAATCCAGCCATATAAACACTTATGAATCGATCATTTTGCATAAGTTTTTATTCATTAATTATAGTCCGTAACTTATTCGGTTCATAATTTATGGATATGAATATGAGGCACAGTCTAAATCCATCTATTTTCATTATACGGCTAAATAGTGATCTGCCAACGCTTTCCTTTTTGAGAAATATAATTTGTTATAAGTTCAAAAATTTTGGCTGACAACCCTTTCGCTCAAATATAAAAAAGTATAGACCGATTCCAACGTTGAGAATTATACGTTAAATATTACAAGCATGGCTTAAAATTGAAACTTTTAATGACGCCCGAACATTGGGTGCAAAAATACAACAATCGACTCTTCATTAAAGCTAATTGAATTGTATTACAACTTAACTCCCAAGGGTCCCAAGTGGCATATAATCCTTAGGGGTCCATTGGTGCAAATTTGCACCAAACGCC